>JAFELL010002527.1:0-30864 GCA_019059645.1 Caranx melampygus | reverse complement strand
TAAGATGGAAGATGGCACTGAGAAACTATTGGGTTTGTATCTCGGACTCTGTCACCTGCTGAGAAAAAATACTCACAGCTGGATAAGGAAGGCTTAGCTGTGACTTTTGGAATTAAAAGGTTCCACAAATACTTGTATGGCCGAAATTTACATTAGTCACTGATCATAAGCCCCTGATCTCTCTATTTATGAGACTAAACCTGTCCCTCATATGTTTCACTCCGTGTCCAGCGTTGGGCTGTATGGCTCAGGGCTTATGAATACCATATGGTTTACAGGCCTGGCAAGCAGCACCTGAATGCAGATGCCCTCAGTCGGCTTCCTTTGCTGGAGACACCCCCTGCAGAGGAAGCGGAGGATCTGGTGCTGATGTTAGATGGCATGGATGACCCCCTGACCCAAGATCCGTAAGACGTTGGACTGCTAAAGATTGACTTTGTCCCAGGTACATAAGTATATGTTACAGGGATGGCCTTCTACAGAGAGCCTCAATTCATGCCTTTTTTCACCCGACATTGGAGCTCAGTGTGAGGGATGGATGTGTCCTATGGGTGCTCGTGTGGTTATACCACAGCGAGGAAGAAAGAGGATGTTACAGTTGCTGCATCAGTCCCACCCGGGGATGTCTAGAATGAAGGACTGGCCAGATCATACGTCTGGTGGCCACAAATGGATCGGGATTTTGGAGATGGAAGTACAGCAGTGTGTTGCCTGTCAGAGAACAGTAAGGCTCCCTCTACAGCACCCTTGCATCCCTGGGAATGGCCAGAGAAGCCATGGTCTCGACTTCATGTGGATTATGCAGGTCCATTTTTAGCAAGATGTTTTTGGTGCTGATTGATTCCTTCTAAGTCGATGGATGTCTATCCTGTTCATACAGCAACCTCGCAGGGGACTATTGAAAAGCTTTGACAAAGCTTCAGTATCCATGGATTGCCACAAATGTTGGTGAGTGATAATGCTACCTGTTTTAGAAGTGAAGAGTTCGCTGCATTCATGCTCACAATGGCATTAATCATGTGACCTCAGCCCCTTTCATCCTTCATCCAATGACTAGCCAAACGGGCTGTTCAGACATTTAAAGAAGGGATGAGGAGGATGTAAGGAGGGAGGGAGAGTGTGAAACAAAAGTGTCCAGGTTTCTGTTCAATTACAGGCTCACACCGCACTCAACCACCGGCATATCCCCAGCTTAGATGCTGATGTCCCGGAGGCCACGCTCTGCCTTTGACCTGTTGCTCCCGGATTTGAAGTCTAAAGTGGAGAGGAAGCAGTGGATGCAAAAAGTTAACCATGATGCACACAACAAGCTCAGGAGTTTTGCACCTGGGATCGAGTTTTTATGAAGAACTATAGTTATGGTCCGAAATGGATCCCTGGCTATTGAGAGTCGCACAGGCCCCCTGTCTTACACAGTGCTTATTGGAACTGGACAGTTTTGAAAGGCATGTTGACCAAATCAGGAGGCGTGAGTTAAGTGTTCCTGATGCAGATCCCAGTGAACCTCAAGTTGTAAATATGCCATCACCAGCCCTGTCAGACCCAGTGCCGTTCCCTGAGTCACTGAAGTCAAGGTCTCTGAGCCAACCTGTGTGAAAGACTCTATGAGTGACCCACCACAGGTGGGAAGTGGGCGGAAAACCCTGCAACCTTGCGGCGCTCTGTAGTGATCCATGGGTTCAGACCATGGTCCCGGTCTTTGGGTTAGGGAGGGTTTATCTTATGTTTTTCTCCCCTTTAATTTTGTCCCAAATTATGTCCGGGCCAGGTTTATTTATCATTATTTTTTGTTTATGATCGGAGCATGGGTAAGGTGGGACAAGTGTGTCTATGTGTTTTTTTTTATTGTGTTTACATGGGGGCCCGAGGGGATATAGGGGGATGTGACGTGGGAACGGGGGGAAGTGACTGTGACAAGAAAGGGCAGCGTTGTGACGGCAGCTGATGCGGGACTTCGAATCGTGGAATAGTTTCTTTCCCTGGTGAATATCTGTGGATTATCTGTGGATTGTCTGTGATTACCTTGGATTATAGACGGTTCGGACACCGCGCGCCGGGTCCGACACTTTTCAAACGCTGGGTCTGGAGATTGCGCGCCCCGCAACGGAGTCGCGCACCTGCCTGTAGAACTGGTTGCTGACTCACGCATCCTTATACACACACTTTCATACCCGACCTGGGGTGCGGGACAACTGGGGGGGGGGGTAAGGTTATCCTGTCTGTTGTTTTGATGTACTTCCGTCCATTATGGACGCGTTTTGATTTGGAAAAATAATGATTGATACTTGCTCTGAGTTTTCCTTTTTTGTTTTCTCTCTTTCATTAATAAGCTAATGCGCGAGCCTGAATCCGCCTGCTGAACGGCGTTGTACAGTTCCCCTCTATTTCATGTTTTCTCATAGTAGGAAAGGGAAATTGTTACAGCTCTACCAGGAGAGACGCCTCCAGAGTATTACAGGCCCTAGTATTAAAAAAAAAAAAAAAAAAAAATTGGAACCTGCTATTTCTGTTGATTAAAGTATGTAACAGGTTTCTAAGTTCATCCCAATGTCTTTATATTTACTTAAGTTAACTTTATTAAAGATTCGGTAGATAAGTTGAGTGAGAAGTATATTAAGTTCCTTTATCGTTATGCTTAACTGAATTGAAGTAACATTTAATTTAATCCATTTAATCTAAGTATGTCAGAATGAGTTAACATGTTTGTTTTGTATGAAATGTTGCATATTGTTTATTTTTGTCTTCCAGTAGAGAGGCTGCAGACTTGAGGAGGGAGGAATGTAGTGTTTCTGAAACTGTTGCTATGTACCTAGGGGAGCTCTAGCCTCCATGGTGTTACTCCACCCTTTAGGCAGTCTATAAGAGGAAGAGCCTTTGTCCTGTGCTGGTGCCCTGTATTGTGTCCTGTCTCTGCTGGCTTGAGTAAAAGTAAGCCTAAAGAATTCTGTTGACCTGACTCATTATTGGAGCTAGAATGTTATACAAGCAATTTTATTTGTATAGCCCGTTCTTACAACAGTTTGTCTCAAGGGCTTTACACAGCATTATGACAACATCCTCTGCCCTTAGACCCTCACATCGACGAGGAAAAACTCCCAAGAAAACCCTTTAACAGGAAAAATGGAGAACCTCAGGTGAGCAACAGAGGAGGATCCCTCACCCAGGACGGGCAGACGTGCAACAGATTTGTATACAGACAAGAAACTATTTACAACATGGAATATGGAAAACAGGAAATGGAATGAGTCACTTTGATGAAGGCAGCTCCTGGTGGGCAGGGAGGGAAGGCCAGCTTAATGGGACGACCGGACGGCAGACTGTGTCATGAGCAGGGAGTGCAGACCGTTTAACAGCAGGAGAAAGGAGGTGATGGAGGCGGCGGTTTGGTTGGTTGGTGCAGGGGGATGGAGCTCTGAAGAGATCTGTGAAATACAGAGAGAGTGCGAGACCCAAGGCCGACTACAAAGTGCAAAAATAATGACAGTTCAAATGTGTGAGGGGAGAGGAAGGATAGGGCTCCATGTAACCTGATTGTCCCCCATCAGTTTAGTCTATAGCAGCATAGCTATAAAATGGATCAGGACTACCTTAGCCAGCCCTGACTAAAGCTCTTTCGTAGAGGACAGAGAGAGGACACGTACTGCGATTGGATGAAAACAAGTAGGGAGAGGTGGAGCGAGAGAGACAGAGGGAAAATTGATTCACAGTAAAAAATGGGGTGTCAATATTTCAGTCAACCTATTTTAACCTAGATATTTACAGCTATATGGAGATAAACCCACTGTAAGAGTAGAGTTGAAAGTCAGTGTAAAATCCTGCAGATATGCAGTGTAACTTTAACTCTACAGAGTGACGAATACGCGCCAGTCGTGACATCTTGAACACTCTGGCAGTGCCGTGGGACATTGGAGGTTAGTCTGGAGCAGGTCTGGAGTCATGCCTGGGTCGGGTAGTAACATTATGAACATGCTGGTGTTCTTACACCGGTTAATAATGCTTTCCATCTAAAGACGGTTTTATCGTTTCATAAATGTTAAATGAGGACATTTCTCTGAGGAATGGCTATGAAGTAGCTACATGTCCCATTCAACTAGCAACTAGCAGTTCAGAAGTTCAACATTTCTTGTTGAGTTAAGCTGCACTGTTAACTGCGTGTCTTTTTCCTCAATGCTGGTACACACGAATACATGCTGCCTGTCTTATGGTTCTTTTATGTCATTGTTTACTAGTATGCTAATCGTTAAGCTACCGCAAATTAGCTTGAAGCTACTAAGTAAATTTGCAACGGCATAGGGCATTTTTTTTTACTTTTGTTTATTTACAATATGCTGCTGCGTGTTTCATTTGTTGGGGAGCAGAAGTATGTTAGGCTGTCTGACCTAACATTGGATGCCTTCATGAAAGAAGGTTAGTGAGTACATCAGGATAACACAGTATCACAACCTTTTACTTAGTCGATACACCTAATTCACCATAAAACATTCCTCTGAGTTGATAACTGTTTTCTGCTGTGCCTTTAAATGCATGGGAATAACCTACTGACTTACGTTTCAACTCGATAGCATTTTGTGAAGACATGAGGCTCACTCCACTTAGTTATGATTTTGATTCTCATCAAAGGAATGGTCTTACTGTAACATAATTTCCCCTTTCCTACCTTTACTTCAGTGTGCCAAAAATTTAAACATACCAGAAGGTAGGCAGCCAGGTATGAAGGTATTTGACCAATCTGACACAGAAGTTGATGGAGAGGTCTTTGAAGAATTAGTGAAGGAGTCACCTGAACCGTCCAAGTCATGTTGAGCAATGAAGACTTGGTAATCACTGACCATTCACAAATGTGTTCATATAAACTTAATTTGGGCTGGGAGTAATAACATTTCTATTTAATATGCTTCTGTTTTGTTCATATTCCTTAATGCACAGATGCTTCTCTGTCATCATCATCGTCATGCTCAGCAGCATCTGAAGATACTATTATTCTGAACTTCACGTGTGTGATCCTCCTGAAGAAGCAGCCGCTGCCGAAGGAAGTCAACCTAAAAGGCATGCCACATAAACTATGAGGCAAAAGAGGTGAGTAGTGGACATTGTTAAATTTAATCTGGATTTGCTCATTTGATGGGGAGTGTTTTTCTTTATAATTTCCCCATTGTACATATGGTATGAACATTTCTGTTTGTAATTGGCAAGTTCAATGTACATGTAGCATAAATATTTCATATTTTATATATCTTATATTCTTATACACTGTCTTTTTATTTATGATTGCTGGAACAGGCACAGTAACACACTTGTCTATGCATTGTACTATACAGTAATAATTTGATGATACAATGAATTATAACCTCACTTATCTTAATGCTAGCCTGATGTTTGTTGGCATTTAGGCTGGGACAGTGACATGTCCGCCATCTTGCTGCTCCTTCATCTCTTGCCACCATCTGCGCAGGTAAGAAGAGCCAGGGAAGATGTCTGCGAGTCAGGCTGTGGAACACCTCATCAAATCATAAAGTATGCTGGACAGTTTGTTTGAATATGCTTTTCATCACCTCAGTTTCATGTACAGTGATCTATTGCGAGATTGGTCACTAAATATTGCTGTTTAATGTTTGATTGTAGGCTGGAACCAGTGTACAGCAGCATCTCAACACATCAGCCAAAGTAGCCAGCCTTACCTCCTCACTCCGGGGCCTACGAGAAGCAGCATCCACACCTTTGTCATCGACAAGTATGCACTACCATGTAAGGCAACAGGTTCATGGGAGCCCTTGATGAACTCTTTAAGGCCCTTACTACATCTTTATTACATCTTTGGTACCTTGTACAGGCCTTCCCTTGCCAACTTTTTCACTTTTTCTGCAAACAACTATCTACAACAATGCGTTTGGGAAACAAAGGAAATCCCAGAGTTGCGGAACTGCGAGCAAGAATAATGCATTAGTGTCTGCTTAGATCAACAATGAGGTGTTTTCTCTGCAGAAGTGACCATGGGATTCCAAACAGCCTTATAAAGCACCTTAGGTAATTCATGGTCTCTGTACGGGGGGTACAGAGTCTACATTATCTGCAGAAGACTGTTGATAATTTAGGCATACATAGCTTGTTTGGTCTGGTGGAGTCGTTCAGTGCAAGGTACTGTTGCAGATTTTGTTCAGCTGAAAAAGATGACTTTCAAACAGAATTCTCAGAGGAGTCTTCAAAATAGTGTTGCGCATAAAAGACTCCCACATGGCTCACTGTCAAGAAATGGCGATAATCCATCTCTTCCATATCATTTTGGTGTGAAGAGGTCAAGCTTATTGAATTCCTGACATATTTTCACTACTGAGAACTTCTCACTTGATGTGATGATGACATTTTGGAAGTGAGTGGCCCATACGAATTGAAGCTGTTGTTTTTGTATTTAAAGAGCACATGGTACACTGGAGGAACTGATTCAGAATACAAAGTTTTGATTATGGATTCATGGAGAGAAACAAGCCAGTGGGCAGTGAATTTAGTTGGAGAGTCTAATGATCTGGGACTGAATGCAGTTCAGTCATGGTGCTTATTGAGGAATACTCTGCTCCTCTTTGGCGACTTGGTAACTCCTACTGACCAACATTGGGGCCTACTTCTTTTATTGCTACAAATAATAACTTGTATTTTCTTTTCTGCCATGTTATCTCAAGGTATGTGGTATATTTAAAACATTTGATTGTGGAACACCACAAACTGTTCAAGACGTTGTATCCCCAGAAAAAACTTTTACCAAAGCACCATGTTCTTATCCATTATCCCCCGCTGCATCCAGAAAATAGACCTGTACTCATAGTTGGTGCATGCGCTATGAAGGCAAGCATATTTTTTTTAAGAAACAGCTCAAGTCATTTAAAAATATCACCAAAACGCTGGCCAAAAAAACCAGCAGCACCATATGGCATGTATTTGGCGATTTTCAACAACCTTTAGTCGGTTAGGCATTGGTCCTGAAAAATGTGTCTTTAGAAATGGTAAAACGTATCACGACCTCAGAGGCTGGCAGACACAAATGCAGGCAGGCAGAGATCCGAAAACAAAGTCCTTTATCAGTCCGGTCAAAATCCAGAGAGGCGATCAGAACGGCAGAAGTACAAAACCGGGAGACAAAAACTCAGGAACCAGGAACCAAAAAACAGTCAGACACGGGGAAACTCTATATTACGATAACGCTGGAAACTGCTCTAGAGACAGACAATCTGGCACTGACACTCAGGGGAGCACCATTTTAGTACACCCAAAAGGGAGGAACAAGACCAAGTGAAGCCAATAGACATCACACACAGAGTCAAGACACCAAGAGTGAACCCAAACAGAAACTGACAAATGATCCAGAAAAGACTATCAAATAAAACAGGAAACTGACAAATGACCCAGAAAAGACTATCAAATAAAACAGAAACTGACATTAACACAGACCCTGACAAAAGGTGATTCAGAATTGTAAAGGCAGTGCAAGTGTCTCCTCCAGTGTTCAGTTATGAATTGGGCTAAACACATGGTTTATTTACCGCCAACATCTGGTTATTTGTGGTGCAGTTGAATGTGAATCAATTTTATGTGATCTTTTACCAGATTGAGTCTGTCCTGATAATTCATGAAAAATTGTTGCTGCTTACTTTACCTTTATTCACTGTAAGTTTTCAAGAACATTTCCATGCGTATGAAGTAACAAGGAGAAAGCAAGATTTCGTTGTCTTTCATGTTGACAAACTGCCTTATCCCAGGCCTTTTGACCATACAGATGTCCTATTGAGTGAATGACACGCTCTATTTGTTGTTCCATATTGCTTCATCTGGTGAGCATTAAAGCAAGTTGTGACTGTAACCTTGTTTGTTTGTGTTTTATTTCTATTTGATTAATTATTAATTAATTATTATTTAGATCAAGCTGTTTAGGAGTATAGCACATATCACCTAGATATAATAACATAAAAATAACACTGGAGAAATTAAATGAATATTATTACACATTAGAGTGTCATTTTAAGAACTAAATTTGGAGTAAAATTAACTCTATGAAGTGTAATCATATTACTCTGAACAGTGAACAAACCTCAGTGTTAAATATTTTTACACATTTCATTGTTAATTTTGACACTGAATTGAGTAGAATTAACTCTGAAAATTTGACACTGGCCATAGAGTAAATTTACTCGATTTTTGAGTGGGCCCAAACGTTATCTGAAACTGAGTTAAATTCAACTCTATAAGAGTTAAATTGACACTTAGTTTTTGTGACTCAGTGAGCTGCTCAAACAGATAGTCTTCCTGACTGACCTTTGCTTAGCTTCATTGGTATTGCAGAGAGGCTGTGCCTTCACCACCAAGGCTCAAATGTCCCAGGAAGGGGTGGAGTGAAGAACGAGTTCCCAGTTCCATTATTATTTTTGTTTTAGAAATCTTTTCAAATTTTTCCTAATTTTTCACAAATTTTGGAGCGTTTTATAAGGTCCCCCATGATACTTTTTTTCATTTGTGAGACATTGTATAGTGGAAAATAAAAGAAGAGTACTTCAAATTGCCATGTATTGTTATATTTTGATAATTTTGATGAGATGTATTTTTTATCAGTATATTATATTGGGTAAAAAACACCCAATGTTAGTGATGGTGTTACTAATTGTGACGTTAGTATTCGAGGGTCAATAAACATTAATTCTCTTGTTCCCAAACACAACTTGGTTTGACCAAAAAGAAAATGGAGAGTGAGCAGCAGTGGCAGGGAGGTCTTACCTGTTCCCAGGTCCATGTGCAAGTACTGAGACACCTATTAATACCATAAGGACTGCTATTGAACTGTTGTTGAGGCAGGACCATCTGATGTTTCAACCCCTGACTTGGTATCACCAGAGAAAGTGACGGACTAGTTGTATTTTAGATGTCAAAAAGTATGTGTGATTGTCCTGAAAAAATCCACCCCCCTCTCCTGGTTTCATGAATATTATCATATATTTTCGTGACTTTGAATCCAACATGAGCAGAAAAGAAATTGTGTAGTCAGCAAAAATTAACCAAGTCAATTAATCTCACTGACATCTTGCTGCTAAGCACTATGTCAAACACTTCATAACAACCTTTCACAACATTTGGCAGCGTTTGAATGAATACTTGTGATAATATTGATGTTAACTGATTTCACACATTCTGAAAAATATCGTGTGAATATCGAGTGTCCTGTGGAGTGATGCTTTGGCTACAATAGTATTAGTATATTTTGCATCAGAATATCAGTATATTTTGTATTTATTCATTTTATTGTGTTGATCACGCTCCACTGATGTCACCTCCAGTCATCATACCTCTGCTGTGTCATCCATCTCCATCTACATATAGAGTCAGGCCAAGCTCATCATCACCAGATCACTACACTACTCTACTCATCAGACAACTACCCGAGTCTAGACCTAAGAAGAAGTTGTGTAAAAGAAAAAGATTTGCAGTTTTCTGTATGTGTTTGTCTTCTCTCTCTCTCTCTCTCTTTATATATACATAATATATGTATGTATGTATGTATATAACTACAGGACAACAAAAATCATCTTCCTTAACCTATCCAACCAATGACCGTTATTATACAGCATTCTTGAGATAGTCGGCATATATAATTGTAACCATGACAACCAAGTTCCAGGTTCAGCAAATCTGAAGCATCTGATGTAGCTTCTAAATTTGTAATGAAAGATGCTATACAAATAAAATATATGTATTATATTATTCTGTCAGACTATTGATCAGTCCCTCACACAGTTCCACCTCATAAGATCCCAACCATCGCTTAAAATCAGAGCCAAGCATAATTGTTGTTGTAAAAGACTATCCATGTGTGCATTGAAGAAAAAGAAATGAAAACATATCATCAAACTTTATATTGGGGCAATGTAATGACAGTGGGCTCAGTGATTATGAACAACTTTGTTCAATGCTACATGGTAATTTAAGAGCATTATTTGGCATAAACTGTCACAACAGCCTGTCACATTTCCAGATGAGACCATCATTAACAGGGGAGTAGGAGGAACTTTCCAAGAACAATGTAAGTCATTCACTTTAACTGAATAACTATAAGTCTATTTACTGCTCTATCATTCACCAGATGATTTTCAAGTTTCTTTGTGTTTGTTAATAGTCCAACAGTCCCAACTGATATTTACAACTTTTAGTTGTCTGTAATATATCCTGTGGTGAGTGGGATGTGGTAGACTTAATGCAACTCTTGTTTCCCTCCTGAGGATGTTATACATACATCTGGGAGTCATTGTGACAAGGCACCGCTACTGCAAGATGAAGTCACAGTGTGGGGATCCACTCACGTCAGCCCAGTAATATATTGAGTGCCTCTGACTTCAATTCAGGTTGTAGAGAACAAACCACACGTCATTTCTAACATAAGCTCTTATTCCTTATTTATATCATGTCAATACTGAACAAAGAAATCATAAAGCTAAATGTAAATATTACAGAAATTGTTCCACATGTAACCTTGGATGTGATGGTCTGGCAGACTGTCTTGGTTTTTATTATTTAGATCACTTTGTTTAGACCAAACTACTGTTCTGTCAGTCCAGAAATTCTCCTAAATAAAAATGTTTTGGATTTTTCTGAAGTCGATAATGAATGGCACAAGAATTTTAAGCATGTATTCATCGGACCATCAAAAAAGCAACAGGTTATTGTTCTCATGTCACATTCATATCTGGAGCGAGAGGGAGAGGGTGAGAGAGACAGAGAGATTGGGTTGCAACCACCAGATTTAGGCTACTATACTGGCAAAAACTGAAACATGATGGAAAATATGGAGAGGGAAAGCAATATGCATGTGCAGTATATTTTACAGGGGCCTGCAGCTTCAAAGCTTCTTGTTACTGATTCTCAGAGTAATATGATGTTTTGATTGGAACAGTTTGCTTTTGATCCAGTGCCATTCTTTGTGCACCAATACCTCTCAGTAAACAGCCTCAGTTTGAGTGGATCTGTTTTGGACATTTAAAAAAATCAGGCTTGGCAATGTGACCTCTCAAATCCAACACGTTGTTCCCACCCTCAGCACTGGGTTTTACTTATCTGTTACCCAAGTCACATTTCTTGAGTGCACAGACGAGTCATAAAGCACTTGGTGGATTTTTTGGAATGACTTTCAGTAAATTGTACATCACATTTAAAGGGTGTCACCCCCTGCTGTGAAACATGCCTATAGCCCTACTTGCACAGGATTAGCATTACCTGGGGATGTCTGGTAATTTGTAAATTAACTCCCCACGTCTGTGTTTCTTGCATTCACACAGGATAAGTGAAATCTGTATTTTACTTGAATTTACTGACATTAAGGCCCGGATATGAAGTCAAAACTGTGCACGTCGTGGGTCACAGAATACGGTGGTATGTCATGTCATGGCAACTGTAAATAAAATGAAGCAGCAATGTGACTTCAGAACCATGTGCAGTTGTTGTCAGGATAACGGGCCGTCATGGCATTTGTATTAAGCCTGTTGAAAGACAGAAAAATGTTCCTTACACATGTCATCCATCTCAATATCCTCGGAAATTTCGCCCTTTTGATGGAACGGAGCTGGCTGTTTCTTCGAATGGGTCTCCAGTACTGAGACGAGACCGTATATGCATCTAAATGGTGTCAGAATTGCCACTCATAATTTCCATCGCAGCCTCCATGTTTCAACCGGGAAACAAATAAAAAAAAGGCACACAATAAAAACCACAAATATCCCTCAGTCACTGAGTTGCAGTTTCACATGGGACTAGTATTGTAATGGGACGTCTGTGTTTGGTGAAATATGGTAGGTAATTTGCCTTGGAATTTTCACTTTACAAATTACAGACATGGCGCATTTGCACAGTATCAAGATCACAGACATCCTCCACAATTATTACAAATTACCAGAGGGCCCCAGGCAATACTAATCTCGTGCGAATAGGGCTTTTGATGTCTGCAAGAATCTCAATACAAAGATCAGAACAGTAGCAGGAGGTGTTGCGACAGTGGTGAAAGTGTTGGGGTGAGACATGGTGACTGTGAAGGCCATAGGATATGATTCACATCATATCCATGCTCATCACCTGTGGGCCCTATTTTCCCACAGGAAGGAAGTGATATCTGTCGCTCCCCACTCACTCTGTGATGCCTCTGACAAGATCAACCATTATGACTTTGTGATTTGATCTGAAATTACCTGTTGGTATCATAACTGCAATATTTCATCAATCTTTCAGCTTCCACAATAGTCCATATGTCTAGACTGACTCTAATTATGACAAGGACATGAATAAATGTAAATAAACGTATGTATTTCTAGATATGATAGCAGCTGCATAATGACCTGTTGTGTAACAAATAAAAAAGAGTATATTTAACAATGTCAATATTTCTAACATTCTACGTAACCTGTAAACCAAACCTGTTAGCAACAATGCTGGTGTGAACACACATACACAATTTTCACACCATCTGATGTCAGCTACCATGCTCACACTGCACATGAACTGTGTTCCCAGCATAACTGAAACTGAAAAACTGAAAGATGTCTGAAACCATTCAACCACCTGAAACTAGCTTATTTCATAGCATTATAGTAATTATAGTGTTCACAGTGTTGTAATCATGAAATGAAAATAATGCTATCCAAATTCTAGGTAGAATGAGATCTCATCTTATAGAGAGCGGAAAAAAGTGGACAGACCCCCTCCAAAGTGGTCTGTTGGCTGGGGAATAAGAGGGGTTAATGGAAGGGGTGGCCCCCACTGGGCCACCAGGCTCTCTGCTGCATCTAAGGGTGTGCCAGGATGTTCAGGCTGAGCCCCCTCCTGCCTGCCCCTCTGCCACTCTGGTATTTGTGATATTGTCATATATAATATATATATAAGTCATAATTTCTAGTGACACCCCACCAAAAATATATACATGTACAAACCCACTGGCCATTCAACAATAAATTCAAAGAAAGAAGGAAAGAAAGAAAGAGCAGACCTGTGAATGTTCAAAGTTTACCAGCATAAATTTGTATTAAACTTGAAGTGTTTGTGTTGCTTTTCTTTATTTATGTGTTTTCTGCTTGCTAAATGTATCACTCAGTGTGCTTGTGCTTTATTCATTTACACCCTTTACTGAATGCGGTGCCTCTTTTTCTGTTGTGGCGCTCTGATTCTCACCACCACATAAACAGGTATAAATAAAGAGCTGCAGGCGGATGAGAGGGTAATCTGCTCATCTGTGTGTGCCACTTGCTATTTGTGGGGCGCAGATCAAATTTACAAAGGATTATTTGCTGGAGACTGCAGTAAAAAAAAAAAAAAAAAAAACCTCTGATACCATCTGACTTCTAGCCCAAAGTCAATTTGTCTTAGGCACCAGAGAAAAGCTCAGAGGGATGCAATTAAAAGTTTTATCAAAGCTGTCACAGCGTGTAATGGTACAGGCTGAAATGAGATCCACTGGGCTGACTCCATCCATCAGTGGAGAGGGGCAGTTCACAGATGTTATTGGCTTCAGCGTGTTGCCCCGTTTACTGTAATGCAACACAACAGATCGCCACTATTTACTGCAACCTTGAATTGACTTTACCAATGTCTCCAAAGTAAAATAAATTAATAAATAAATAAAGGATAGAAAGAAAACAGGAACTGTTTCAGCCTGTGAGCTCCTGGAATTCATCACCAGGACAAAGCAAATTCATTCACAAACAGCAGCAACCATCACATTGAATTAACTGTTATCTAAATTTGATTCAAAAAGCTGATAATTATCAATTTAATTCAAGGAGTTGCACATTTGTACTTTTCATTTTCAATCTAAATAGAGGGTCAATCATATTCAAAGTAAAGTAAAAACAGTTAAATGAATAAATAAACGAATGCCTTGTTAAAGTGTAAATCATGTGATTTAATTAAGAAGTTGATAAACACACATCAAATGAAAAACATTAATACCTCTCCTGAATATCAGAAATTAACCCAACAAAGCAGAGAGATGAATAAATCAACAATATATTGAGTCAATCAGGGGCCTGAAAGGTTCGGCCTTGTACAGGGATAATGAGCATCGTTTGTTCCACAGTTGTTTTCATACAAGGAACATCTCCTGTCTTTGAATTCCCCTTTTGTGGACGTGCTGCGTGGCATCACTCAAGCTCATCGACCCTCCATCTGAAAGGTTCACATCATAACCGGTCCATCTGCTCAGATCGCCAAAAGGTCGCGACCTTCAAATTGGTATTTCACTGACTTTCATGCCTCTCTCCTCCACAGTAATCGCTTGCTTTTCGCACATACACAACAGCATGCCAGCTAACTCGCCGTATCTCCGGGGCAGCCTTGTACATGAAGTAGCCATAGTGGAGAATGTGTAATTTGCAGTGCAATCAGGTGAATGTAATGTATTTTCTGTTGCACGACTAAACTGCCATGCAAAACAAAAGCTGACAGATATAATCTACTTTCCATGAAACTACTTACCTGCTTCTCTCTCTTTGCTCCTATGTCAGGTATGATCCCCGGGGCTGTCAGTGTTGTGACAGGCTGTAAAGTGAAGTAATGAGTCTGTCCTCCTGGTCAGTCTGAGAGTCTTCATCACCGAGGGCCTCTGAGGAAAGATAAAGTCAAACACACAGAGGGATCACTGAGTTATACTGTATCATCATCCAAGCCATAATTTCCCCTGAGGACACTTTCTCCGTGGCCTCCTTCACAACATTAGCAACATTAAGTAACAGTCACACCGCTGAGCGCAGCTTTCAGAAACCTCTGTATGGTGTGATTGACAGCCAGGACAAGATGCTCTGTGACAGTCTGAGGAGAAGTGAGTGAATGCTGGTGTCAGTGACAGATCAGCTGGAGGGAAGAGGAGAGGATGGTAATGTAACAGAATCAACACTAAACCCCCTCTGTCGACTGGGGTGTAGAGATAACAGTTACCGCTTTACACCTTGATTTCATTTCATTTTGGACAGAGTGTACTTGGCCATACTCCACAGTAAAGCTGCGTAGAAAAATTACATAGTAAAAATGTAGTCATTTTAAACTATGGTAAATATCAATATGCATCACAAATTTTTGGGCACTTTTTTTGGCCAAGTTGTAAATCCTTTTGGCTCAAAACTTGGCAAGTGACAATAAAATGAAGGTAGTTTTAAAAGTGATCCCTCAGTTTGGCTGTGATCTGGCAAGTCAGCTCAAACCATGGGTAGAATGCAGGCAGATAACACATGGATATGTTCCAAAGATACTGTCTGGGTATGTAAATTGCTGGGCAAAAATATTTGAATTTCACTCAGTATTCTGCATTCATACTGTGTTGTGAACCCACTTCTTTTGGCTGTTGGGCTGGTTGCTTTACTTTGTCTTTTGTTGTTGCAGATACCCAGTCGTTCCAATCCCAAGCAAACGCAGTTTGTCTTACTACTCCCATTAATCTCCCTGCCTTCCCTGTATGACCCAGCCTGCCCACCAGAATCTGCCTTCTTCAGCTCTTGTTAACTGACCAATTCCATTTCCATGTTCCCCATATAAAGACAAGAAAAGAAAGTGTTTGCACTCTTACTACAAGTCCAAAGAAAAATTACGTCAGGTGTGTAGGCAAAAAATGTCAGGAGAAGGCAGAAAAAGCTTGCACACTGATAAGATAAATGGAATGTCCACCACAGAGGTTGATGGATGCAAAGGTTCCAGGTTTTAATGGGCCATCAAAAATACAAAAACACATAACAAGCACTAGAGTGTGAAAAAACCAAAAGAAACAAGAGAAAACTGAACAGAAACATTTCAGCTACACAGCCATCCTCAGTCTGCCTAAAGTCATAATGCTGGCAAAAAGTATGATATAAGACAGTTTTCCACAAGTAATGTTATATATTAAATTTCATGTACTTGTGTACTCCAATATGTTGGCAAATACAAATAAAAACAAGGATTAATGAACATTAAAGTACAATTCGGAGGATAGATGAAAAATCCTCTATTGCTCGTCATTTTGGAGATGCTAACCATCCTATTTCCTCTCACACCTTCTGTGTTATCCAGCAGACTAAAATGCCAAAGTGGGGGGTGACATGGAACATCTTCTGTTACAGGCAGAGTGTAAATGGATATTCTATCCCCAAATTCTGCATCATTTAGAACCCTTGGGGTTGTGTATGTTGTTTGCCATGATCAGGTATGGTAAATGTGTCTCTCTGTTCTTCTATATATCTTACATATTTTGTAATTGTGAATTAAGTAATAGTATTTATCCAAAATCAAGCTTCTCGTCTTAGCAGTCAGATTGTGCTTTAATAGCTTTAGATATGATCCTTCTTAGTATTTATACTTATGCCCTGGAACATGAATGGATCCATTCACTGATTGTCTCTGCCTCCAATCTACAAATAGAGCACAGGTGTGTGATTTGCCCTTTAGGCAGACTGAGGATGGCTGTGTAGCTGTAACATTTCTGTTCAGTTTTCTCTTGTTCTCTTGTTTTTTTTTTTCACACTCTGGTAGCACATGTGTTTTTGTATTTTTGATGGACCATTAAAACCTGGAACCTTTGCATCCATCAACCTCCATTTATCTTATCAGTGTGCAAGCTTTTTCTGCTTTCTCCATGTTTTCCCATATTCCATGTTGTAAATTGTTTTCTTGTCTGTACACAGCATCTATTGCTTGTCTGCCCGTCCTGGGTGAGGGATCCCTCCTCTGTTGCTCACCCTGTGGTTTCTCCTGTTTGTTCTCTGTTAAGGGCGAGTTATTCCTCAGTCGATGTGAGGGTCAGAGGTCAGAGGATGTGTGAAGCCCTGTGAAAGAAAAAACGTTTTAAAAAAAATGGGCTACACATATAAACTTGACTTGCATTACTAAAATGATTTTATATAATTTGCATTGTTTCTCTTCTGTCTGTTCAAATGATAATGATATATTGGTCATATTCACTTGGAGCAACTGTGCTCATACAGGACTTGTGATCTCCAAGGATGTTGGCTTGGTGTATTCAAAGCTTTTTTTTTTAATATTATTTTTTTTATCATTCTTTTTATTCTGTGTCATTCATCATGCATCTGAATTGCACATTTTCAATATCCCAAGAAGTTTGAGGCCAATGAGCCTTGGATGTATTATTGCCTGCTAGCATCTGTTAAAGCTTGATTTTGGAAATGAAATTATCTCTTTGAAATTTTGATTTAACTAATTATGTTATGAAAACAATTATGTAAAACCTGTTTTGTGAAGTATGTTCATTCTTGCCTGTTTTGTTGTTGCTGTTTATCTCAGAATGTGGTGATGGCTGGTTGTGCAAGGTTGCCTTTTTTCTGATTAATGATTGAACAGCTACTCATTGAAGCTACAGAAGAAGAAGAGTCATTCAAATATGAGAACAGCAGGAATGGCTCTTCCTGTAGAATATGAAACAGTGTCACTGTGTCTGTGGAGGGACCAGTGCAGAGATGTGGCTAACTACACCTCATGTTTGAGTCATGTACAGTAAGCCTATGTTTACTCAGGTCAAATGCATTAACAGAATATTATTACTGTGGTTCCATTAACAGAACTGTCTCATTAAATAACTGTAAACACTGTTCTTTATTATTGATTGTGTAGCTCTATGAATAAAATGTTGATTTTAGTCTATGAAATGTGCGGCTCATTGTTTGCATTGATTGTGACATGGTCCATTAAATACAGCATCTTCAAATGTTAAGAGATATTACCAGTGCTAGAGATGACAGAGACTATTAAAGCCACTACTGGTTGTAAGACTTTTTATATTGTATATATACAAATATATTGTATTTGTAATAAAACATTTACATTTGGCTTCAATTGTGTGACTGCTTCAGTCTGTCCACCTTTGAGAAAGTGCAATGAGTCAGTACAGCTCCTTCTAGGCCTGTTGAGTCTATGATCAAAATATTGTGTTACTGCTCCCATAATACTATTCCTTATTTACTGCACTTCAGTTTGTTTTAGTAAAATAATAATAATGACTTGTCAGATGATTTGACAGTGAGAATATAAATCAGGAAGAGCAGGTTGGTGGGATAAGGCTGCATTCATGGTGACTAAGAAATACAGGAAAAATCATGTCTAGTATTGATTTGAAATGAAACACACTAGATCAGACCCGTCGCCAGACCTCAGTCTTAAGGGGGCATATGAAATGCATGGGAAGGCACAATTATTATTAGCCTATCCGTGCCTCTATCCGTGCAGCACCGACTCACACCAATCATCACATCAGGTCAAACATAACCGACAGCAAATATGACCACTCTGAAGCCACACCTTCACCTTTCAGCGGACGTGATGGAAGACACCCAACACACATTTACACAGCTACATTGCCACCCACGAGATGAGAGTGTGGCTTTTCTGCGGACATAGGTGAAGACACTGATTGCGCACACCAGAGGAGGGAGACATAGATAGATAGATTACTTTATTCATCCCTGAAGGGAAATTAGGTGAGAGAGAGTGGGAGAGAGATGGCAGCTTGATTGGACGTAGGCAGAACTAGACATGAAGGCATCTGATTGGTTTTTGCTTTTCAGAGCATTTTCGGAGCAGAGTTCCGTCAGTCCTGCAACTGCCGGAGAGCTCTGATTATTTTCGTTCCTTCACTACTCTCAGGACAGAACCAGTATAACCCACCCAGTATAACAAAAAGTGTTTCTGAACATGATTACCAACCATAACTTTCAAACAACAAATTACATGTTACGTGCAATGTTATCAATATCCACAATACAGCATATTAGATGTAACACCAACAGCATCTCTCAAACTGAAAAAGCAGCATGGCAGGTGAATTCAACAGATCAACAGAGAGATATACATTGCCATTACACACACATACACACACACACCACTTTAGACCTACTTTGAGTGGAGGCAGGCAGCCAGCGAAAACTCACAGCTTCCCTTTCAAAAATGCATGACGAAGGCTACGTCACAGCCTAACTTTCAAACAAAATCACACAATTTTTTAAAAATATTTTAATGTCTTAGTGATAAAGAATGCAACATTAGAATTTTCTAAGACAAAATTAGGTACTATGATAAAATGAAATAAAAAATGTTTGTTTTTTTAGAGATCTGTTCCTCCAGTGGGGGGGCACAAGCATTTTGGGGGTTGTGCACTACGTGCAACAAGCACTTCTGGGAGACTTTCAAGGTGGAATGTTTTCTCATGTCTTGCTCGGTGTGTGGTTGTCACGGACCAAACAGCCAAGGCGTGAGGACATAGGTTTAAAAGTTGAAAAACTGTGCTTCTTTTATTTTATGCACAAAACAAAATGTAACAGAGTCAAACAGATCTAACTAAATCAACAGAGTTGTAAGGTCAACAAAACATAACTCTACTGAGAAATAAGGCCACAGAACAAACGTGAACTCAACCAACGAAAAACTCCCCCCAAATGAGGCCTGAGGGATACATATATATATAGATCCATCCATCCATCCATCCATCCATCCATCTTCTTCCGCTTATCCAGGGCCGGGTCGTGGGGGCAGCAGCCTGAGCAGGGACCCCCTAGACTTCCCTCTCCCCAGACACTTCCTCCAGCTCTTCCGGGGGAACCCCAAGGCGTTCCCAGGCCAGCCGGGTGACGTAGTCACTCCAGCATGTCCTGGGTCTTCCCCGGGGCCTCCCTCCAGTGGGACATGCCTGGAACACCTCCTGAGGGAGGTGCCCAGGGGGCATCCGGTACAGATGCCCGAGCCACCTCAACTGGCTCCTCTCGATGGGGTCGGAGGCCCTCTTCTGAGGGCCTCCGACCCCATACTCCCGGAGCACCTCCCACAGAATGCCACGGGGACACGGTCGAATGCCTTCTCCAAGTCCACAAAGCACATGTGGACTGGTTGGGCAAACTCACATGAGCCCTCGAGCACCCTGTGGAGGGTATAGAGCTGGTCCAGTGCTCCACGACCAGGACGAAAACCGCATTGTTCCTCCTGAATCTGGGGTTCGACTATCGGCCAAATTCTCCTCTCCAGCACCCTGGAATAGACTTTCCCCGGGAGGCTGAGGAGTGTGATCCCCCAGTAGTTGTAACACATCCTCCGGCCCCACTTTTTGAAAAGAGGGACCACCACCCCGGTCTGCCAGTCCAGAGGCACTGTCCCTGACTGCCACGCGATGTTGCAGAGGTGTGTTAGCCAAGACAGCCCCACAACATCCAGAGACTTGAGATACTTAGGGCTCATCCATCTCATCCACCCCGCTGCCTTGCCACTGGGGAGCTTCCGCACTACCTCAGTGACTTCAGCTTGGGTGATGAATGAATCAACCTCTGAGTTCCCTGCCTCTGCTTCCTCCATGGAAGGCATGTCAGTGGGATTGAGGAGATCCTCGAAGTACTCCTTCCACCGCCTGACAATATCCCCAGTCGAGGTCAACAGCTCCCCACCTCCACTGTAAACAGTGTTGGCAGAGCACTGCTTCCCCCTCCTGAGGCGCCGGATGGTTTGCCAGAATTTCTTCGAGGCCGATCGGTAGTCCTCCTCCATGGCCTCCCCAAACTTTTCCCATACCCGAGTTTTGCTTCCGCGACTGACCGGGCTGCCGCATGCTTGGCCTGCTGGTACCCATCAGCTGCCTCAGGGGTCCCCCGAGCCAACCAGGCTCGGTAGGACTCCTTCTTCAGCTTGACGGCATCCCTTACTTCCGGTGTCCACCTCCAGGTTCGGGGATTGCCGCCACGACAGGCACCGGAGACCTTGTGGCCACAGCTCCGAACAGCCGTGTCAACAATGGAGGTGGAGAACATGGTCCACTCGGACTCAATGTCTCCAGCCTCCCTCGGGATCTGGTCAAAGCTCTCCCGGAGGTGGGAATTGAAGACCTCAATGGCAGAGGATTCTGCCAGACGTTCCCAACAGACCCTCACAGTACGTTTGGGTCTGCCAAGTCTGTCCAGCTTCCTCCCCTGCCATCGGATCCAACTCACCACTAGGTAGTGATCAGTTGACAGCTCAGCCCCTCTCTTCACCGAAGTGTCCAAGACATACGGCCGGAGGTCAGATGACACGACTACAAAGTCGATCATTGATCTCCGCCTAGAGTGTCCTGGTGCCACGTGCACTTATGGACACCCTTATGCTCGAACATGGTGTTCGTTATGGACAGACTGTGACTAGCACAGAAGTCCAACAACAGAACACCACTCGGGTTCAGATCGGGTGCCGTTCCTCCCAATCACACCCCTCCAGGTATCACTGTCGCTGCCCACATGAGCATTGAAGTCCCCCAGCAGAACGATGGAGTCCCCAGTTGGGGCACTTTCCAGTACCCCTCCCAGGGACTCCAAGAAGGCCGGGTACTCTGCACTGCCGTTTGGCCCGTAAGCCGAAACAACTGTGAGAGACCTATCCCTGACCTGGAGGCACAGGGAAACGACCCCTCGTTCAGTGGGGAGAACTCTAACACATGGCGGCTGAGATGGGGGGCTATGAGCAAGCCCACACCAGCCCGCTGCCTCTCACCATGGGCAACTCCAGAGTAGAAGAGAGTCCAGCCTCTCTCAAGGAGTTGGGTTCCAGAGCCCAGACTGTGCGTAGAGGCGAGCCCGACTATCTCTAGCCGGTACCGCTCAGCCTCCCGCACTAGCTCGGGCTCTTTCCCCCCCAGTGAGGTGACATTCCATGTCCCTAAAGCCAGAGTCGTTATCCAGGAATTGGGTCGCCGGCCCCCGGCCATGACCGCCACCCAAACCACAATGCACCGGCCCCATCTGAACCCTCCCGCGGGTGGTGGGCCTACGGGAGGGCGGGCCCACATCGCTCCTTCGGGCTGTGCCCGGCCAGGTCCCGCGAGCAAAGACCCAGCCACCAGGCGCTCGCCTGCGAGCCCCAACCCCAGGCCTGGCTGCAGGGTGGGGCCCCGGTGACGCCAATCCGGGTGACGTGCACTTCCTTGATGTGTAGGGAGCTCTTCAGGTCAGTCAAATAGTACTGTAAAACCAAAGTAAATTGAATGTTCTTCCAACCCACTGCAAATGAAAATAACTTAACATGTGGTGATGTGAATGTGCAACTTAACTGCAATTGTGTGTCTCTGGCCACAGTGTTGTGGGAAAAAAAAGAAAATGCACCGAGCTCCGAGAAGTAGAGGGAGCGAGAGGGGGGGTGAGTGTAGGTAGGAGGAACCAGGGTTTAGCTCTAGGCAAACTAGTGAGAGAGAGTGGGGGAGGAGTGACAGTAGGGGGGAAGGACCAAAACTTAACCCTGTGCAGAAGGAGAGAGAATGAGGGGGGAGGGGTGAGTGACCACTGCGGGGAAAGTTCTAGAAAGCCTAAGACCACAGGTGCGGACACCAGGTGCAGGGGTGAAGTGTGCCAACTATGACAGCATAAGAGTGGGAAAAACCCGGCACGAGTAAAGAAAACGTGACAATAAGAGATAGCCGCGCCTGTTTAGGGCAGGGGCTAAGGTGTGAAAAGTGACACAATGATTGTTTGGACAAATAAAATTAGATTTAAGGAAAATAAAGGTGTAAACATCCCTAAATTTAAATAAAAAGGTTGTGCACTTTGGGGGGTATAAAAAATGAGTGCAAAGCCCTCCGGGTCAGTCTGATCCGGATCTGACTCGGGTTCTAACCTCGCCGTCGCGTGGGTTAAACTCTACTGCACCAAGCTCTGTCAGACTTAGAAAATTTTCAAAGGGAGCACATCCACACTTTGTTGATTTTTTGTGACCTTGGTGGACTCCCTTCAAGATGTAGATTTTTGTATCATTAAATGTTGGAGAAAATAAACGGTCTTTGATCACAACTGGCCCATTTTCAGATGTTTATTTTTTACCCAACAACAGCCATCACAGTGGTTGACGGATGGAAATCAATCAATACACCTTCAATATCAACATAATGACTTTTTTGACATTTCATTTATTTTTATTAGATCTCTTACATGGTCCTTGCTTTAGGAGCTCCACACCTGCACTCACCTGAGCAGGGGCCTCTTTTACAAACGGGGTGTACGCACAAAATGGGGCCTGAAAGTGGCTTATGTGACTTTCCACGCAAAGGTTGTGATCTATAAAAATGTATGCACCCCTATGCAAACTGTGGTGGTGACTGAATCAGACTGGGGAAATGTAGTGTGAGAAGAATGATCATGTTTTTATTAGTATTTCAGGGTGGAGGATACCACTAACTGATTCTGCTAATTATTCAAAGTTTTATTGATCAGTCTAATTACTGTAAATGTATAAATACAGCAGTGAGCCCCGTGCATGTTTCTGCACCATGGCACTACTGGAGGACAACACCAATGGGATAGCAAGGAGGCAGAGGGTCTTCAGGGACCGATGACTTTAAGGCCCATGATGGGGACTGGTTAACAACTCATTTCAACTTCCCCAGAGCCAGGGTGCGGACTACAGAGGAGCTGGGGGCTTCCCTGAAAAGATGATTTGTGAAATTTTGGGGAGGTCTCTAAAATATTGGCAAAATGCTGTTTTTCCCATGCACTTCCTTTTTGTTTTGTTTTTTTTGTATTGTCATAATCATGGATCATGTGTAAAATTAGATTATTTTTAATGATTGGTGCATGAGTGTGCAATTCTTGTCCTCACAATCACCATCTAAAAGAAGGCTGGAGATGGGGTTAACGACAGCTCAGACACTGATGACGGTGACTCCACCTGCCTCTCTCTCTCGGCTAACTGGACCAGCTAGCAGTGGAGAGAATGGAAGTCCCACAACACCTGGGTGTTTGTCAAGGATGGAAACCTGGAATGCACAATTTGCAGAGACACAAAAACTCTTCTGCTTTCTGAAAAGGTAATTCTCCTGGATAAGCATGTCTGGCCACAGGACCGCAACGCATTGAGCCTATATGGAGAAAATTGGGGGGGGGCACACCGGAGGACACGCGGGGACGCCACAAACTGGCACGATCGATCGATTGATCGACTGATTGATAGATGGATAGTTAGATAGATACAAAGGTAGATGGATAGCGAGATAGCATGTATGTGAGAGTGAGAATATGTGTATGTGAGAGGAGAATATATGTGTGTGAGAGTGAGAATATATATATAATATATATATATATATATATATATATATATATATACATTGTTCAGAAGAAATTGTTGGACGAGCTACGGTAAATAAATAAATAATTGCAACCCCCCAAATGGACAGTAAATTAACACTGGAAAAGCCAAAATACCAAAATAAGACATCATGAAGAAACTGAAAAACAGCAACCTATAGACAGAGAGACAAATACTACAGAACAGAAAGATGCAAACGCAGACTTACTGGAATTCAAGAAAAAGTCACACAGAGTACCAGACAGGGAAGACAACCTATGGACAGGGACAAAAGGATTTCCAGAAAGGACATAAAAACTGTGGACAATGTGGAAAAGGACCAGCACACTCCCTGAACAACTGTGCCGCATGGGACGCAGAATGCAGGACATGTCGAAAGAAAGGACATTTTGCAGCTGTTTGTAAATTGAGTAGAGTGGGTGCAGTTGTAGAGGTGGAAGAAGAGGGCGCTCTTTTCCTGTGAGCATTCTCCACAGGAAAGAAAGCTGAAACAGAGAATGAAAGAATGGGCGGACGTGACAGTCATCCCTACTACCGCTTACTCAAAAGAATGGCATGGCCCACTCACCAAGGCAACAACACCATTGTGTGGGCCCAGCAATGAACCTCTAAAGGTGAGAGGTCAGTTCGATGAAGTCATGAAATAAAAGGCAAGAACAACGACACAACTAGTGTATGTGGTACAAAAGCTAGCTACTCCTCTGCTTGGTTTTCCAGCAATCTCAGACCTGAAGCTAGTCGACAGTGTAAGAGAACTAGAAAAACAACACCCCAAGGTCTTCACAGGACTGGGCTGCCTAAAACGGGAGTACAGAATTAAGCTGAAGGAACACACCAAGCCCTGCGCATTGTCACTAACACGTATACCTCTACTATTACAAGACAAGGCCAAAGAGGAGCTCCAGAGAATGGAAAAATGGTGATTGAATGATGTGCAGGCATGGTTGTGGCACCAAAGCCAAAAGGAAAGATCAGGATCTGCTCCGATATGACTCATCTGAATGAGTATATCTGCCGAGAGAGACATATCTTGCCGACTGTGGATGAAACCCTGGCCAAGCTTGCAGGGGCAACCGTGACAGACAAATGAATTTCCCTTTGGGGATTAATAAAGTAATTTGTATTCATATTCGTATTTGTTTTCATATTTTACAAAGCTAAATGCCATGGCTTGATTCTGGCAGGTACCCCTACATCCAAACAGTCCCACTGACCACATTTGTCACCCCTTTTGGGCGATACTGCTACAAGAGACTGCCATTCGGGATTTCATCAGCACCCTAACACTTTCAAAAGTGGCTAACACAGATGCTTTCACAGCTGGAAGGGACTGTGTGTCATGCCGATGACATCCATCGTTTTTGGATTAACACGCGAACAACATGACCACAGGCTGCACAGGGGTTGGGGTGGCTCCAGGAAGAGGGCCTGACACTCAATAAGTCAGTGCAAGTGGCATTGAGGCAGATCCGGGCAAAATTAAGGTAATCAAAATTAAGGCCCATGCCCAAAGATGCAGCTGATGTGAAAAGGTTTGTCAGCATGGTTAACTACATGGGAAAGTTCTCTCCACGCATAGCAGAGCTCACACAACCTCTACGAGACCTGCTCAAGACAGACACCGACTGGGTGTGGGGGGGTGCGCACCAAAGAGCGTTCAATGAGCTGCATAAGGAACTGAGCTCACCAACAGTACTGCCACAGTACTGCCTACACAGAAAGACAACAGCTGCATCAGAACCTTCCTCCTTTGGGTTGGGAGGAGTTTTGTCTCAGAAGCAGCTGTCTGGAGAATGACAGCCAGTCGCCTTTATATCACGCAGCATGATGGACATGGAAAGCAGGTATGCCCAGATAGAAAAGGAAGCGCTCGTGCTAACCTGGGCATGTGACCGTTTTCAGTCTTACCTGATAGGGATGGACTTTTTGATACAGACCACCCACAAACCTCTCATCTTCCTGCTAGGCGGCAGGGCACTAGACTACTTGCCAACTCACATTCTGAGATTCAGGCTGTGACTGCTTTGCTTCACATACTAGACTGAACATGTGCCTGGAAAGAAATTGATCACAGTGGATGCATTGTCCAGGGCACTGATTCAAGCCCTGCCTACACCAGAGGACAAGCAGCTGGAACAGGATGTGTGTGTGTCTCTCAACTTAATAATGGAGCACTTGCCAGCATCAGAGCAGAGGCTGGTGCAGATCAGGACAGCACAGGACACAGATGATGTCTGCAAAAGACTGAAAAACATGGTGTTAACAGGTTGGCCTCTAAGCAGAAAAGCTCTTCCACCTCAACTGCAGCTGTACTGGCAGTATCACCAGGACCTGCTGGTTGCAGACAGACTACTGATGAAAGGCAAAAGACTAGTCATCCCTGTCACAAATGCAAGATGAAATGCTAAACAAATTACATGCAGGTCACCAAGGCAAAGTGTGTCATTAGAGTGCAGCAGTCTATGTGGTGGCCAGATCTGACCAAACAGGTTAAACAGAGAGTGGAAAACTGTGCGACCTGTGCAAGTGAGGTTCACAATGCATCAGAGCCACTGCAGATGACTCCGTTGCCTGAAAGGCCATGGCAGCATGTGGCAGTGGATCTTTTCCAGTGGGACGATGCCATGTACCTTGTGGTCATTGACTTCTACTTACACTACATGAAGTGGCTAACCATACCAGACCAGCAGCCCCCACTACCCTCAAAATAATGGAGAGGGTGGTGAGGACAGTGAAATCTCTCTTGAAAGGTAGAGGATCCACACAAGGCTTTCATGGCTAACAGGGCCACTCCCTTGTCACATGGATCATCCCCTGCAGAGCTGCTAATGGGCCACAACATCAGGGCGCCCCTACCTGTCAGTCAAGAGAAACTACAGCCAGGATGGCCTGACCTCCAGGTTTTCCAAAGGAAGTGTTACGATTAACTGTGATTTGACACTATATTTAAGCTATGATTTGACACTACATGCACTGTTCAGTAATGTTACGATTAACTGTGATTTGACATCATGTATGCACTGTTCTGTTACAAATAGATGATCTGACACTGTGTGCTCTGTCCTGTGCTTGAACGCACATAACCTGATGAGTGTCCCTACGACACCAGATAGCGGTGACTCTCACCTGATAAGCAAGGACAAGATGTAACTGCAGTGTCTTCTCTCTCTGTCAGCTCGGTCTGTTACAATAGATACACGCCTGACTCACAGCAGATTCACACACATACTTAACACATATTCTGCACACACATCATAAACCAAGAGTGGACAGCATCATCTGACTCATCACACTCTATCATAAAGTCCAACCTCTGCATTGGGCAGGACCAGCCCAAGAAGATAACTGTGAACTATAAATGTGAACTGTTTTCTCAAAGCTGTGTTCGTTTTGGCTGAGATCCTGACTGAGCTCTGTCACTACGCACCCAGCGCTGCTGTACTTTACCTGTGACCTGAATAAATTCTTCGCCTGTGAACTGAAGACTTCTCCAGTTTGTTCTTGGGCTTCCAATAAAAGAACCGACTCTAACAGAAGGACCAGGACTTAAGGCCTCCTGGTTCAACAAAGACACAAAGACAAGACAAGAAGTCAGACCAGGACAAAGGGTCTGGGTGAAGGACACAAAGGAAACAGGTCAACTGCCAGTGGTGCAGCTCAGACACCAAGGTGTTACAACATAGACCTGCCCTTAGGAAGTCTCAGGAGAAACCGATCAGGGTCATTCCAGAGACTCCCAGAGAGACTAGGCCAGACCACCAAACAGACTTGTAAGCTAGATAGAAAGCTGTGGTTTGTTTCACAGGGCAGAATAAACCCTGCACAGCTTGGGGACCCAGGTAGTCAACCCGGACCCCCAGAGAGGAAAGACGTCTATGTTTGATGTTTGTTCAATGGGGAAAAAAAAAAACAAGAGAATGTCATACTGAAAAAAAGAGAGAATACACTAGCAAAAGCGTCAGTTAAAAAATGGTTATGTGTTGTTAAAGAAGATGTTAACCAGAATAAATGTTTACAGGTGATGTTCCGCACTACTGAAAAAAAAAACAAAAAAAACAGAGATGAAAGGAAAAGTAATGCTGGTTACTTCAATGTTTAGTGCTCAGGTTTACTATCCATGTTTACTGTTAAAGTTTATTTACAAATATGGTAAAAACAAAAGTAGCTCTTTTGAGAAAGTCTGACACCTGTGTACCTGTTAAGTGGGGAACATATAGGGGACAGACAGGAAGTATGGGTGTGTGTGGATGAACGGGTTGTAAATAAAGTGAACTGCAGAGATGTCTCCCGTCTGGAACTATACAGACTGCCTGAACACGGCATGTTATAGTTTATACACCCGAAAGCTTTAACTAACAAAATGAGATTACGCTAGAATGTATATAATCTGGACAAAAGATAAAGATATGACTCAAATTATGCAAATAATTGAATGAATAACTGCGAGCGTAGTAGTGCTACACTGATGAGGAGTGAACGCAGAACACCTTTTAGTTTATCCTTTTTATTTTGCCTTTTGAATTTTCTGCTCAGTCGTGATGGTCTGTGCTGATTGTGATGACTGCAGCAGATGAAAGGATCTGTGGGATTTCTACCTGTGCTTGCTTCCTTGTGTTTTGTAATAATTCATGTATAACAGCTTGTCCTGCCCTCCCCTGCTCTTCACTACAACACATCTCAGGTCTTAATTGTGGCACTAAAATTCATTGTGAATTATCAGGAGTGAAATAAAGCTGGAAATAGGCATGTGATTTTCCTTGAGGGAATGGCATGTTGTACACTTTCCACAGGGCTGATGTCATTTTAATCACCGCTGCCTGCTTACAGGCAGGTCTGCTACGATCGCTCAGCAGCTCTGAAATGCCTTTCAGTGGGATGGTCCAGATGGCAGCAGGGCCACAGCAGTTTGCTTTTATTGTCCCTGTGTGTGTGTGTGGCTGCATGTGGGTGGGTGAGGTGATCCAGAAACTGATGTTCTTGTTTGAGCCAATTGCAGGTTACACAGTGCTTTTAAATGTTGTAGCTCATTTAGCCATTCACTTCCATTCATTCTGGCGTGGCTTAAAAACAACTGTGGTTCATTTTCTGTTGACCTGTTGGACATAAACACAAAAGTAAAAGAACAGGCAGCGAAATATTAATTAATTTTTTTTTTTTTTTTTGATCAAAAGGTGGACAAACTCACACTGAGCTGGTGAGTCTGATAATGTCTGTGAAATTCACTTGAATAATATGTCAAGAGGGTTTTGTGAGGTCACAGTGACCTTAGCCAGTAGCCAGTTTTCCTTGAGTCCAAGTAAAAGTTTGTGTAAAATCTGAGCAACAGTCAAGGTAACTGAGATATTGATTCCATGAGAGCAACTCTATGTTCTCTCAGTGGTGGCTGTCACTGGTGTAGAGGCATAATAAATTTATGACAAATGGTACATCAAGTAAGAGCATGATGTCATTGTTTTGCAAGAGACATGAAACAAAGTAGAGCCAAAGGTAAGGGAGTCATTGTGGAGTCACAGGTAGAATATATATCATTTAAGTGCAGTGGAGCAAAAGTCAAAGTTTCCAAAAGAATAATACTCATATAAATATACGTAATAATAAACAGAAGACAGGATGCAAGTCAATGTAAATGGACTAATTTCTGTTCCTGCTGCTCTTTTATGCTGACATCTATCAACGGGTAATTTAAATTCCTCTTCTGTCTGTGTTCTGACATATGGACACCTACACCAGGCTTCTCATTCTACCAGAGGTTAAGGAGTTCTATGTTGTCAGAGTAGTAACATACTCACAACCACAAGGTTATGCTTTTCATTCCTTAGATAGATTTTCCTGTCAGCTCCTGATAACATGGACCTTTTCTCTGGATCTCAATGAATCAGAAAGTAATACAATCTGTAAGTGTTGCTCCAGCAAGATTTTATTTCAGTCAGACAACTCTGAAATGAGAATAAATAATTTATTGGACACAAGCAAGCTGAAGCACAGCGAGCTGAAGCACAGCATAGGTAGCCTATCCTTGAGCATGGCTGCAGCAGGTTTGGCGTCAGGCTCTGTCTCAGTTATTCATTCCCTGAATAATGATCTGTTTGACAGACCTAACAGGGAATGAAAGCAGACCCCCGCAGGGGATCATAGAGACAGAGCCCACAGGTGGATGCTGGGGAGGTGGTGGGTTTGCAAAACCTCATGGCAGCAGGGGTAGTAGCAGCAGTAGCAGCAGCAGCAGCAGCAGCACGAGCAGTAGCAGCAGCAAGGGTGCCAGCAGTACCAGCAGCACGAGCGTAGCAGCAGCAAGGGTACCAGCAGTACCAGCAGCAGGGAACAGCAGCAGCATCGGCAGCAAGCCAGGGGAGAGCAGTAAGCTGGGTGGGTTTAAAAACCCGCCCTATTTGGTTGAGGGGAGCACGTGACTGATCAGCTGATCAGGACGGGCGCAGCTTGAGTTGTCTGCCTGAACTAGCTTCGCAGGCTTCGCATCATTTCAGTCAGACAACTCTGAAATGAGAATAAATAATTTATTGGACATAAGCAAGCTGAAGCACAGCGAGCTGAAGCACAGCATAGGTAGCCTATCCTTGAGTATGGCTGCAGCAGGTTTGGCGCGATCAGTCGACTCCCGCCAGCGGAGCTGATATAGGAACAGAGCATAAGAATAAAGATGAACCTGGATGAATGAGAACCTTCACAGAAAATAGAGCCTAAGATTCCCCAAACCGATCGCCCTCCCTGAGGAATCTAGGAAAATAGAAGAAAATCAGTGCAAAACTCCCCGGCGATCCACCAGACAACATC
>JAFELL010002526.1:600000-927494 GCA_019059645.1 Caranx melampygus | reverse complement strand
GGAGTGAAGAACGAGTTCCCAGTTCCATTATTATTTTTGTTTTAGAAATCTTTTCAAATTTTTCCTAATTTTTCACAAATTTTGGAGCGTTTTATAAGGTCCCCCATGATCCCTTTTTTTTCATTTGTGAGACATTGTATAGTGGAAAATAAAAGAAGAGTACTTCAAATGCCATGTATTGTTATATTTTGATAAATTTTGATGAGATGTATTTTTTTATCAGGTATATTATATTGGGTCAAAACACCCAATGTTAGTGATGGTGTTACTAATTGTGGACGTTAGTATTCGAGGGTCAATAACATTAATTCTCTTGTTCCCAAAACACAACTTGGTTTGACCAAAAAGAAAATGGAGAGTGAAGCAGCAGTGGCAGGGAGGTCTTACCTGTTCCCAGTCCATGTGCAAGTAACTCTGAGACACCTATTAGATACCATAAGGACTGCTATTGAACTGTTGTTGAGGCAGGACCATCTGCTGTTTCAAACCCCTGACCTGGTATCACCAGAGAAAGTGCGGACTAGTTGTATTTTAGATGTCAAAAGTATGTGTGATTGTCCTGAAAAAATCCCACCCCCCTCTCCTGGTTTCATGAATATTATCATATATTTTCGTGACTTTGAATCCAACATGAGCAGAAAGAAATTGTGTAGTCAGCAAAATTATACCAAGTCATTAATCTCACTGACCTCTGCTGCTAAGCACTATGTCAAACCTTCATAACACCCTTTCACAACATTGGCAGCGTTTGAATGAATACTTGTGATAATATTGATGTTAACTGATTTCACACATTCTGAAAAATATCGTGAATATCGAGTGTCCTGTGGAGTGATGCTTTGGCTACAATAGTATTAGTAATTTTGCATCAGAATAGTATATTTTGTATTTATTCATTTTATTGTGTTGATCACGCTCCACTGATGTCACCTCCAGTCTCATACCTCTGCTGTGTCATCCATCTCCAATCTACATATAGAGTCAGGCCAAGCTCATCATCACCAGATCACTACACTACTCTACTCATCAGACACTCCCGAGTCTAGACCTAAGAAGAAGTTGTGTAAAAGAAAAAGATTTGCAGTTTTCTGTATGTGTTTTGTCTTCTCTCTCTCTCTCCTCTCTCTTTATATATACATATATATATGTATGTATGTATGTATATAAACTACAGGACAACAAAATCATCTTCCTTAACCTATCCCACCAATGACCGTTATTATACAGCATTCTTGAGATAGTCGGCATATATAATTGTAACCATGACAACCAAGTTCCAGGTTCAGCAAATCTGAAGCATCTGATGTAGCTTCTAAATTTGTAATGAAAGATGCTATACAATAAATATATGTATTATATTATTCTGTCAGACTATTGATCAGTCCCTCACACAGTTCCACCTCATAAGATCCCAACCATCGCTTAAAATCAGAGCCAAGCATAATTGTTTGTAAAAGACTATCCATGTGTGCAGTGAAGAAAAAGAAATGAAAACATATCATCAACTTTATATTGGGGGCAATGTAATGACAGTGGGCTCATGATTATGAACACTTTGTTCAATGCTACATGGTAATTTAAGAGCATTATTTGGCATAAACTGTCACAACAGCCTGTCACATTTCCAGATGAGACCATCATTAACAGGGGATAGGAGGAACTTTCCAAGAACAATGTAAGTCATTCACTTTAACTGAATAACTATAAGTCTATTTACGCTCTATCATTCACCAGATGATTTTCAAGTTTCTTTGTGTTTGTTAATAGTCCAACAGTCCCAACTGATATTTACAACTTTTAGTTGTCTGTAATATATCCTGTGGTGAGTGGGATGTGGTAGACTTAATGCAACTCTTGTTTTCCTCCTGAGGATGTTATACATACTCTGGGAGTCATTGTGACAAGGCACCGCTACTGCAAGAAGTCACAGTGTGGGGATCCACTCACGTCAGCCCAGTAATATATTGAGTGCCTCTGACTTCAATTCGGTTGTAGAGAACAAACCACACGTCATTTCTAACATAAGCGCTTATTCCCTTATTTATATCATGTCAATACTGAACAAAGAATCATAAAGCTAAATGTAAATATTACAGAAATTGTTCCACATGTAACCTTGGATGTGATGGTCTGGCAGACTGTCTTGGTTTTTATTATTTAGATCACTTTGTTTAGACCAAACTACTGTTCTGTCAGTCCAGAAATTCTCCTAAATAAATGTTTTGGATTTTTCTGAAGTCGATAATGAATGGCACAAGAATTTTAAGCATGTATTCATCGGACCATCAAAAAAGCAACAGGTTATTGTTCTCATGTCACATTCATATCTGGAGCGAGAGGGAGAGGGTGAGAGAGACAGAGAGATTGGGTTGCAACCACCAGATTTAGGCTACTATACTGGCAAAAACTGAAACATGATGGAAAATATGGAGAGGGAAAAGCAATATGCATGTGCATTATATTTTACAGGGGCCTGCAGCTTCAAAGCTTCTTGTTACTGATTCTCAGAGTAATATGATGTTTTGATTGGAACAGTTTGCTTTTGATCCAGTGCCATTCTTTGTGCACCAATACCTCTCAGTAAACAGCCTCAGTTTGAGTGGATCTGTTTTGGACATTTAAAAAATCAGGCTTTGGCAATGTGACCTCTCAAATCCAACACGTTGTTCCCACCCTCAGCACTGGGTTTTACTTATCTGTTACCAAGTCACATTTCTTGAGTGCACAGACGAGTCATAAAGCACTTGGTGGATTTTTTGGGAATGACTTTCAGTAAATTGTACATCACATTTAAAGGGGTTCACCCCCTGCTGTGAAACATGCCTATAGCCCTACTTGCACAGGATTAGCATTACCTGGGGATGTCTGGTAATTTGTAAATTAACTCCCCACGTCTGTGTTTCTTGCATTCACACAGATAAGTGAATCTGTATTTTACTTGAATTTACTGACATTAAGGCCCGGATATGAAGTCAAACTGTGCACGTCGTGGGTCACAGAATACGGTGGTATGTCATGTCATGGCAACTGTAAATAAAAGAAGCAGCAATGTGACTTCAGAACCATGTGCAGTTGTTGTCAGATAACGGGCCGTCATGGCATTTGTATTAAGCCTGTTGAAAGACAGAAAATGTTCCTTACACATGTCATCCATCTCAATATCCTCGGAAATTTCGCCCTTTTGATGGACGGAGCTGGCTGTTTCTTCGAATGGGTCTCCAGTACTGAGACGAGACCGTATATGCATCTAAATGGTGTCAGAATTGCCACTCATATTTCCATCGCAGCCTCCATGTTTCAACCGGGAAACAAATAAAAAAAAAGGCACACAATAAAACAACAAATATCCCTCAGTCACTGAGTTGCAGTTTCACATGGGACTAGTATTGTAATGGACGTCTGTGTTTGGTGAAATATGGTAGGTAATTTGCCTTGGATTTTCACTTTACAAATTACAGACATGCGCATTTGCACAGTATAAGATCACAGACAGCCTCCACAATTATTACAAATTACCAGAGGCCCCAGGCAATACTATCTCGTGCGAATAGGGCTTTTGATGTCTGCAAGAATCTCAATACAAAGATCAGAACAGTAGCAGGAGGTGTTTGCGACAGTGGTGAAAGTGTTGGGGTGAGACATGGTGACTGTGAAGGCCATAGGATATGATTCACATCATATCCATGCTCATCACCTGTGGGCCCTATTTTCCCACAGGAAGGAAGTGATATCTGTCGCTCCCCACTCACTCTGTGATGCCTCTGACAAGATCAACCAATTATGACTTTGTGATTTGATCTGAAATTACCTGTTGGTATCATAACTGCAATATTTCATCATCTTTCAGCTTCCACAATAGTCCATATGTCTAGACTGACTCTAATTATGACAAGACATGAATAAATGTAAATAAACGTATGTATTTCTAGATATGATAGCAGCTGCATAATGACCTGTTGTGTAACAAATAAAAAGAGTATATTTAACAATGTCAATATTTCTAACATTCTACGTAACCTGTAAACCAAACCTGTTAGCAACAATGCTGTGTGAACACACATACACAATTTTTCACCCATCTGATGTCAGCTACCATGCTCACCTGCACATGAACTGTGTTCCCAGCATAACTGAAACTGAAAACTGAAAGATGTCTGAAACCATTCAACCACCTGAAACTAGCTTATTTCATAGCATATAGTAATTATAGTGTTCACAGTGTTGTAATCATGAAATGAAATAATGCTATCCAAATTCTAGGTAGAATGAGATCTCATCTTATAGAGAGCGGAAAAAAGTGGACAGACCCCCTCCAAAGTGGTCTGTTGGCTGGGGAATAAGAGGGTTTAATGAAGGGTGGCCCCCACTGGGCCACCAGGCTCTCTGCTGCATCTAAGGGTGTGCCAGGATGTTCAGGCTGAGCCCCCTCCTGCCTGCCCCTCTGCCACTCTGGTATTTGTGATATTGTCATATAAATATATATATAAGTCATAATTTCTAGTGACACCCCACCAAAAATATATACATGTACAAACCCACTGGCCATTCAACAATAAATTCAAAGAAAAGGAAAGAAGAAAGAGCAGACCTGTGAATGTTCAAAGTTTACCAGCATAAATTTGTATTAAACTTGAAGTGTTTGTGTTGCTTTTCTTTATTTATGTGTTTTCTGCTTGCTAAATGTATCACTCAGTGTGCTTGTGCTTTATTCATTTACACCCTTTACTGAATGCGGTGCCTCTTTTTCTGTTGTGGCGCTCTGATTCTCACCACCACATAAACAGGTATAAATAAAGAGCTGCAGGCGGATGAGAGGGTAAATCTGCTCATCGTGTGTGCCACTTGCTATTTGTGGGGCAGATCAAATTTACAAAGGATTATTTGCTGAGACTGCAGTAAAAAAAAAAAAAAAAAAAACCTCTGATACCATCTGACTTCTAGCCCAAAGTCAATTTGTCTTAGGCACCAGAGAAAAGCTCAGAGGGATGCAATTAAAGTTTTATCAAAGCTGTCACAGCGTGTATGGTACAGGCTGAAATGAGATCCACTGGGCTGACTCCATCCATCAGTGGAGAGGGGCATTTCACAGATGTTATTGGCTTCAGCGTGTTGCCCCGTTTACTGTAATGCAACACAAGATCGCCACTATTTACTGCAACCTTGAATTGACTTTACCAATGTCTCCAAAGTAATAATTTAAATAAATAAAGGGAGAAAGAAAACAGGAACTGTTTCAGCCTGTGAGCTCCTGGAATTCATCACCAGGACAAAGCAAATTCATTCACAAACAGCAGCAACCATCATTGAATTAACTGTTATCTAAATTTGATTCAAAAGCTGATAATTATCAATTTAATTCAAAGGAGTTGCACATTTGTACTTTCATTTTCAATCTAAATAGAGGGTCAATCATATTCAAAGTAAAGTAAACAGTTAAATGAATAAATAAACGAATGCCTTGTTAAAGTGTAAATCATGTGATTTAATTAAGAGTTGATAAACCACATCAATGAAAAACATTAATACCTCTCCTGAATATCAGAAATTAACCCACAAAGCAGAGAGATGAATAATCAACATATTGAGTCAATCAGGGCCTGAAAGGTTCGGCCTTGTACAGGGATAATGAGCATCGTTTGTTCCACAGTTGTTTTCATACAAGGAACATCTCCTGTCTTTGAATTCCCCTTTTGTGGACGTGCTGCGTGGCATCACTCAAGCTCATCGACCCTCCATCTGAAAGGTTCACATCATAAACCGTCCATCTGCTCAGATCGCCAAAAGGTCGCGACCTTCAAATTGGTATTTCACTGACTTTCATGCCTCTCTCCTCCACATAATCGCTTGCTTTTCGCACATACACAACAGCATGCCAGCTAACTCGCCGTATCTCCGGGCAGCCTTGTACATGAAGTAGCCATAGTGGAGAATGTGTAATTTGCAGTGCAATCAGGTGAATGTAATGTATTTTCTGTTGCACGACTAAACTGCCATGCAAAACAAAGCTGACAGATATAATCTACTTTCCATGAAACTACTTACCTGCTTCTCTCTCTTTGCTCCTATGTCAGGTATGATCCCGGGGCTGTCAGTGTTGTGACAGGCTGTAAAGTGAAGTAATGAGTCTGTCTGCCTCCTGGTCAGTCTGAGAGTCTTCATCACCGAGGGCCTCTGAGAAAGATAAAGTCAAACACCAGAGGATCACTGAGTTATACTGTCTCACATCCAAGCCATAATTCCCCTGAGGACACTTTCTCCGTGGCCTCCTTCACAACATTAGCAACATTAAGTAACAGTCCCACCGCTGAGCGCAGCTTTCAGAAACCTCTGTATGGTGTGATTGACAGCCAGGACAAGATGCTCTGTGACAGTCTGAGGAAAGTGAGTGAATGCTGGTGTCAGTGACAGATCAGCTGGAGGGAAGAGAAGAGGATGGTAATGTAACAGAATCAACACTAAACCCCCTCTGTCGACTGGGGTGTAGAGATAACAGTTACCGCTTTACACCTTGATTTCATTTCATTTTGGACAGAGTGTACTTGGCCATACTCCACAGTAAAGCTGCGTAGAAAAATTACATAGTAAAATGTAGTCATTTTAAAACTATGGTAAATATCATATGCATCACAATTTTTGGGCACTTTTTTTGGCCAAGTTGTAAATCCTTTTGGCTCAAAACTTGGCAAGTGACAATAAAATGAAGGTAGTTTTAAAAGTGATCCCTCAGTTTGGCTGTGATCTGGCAAGTCAGCTCAAACATGGGTAAATGCAGGCAGATAACACATGGATATGTTCCAAAGATACTGTCTGGGTATGTAAATTGCTGGGCAAAAATATTTGAATTTCACTCAGTATTCTGCATTCATACTGTGTTGTGAACCCACTTCTTTTGGCTGTTGGGCTGGTTGCTTTACTTTGTCTTTTGTTGTTTGCAGATACCCAGTCGTTCCAATCCCAAGCAAACGCAGTTTGTCTTACTACTCCCATTAATCTCCCTGCCTTCCCTGTATGACCCAGCCTGCCCACCAAATCTGCCTTCTTCAGCTCTTGTTAACTGACCAATTCCATTTCCATGTTTCCCCATATAAAGACAAGAAAAAGAAAGTGTTTGCACTCTTACTACAAGTCCAAAGAAAAATTACGTCAGGTGTGTAGGCAAAAATGTCAAGGAGAAGGCAGAAAAAGCTTGCACACTGATAAGATAAATGGAATGTCCACCACAGAGGTTGATGGATGCAAAGGTTCCAGGTTTTAATGGGCCATCAAAAATACAAAAACACATAACAAGCACTAGAGTGTGAAAAAACCAAAAAGAAACAAGAGAAAACTGAACAGAAACATTTCAGCTACACAGCCATCCTCAGTCTGCCTAAAGTCATAATGCTGGCAAAAAGTATGATATAAGACAGTTTTCCACAAGTAATGTTATATTAAATTTCATGTACTTGTGTACTCCAATATGTTGGCAAATACAAATAAAAACAAGGATTAATGAACATTAAGTACAATTCGGAGGATAGATGAAAATCCTCTATTGCTCGTCATTTTGGAGATGCTAACCATCCTATTTCCTCTCACACCTTCTGTGTTATCCAGCAGACTAAAATGCCAAGTGGGGGGTGACATGGAACATCTTCTGTTACAGGCAGAGTGTAAATGGATATTCTATCCCCAAATTCTGCATCATTTAGAACCCTTGGGGTTGTGTATGTTGTTTGCCATGATCAGGTATGGTAAATGTGTCTCTCTGTTCTTCTATATATCTTACATATTTTGTAATTGTGAATTAAGTAATAGTATTTATCCAAAATCAAGCTTCTCGTCTTAGCAGTCAGATTGTGCTTTAATAGCTTTAGATATGATCCTTCTTAGTATTATACTTATGGCCCTGGAACATGAATGGATCCATTCACTGATTGTCTCTGCCTCCAATCTACAAATAGAGCACAGGTGTGTGATTTGCCCTTTAGGCAGACTGAGGATGGCTGTGTAGCTGTAACATTTCTGTTCATTTTTCTCTTGTTCTCTTGTTTTTTTTTTCACACTCTGGTAGCACATGTGTTTTTGTATTTTTGATGGACCATTAAAACCTGGAACCTTTGCATCCATCAACCTCCATTTATCTTATCAGTGTGCAAGCTTTTTCTGCTTTCTCCATGTTTTCCCATATTCCATGTTGTAAATTGTTTTCTTGTCTGTACACAGCATCTATTGCTTGTCTGCCCGTCCTGGGTGAGGGATCCCTCCTCTGTTGCTCACCCTGTGGTTTCTCCTGTTTGTTCTCTGTTAAGGGCGAGTTATTCCTCAGTCGATGAGGGTCAGAGGTCAGAGGATGTGTGAAGCCCTGTGAAAGAAAAAACGTTTTAAAAAAAATGGGCTACACATATAAACTTGACTTGCATTACTAAAATGATTTTATATATAATTTGCATTGTTTCTCTTCTGTCTGTTCAAATGATAATGATATATTGGTCATATTCACTTGGAGCAACTGTGCTCATACAGGACTTGTGATCTCCAAGGATGTTGGCTTGGTGTATTCAAAGCTTTTTTTTTTAATATTATTTTTTTTATCATTCTTTTTATTCTGTGTCATTCATCATGCATCTGAATTGCACATTTTCAATATCCCAAGAAGTTTGAGGCCAATGAGCCTTGGATGTATTATTGCCTGCTAGCATCTGTTAAAGCTTGATTTTGGAAATGAAATTATCTCTTTGAAATTTTGATTTAACTAATTATGTTATGAAAATACAATTATGTAAAACCTGTTTTGTGAAGTATGTTCATTCTTGCCTGTTTTGTTGTTGCTGTTTATCTCAGAATGTGGTGATGGCTGGTTGTGCAAGGTTGCCTTTTTTTCTGATTAATGATTGAACAGCTACTCATTGAAGCTACAGAAGAAGAAGAGTCATTCAAATATGAGAACAGCAGGAATGGCTCTTCCTGTAGAATATGAAACAGTGTCACTGTGTCTGTGGAGGGACCAGTGCAGAGATGTGGCTAACTACACCTCATGTTTGAGTCATGTACAGTAAGCCTATGTTTACTCAGGTCAAATGCATTAACAGAATATTATTACTGTGGTTCCATTAACAGAACTGTCTCATTAAATAACTGTAAACACTGTTCTTTATTATTGATTGTGTAGCTCTATGAATAAAATGTTGATTTTAGTCTATGAAATGTGCGGCTCATTGTTTGCATTGATTGTGACATGGTCCATTAAATACAGCATCTTCAAATGTTAAGAGATATTACCAGTGCTAGAGATGACAGAGACTATTAAAGCCACTACTGGTTGTAAGACTTTTTATATTGTATATATACAAATATATTGTATTTGTAATAAAACATTTACATTTGGCTTCAATTGTGTGACTGCTTCAGTCTGTCCACCTTTGAGAAAGTGCAATGAGTCAGTACAGCTCCTTCTAGGCCTGTTGAGTCTATGATCAAAATATTGTGTTACTGCTCCCATAATACTATTCCTTATTTACTGCACTTCAGTTTGTTTTAGTAAAATAATAATAATGACTTGTCAGATGATTTGACAGTGAGAATATAAATCAGGAAGAGCAGGTTGGTGGGATAAGGCTGCATTCATGGTGACTAAGAAATACAGGAAAAAATCATGTCTAGTATTGATTTGAAATGAAACACACTAGATCAGACCCGTCGCCAGACCTCAGTCTTAAGGGGCATATGAAATGCATGGGAAGGCACAATTATTATTAGCCTATCCGTGCCTCTATCCGTGCAGCACCGACTCACACCAATCATCACATCAGGTCAAACATAACCGACAGCAAATATGACCACTCTGAAGCCACACCTTCACCTTTCAGCGGACGTGATGGAAGACACCCAACACACATTTACACAGCTACATTGCCACCCACGAGATGAGAGTGTGGCTTTTCTGCGGACATAGGTGAAGACACTGATTGCGCACACCAGAGGAGGGAGACATAGATAGATAGATTACTTTATTCATCCCTGAAGGGAAATTAGGTGAGAGAGAGTGGAGAGAGATGGCAGCTTGATTGGACGTAGGCAGAACTAGACATGAAGGCATCTGATTGGTTTTTGCTTTTCAGAGCATTTTCGGAGCAGAGTTCCGTCAGTCCTGCAACTGCCGGAGAGCTCTGATTATTTTCGTTCCTTCACTACTCTCAGGACAGAACCAGTATAACCCACCCAGTATAACAAAAAGTGTTTCTGAACATGATTACCAACCATAACTTTCAAACAACAAATTACATGTTACGTGCAATGTTATCAATATCCACAATACAGCATATTAGATGTAACACCAACAGCATCTCTCAAACTGAAAAAGCAGCATGGCAGGTGAATTCAACAGATCAACAGAGAGATATACATTGCCATTACACACACATACACACACACACACACTTTAGACCTACTTTGAGTGGAGGCAGGCAGCCAGCGAAAACTCACAGCTTCCCTTTCAAAAATGCATGACGAAGGCTACGTCACAGCCTAACTTTCAAACAAATCACACAATTTTTTAAAATATTTTTAATGTCTTAGTGATAAAGAATGCAACATTAGAATTTTCTAAGACAAAATTAGGTACTATGATAAAATGAAATAAAAATGTTTGTTTTTTTTAGAGATCTGTTCCTCCAGTGGGGGGGCACAAGCATTTTGGGGTTGTGCACTACGTGCAACAAGCACTTCTGGGAGACTTTCAAGGTGGAATGTTTTCTCATGTCTTGCTCGGTGTGTGGTTGTCACGGACCAAACAGCCAAGGCGTGAGGACATAGGTTTAAAGTTGAAAACTGTGCTTCTTTTATTTTATGCACAAAACAAAATGTAACAGAGTCAAACAGATCTAACTAAATCAACAGAGTTGTAAGGTCAACAAAACATAACTCTACTGAGAAATAAGGCCACAGAACAAACGTGAACTCAACCAACGAAAAACTCCCCCCAAATGAGGCCTGAGGGATACATATATATATAGATCCATCCATCCATCCATCCATCCATCCATCTTCTTCCGCTTATCCAGGGCCGGGTCGTGGGGGCAGCAGCCTGAGCAGGGACCCCCTAGACTTCCCTCTCCCCAGACACTTCCTCCAGCTCTTCCGGGGGAACCCAAGGCGTTCCCAGGCCAGCCGGGTGACGTAGTCACTCCAGCATGTCCTGGGTCTTCCCCGGGGCCTCCCTCCAGTGGGACATGCCTGGAACACCTCCTGAGGGAGGTGCCCAGGGGCATCCGGTACAGATGCCCGAGCCACCTCAACTGGCTCCTCTCGATGGGGTCGGAGGCCCTCTTCTGAGGGCCTCCGACCCCATACTCCCGGAGCACCTCCCACAGAATGCCACGGGGGACACGGTCGAATGCCTTCTCCAAGTCCACAAAGCACATGTGGACTGGTTGGGCAAACTCACATGAGCCCTCGAGCACCCTGTGGAGGGTATAGAGCTGGTCCAGTGCTCCACGACCAGGACGAAAACCGCATTGTTCCTCCTGAATCTGGGGTTCGACTATCGGCCAAATTCTCCTCTCCAGCACCCTGAATAGACTTTCCCCGGAGGCTGAGGAGTGTGATCCCCCAGTAGTTGTAACACATCCTCCGGCCCCACTTTTTGAAAAGAGGGACCACCACCCCGGTCTGCCAGTCCAGAGGCACTGTCCCTGACTGCCACGCGATGTTGCAGAGGTGTGTTAGCCAAGACAGCCCCACAACATCCAGAGACTTGAGATACTTAGGGCTCATCCATCTCATCCACCCCGCTGCCTTGCCACTGGGGAGCTTCCGCACTACCTCAGTGACTTCAGCTTGGGTGATGAATGAATCAACCTCTGAGTTCCCTGCCTCTGCTTCCTCCATGGAAGGCATGTCAGTGGGATTGAGGAGATCCTCGAAGTACTCCTTCCACCGCCTGACAATATCCCCAGTCGAGGTCAACAGCTCCCCACCTCCACTGTAACAGTGTTGGCAGAGCACTGCTTCCCCCTCCTGAGGCGCCGGATGGTTTGCCAGAATTTCTTCGAGGCCGATCGGTAGTCCTCCTCCATGGCCTCCCCAAACTTTTCCCATACCCGAGTTTTGCTTCCGCGACTGACCGGGCTGCCGCATGCTTGGCCTGCTGGTACCCATCAGCTGCCTCAGGGGTCCCCCGAGCCAACCAGGCTCGGTAGGACTCCTTCTTCAGCTTGACGGCATCCCTTACTTCCGGTGTCCACCTCCAGGTTCGGGGATTGCCGCCACGACAGGCACCGGAGACCTTGTGGCCACAGCTCCGAACAGCCGTGTCAACAATGGAGGTGGAGAACATGGTCCACTCGGACTCAATGTCTCCAGCCTCCCTCGGGATCTGGTCAAAGCTCTCCCGGAGGTGGGAATTGAAGACCTCAATGGCAGAGGATTCTGCCAGACGTTCCCAACAGACCCTCACAGTACGTTTGGGTCTGCCAAGTCTGTCCAGCTTCCTCCCTGCCATCGGATCCAACTCACCACTAGGTAGTGATCAGTTGACAGCTCAGCCCTCTCTTCACCGAAGTGTCCAAGACATACGGCCGGAGGTCAGATGACACGACTACAAAGTCGATCATTGATCTCCGGCCTAGAGTGTCCTGGTGCCACGTGCACTTATGGACACCCTTATGCTCGAACATGGTGTTCGTTATGGACAGACTGTGACTAGCACAGAAGTCCAACAACAGAACACCACTCGGGTTCAGATCGGGGTGCCGTTCCTCCCAATCACACCCCTCCAGGTATCACTGTCGCTGCCCACATGAGCATTGAAGTCCCCCAGCAGAACGATGGAGTCCCCAGTTGGGGCACTTTCCAGTACCCCTCCCAGGGACTCCAAGAAGGCCGGGTACTCTGCACTGCCGTTTGGCCCGTAAGCCGAAACAACTGTGAGAGACCTATCCCTGACCTGGAGGCACAGGGAAACGACCCTCTCGTTCAGTGGGGAGAACTCTAACACATGGCGGCTGAGATGGGGGGCTATGAGCAAGCCCACACCAGCCCGCTGCCTCTCACCATGGGCAACTCCAGAGTAGAAGAGAGTCCAGCCTCTCTCAAGGAGTTGGGTTCCAGAGCCCAGACTGTGCGTAGAGGCGAGCCCGACTATCTCTAGCCGGTACCGCTCAGCCTCCCGCACTAGCTCGGGCTCTTTCCCCCCCAGTGAGGTGACATTCCATGTCCCTAAAGCCAGAGTCGTTATCCAGGAATTGGGTCGCCGGGCCCCCGGCCATGACCGCCACCCAAACCACAATGCACCGCCCCATCTGAACCCTCCCGCGGGTGGTGGGCCTACGGGAGGGCGGGCCCACATCGCTCCTTCGGGCTGTGCCCGGCCAGGTCCCGCGAGCAAAGACCCAGCCACCAGGCGCTCGCCTGCGAGCCCCAACCCAGGCCTGGCTGCAGGGTGGGGCCCCGGTGACGCCAATCCGGGTGACGTGCACTTCCTTGATGTGTAGGGAGCTCTTCAGGTCAGTCAAATAGTACTGTAAAACCAAAGTAAATTGAATGTTCTTCCAACCCACTGCAAATGAAAATAACTTAACATGTGGTGATGTGAATGTGCAACTTAACTGCAATTGTGTGTCTCTGGCCACAGTGTTGTGGGAAAAAAAGGAAAATGCACCGAGCTCCGAGAAGTAGAGGGAGCGAGAGGGGGGGTGAGTGTAGGTAGGAGGAACCAGGGTTTAGCTCTAGGCAAACTAGTGAGAGAGAGTGGGGGAGGAGTGACAGTAGGGGGGAAGGACCAAAACTTACCCTGTGCAGAAGGAGAGAGAATGAGGGGGGAGGGGTGAGTGACCACTGCGGGGAAAGTTCTAGAAAGCCTAAGACCACAGGTGCGGACACCAGGTGCAGGGGTGAAGTGTGCCAACTATGACAGCATAAGAGTGGGAAAAACCCGGCACGAGTAAAGAAAACGTGACAATAAGAGATAGCCGCGCCTGTTTAGGGCAGGGGCTAAGGTGTGAAAAGTGACACAATGATTGTTTGGACAAATAAAATTAGATTTAAGGAAAATAAAGGTGTAAACATCCCTAAATTTAAATAAAAAGGTTGTGCACTTTGGGGGGTATAAAAAATGAGTGCAAAGCCCTCGGGTCAGTCTGATCCGGATCTGACTCGGGTTCTAACCTCGCCGTCGCGTGGGTTAAACTCTACTGCACCAAGCTCTGTCAGACTTAGAAAATTTTCAAAGGGAGCACATCCACACTTTGTTGATTTTTTGTGACCTTGGTGGACTCCCTTCAAGATGTAGATTTTGTATCATTAAATGTTGGAGAAAATAAACGGTCTTTGATCACAACTGGCCCATTTTCAGATGTTTATTTTTTACCCAACAACAGCCATCACAGTGGTTGACGGATGGAAATCAATCAATACACCTTCAATATCAACATAATGACTTTTTTGACATTTCATTTATTTTTATTAGATCTCTTACATGGTCCTTGCTTTAGGAGCTCCACACCTGCACTCACCTGAGCAGGGGCCTCTTTTACAAACGGGGTGTACGCACAAAATGGGGCCTGAAAGTGGCTTATGTGACTTTCCACGCAAAGGTTGTGATCTATAAAAATGTATGCACCCCTATGCAAACTGTGGTGGTGACTGAATCAGACTGGGGAAATGTAGTGTGAGAAGAATGATCATGTTTTTATTAGTATTTCAGGGTGGAGGATACCACTAACTGATTCTGCTAATTATTCAAAGTTTTATTGATCAGTCTAATTACTGTAAATGTATAAATACAGCAGTGAGCCCCGTGCATGTTTCTGCACCATGGCACTACTGGAGGACAACACCAATGGGATAGCAAGGAGGCAGAGGGTCTTCAGGGACCGATGACTTTAAGGCCCATGATGGGGACTGGTTAACAACTCATTTCAACTTCCCAGAGCCAGGGTGCGGACTACAGAGGAGCTGGGGGGCTTCCCTGAAAAGATGATTTGTGAAATTTTGGGGAGGTCTCTAAAATATTGGCAAAATGCTGTTTTTTCCCATGCACTTCCTTTTTGTTTTGTTTTTTTTGTATTGTCATAATCATGGATCATGTGTAAAATTAGATTATTTTTAATGATTGGTGCATGAGTGTGCAATTCTTGTCCTCACAATCACCATCTAAAAGAAGGCTGGAGATGGGGTTAACGACAGCTCAGACACTGATGACGGTGACTCCACCTGCCTCTCTCTCTCGGCTAACTGGACCAGCTAGCAGTGGAGAGAATGGAAGTCCCACAACACCTGGGTGTTTGTCAAGGATGGAAACCTGGAATGCACAATTTGCAGAGACACAAAAACTCTTCTGCTTTCTGAAAAGGTAATTCTCCTGGATAAGCATGTCTGGCCACAGGACCGCAACGCATTGAGCCTATATGGAGAAAATTGGGGGGGGGCACACCGGAGGACACGCGGGGACGCCACAAACTGGCACGATCGATCGATTGATCGACTGATTGATAGATGGATAGTTAGATAGATACAAAGGTAGATGGATAGCGAGATAGCATGTATGTGAGAGTGAGAATATGTGTATGTGAGAGGAGAATATATGTGTGTGAGAGTGAGAATATATATATAATATATATATATATATATATATATATATATATATATACATTGTTCAGAAGAAATTGTTGGACGAGCTACGGTAAATAAATAAATAATTGCAACCCCCCAAATGGACAGTAAATTAACACTGGAAAAGCCAAAATACCAAAATAAGACATCATGAAGAAACTGAAAAACAGCAACCTATAGACAGAGAGACAAATACTACAGAACAGAAAGATGCAAACGCAGACTTACTGGAATTCAAGAAAAAGTCACACAGAGTACCAGACAGGGAAGACAACCTATGGACAGGGACAAAAGGATTTCCAGAAAGGACATAAAAACTGTGGACAATGTGGAAAAGGACCAGCACACTCCCTGAACAACTGTGCCGCATGGGACGCAGAATGCAGGACATGTCGAAAGAAAGGACATTTTGCAGCTGTTTGTAAATTGAGTAGAGTGGGTGCAGTTGTAGAGGTGGAAGAAGAGGGCGCTCTTTTCCTGTGAGCATTCTCCACAGGAAAGAAAGCTGAAACAGAGAATGAAAGAATGGGCGGACGTGACAGTCATCCCTACTACCGCTTACTCAAAAGAATGGCATGGCCCACTCACCAAGGCAACAACACCATTGTGTGGGCCCAGCAATGAACCTCTAAAGGTGAGAGGTCAGTTCGATGAAGTCATGAAATAAAAGGCAAGAACAACGACACAACTAGTGTATGTGGTACAAAAGCTAGCTACTCCTCTGCTTGGTTTTCCAGCAATCTCAGACCTGAAGCTAGTCGACAGTGTAAGAGAACTAGAAAAAACAACACCCCAAGGTCTTCACAGGACTGGGCTGCCTAAAACGGGAGTACAGAATTAAGCTGAAGGAACACACCAAGCCCTGCGCATTGTCACTAACACGTATACCTCTACTATTACAAGACAAGGCCAAAGAGGAGCTCCAGAGAATGGAAAAATGGTGATTGAATGATGTGCAGGCATGGTTGTGGCACCAAAGCCAAAAGGAAAGATCAGGATCTGCTCCGATATGACTCATCTGAATGAGTATATCTGCCGAGAGAGACATATCTTGCCGACTGTGGATGAAACCCTGGCCAAGCTTGCAGGGGCAACCGTGACAGACAAATGAATTTCCCTTTGGGGATTAATAAAGTAATTTGTATTCATATTCGTATTTGTTTTCATATTTTACAAAGCTAAATGCCATGGCTTGATTCTGGCAGGTACCCCTACATCCAAACAGTCCCACTGACCACATTTGTCACCCCTTTTGGGCGATACTGCTACAAGAGACTGCCATTCGGGATTTCATCAGCACCCTAACACTTTCAAAAGTGGCTAACACAGATGCTTTCACAGCTGGAAGGGACTGTGTGTCATGCCGATGACATCCATCGTTTTTGGATTAACACGCGAACAACATGACCACAGGCTGCACAGGGGTTGGGGTGGCTCCAGGAAGAGGGCCTGACACTCAATAAGTCAGTGCAAGTGGCATTGAGGCAGATCCGGGCAAAATTAAGGTAATCAAAATTAAGGCCCATGCCCAAAGATGCAGCTGATGTGAAAAGGTTTGTCAGCATGGTTAACTACATGGGAAAGTTCTCTCCACGCATAGCAGAGCTCACACAACCTCTACGAGACCTGCTCAAGACAGACACCGACTGGGTGTGGGGGGTGCGCACCAAAGAGCGTTCAATGAGCTGCATAAGGAACTGAGCTCACCAACAGTACTGCCACAGTACTGCCTACACAGAAAGACAACAGCTGCATCAGAACCTTCCTCCTTTGGGTTGGGAGGAGTTTTGTCTCAGAAGCAGCTGTCTGGAGAATGACAGCCAGTCGCCTTTATATCACGCAGCATGATGGACATGGAAAGCAGGTATGCCCAGATAGAAAAGGAAGCGCTCGTGCTAACCTGGGCATGTGACCGTTTTCAGTCTTACCTGATAGGGATGGACTTTTTGATACAGACCACCCACAAACCTCTCATCTTCCTGCTAGGCGGCAGGGCACTAGACTACTTGCCAACTCACATTCTGAGATTCAGGCTGTGACTGCTTTGCTTCACATACTAGACTGAACATGTGCCTGGAAAGAAATTGATCACAGTGGATGCATTGTCCAGGGCACTGATTCAAGCCCTGCCTACACCAGAGGACAAGCAGCTGGAACAGGATGTGTGTGTGTCTCTCAACTTAATAATGGAGCACTTGCCAGCATCAGAGCAGAGGCTGGTGCAGATCAGGACAGCACAGGACACAGATGATGTCTGCAAAAGACTGAAAAACATGGTGTTAACAGGTTGGCCTCTAAGCAGAAAAGCTCTTCCACCTCAACTGCAGCTGTACTGGCAGTATCACCAGGACCTGCTGGTTGCAGACAGACTACTGATGAAAGGCAAAAGACTAGTCATCCCTGTCACAAATGCAAGATGAAATGCTAAACAAATTACATGCAGGTCACCAAGGCAAAGTGTGTCATTAGAGTGCAGCAGTCTATGTGGTGGCCAGATCTGACCAAACAGGTTAAACAGAGAGTGGAAAACTGTGCGACCTGTGCAAGTGAGGTTCACAATGCATCAGAGCCACTGCAGATGACTCCGTTGCCTGAAAGGCCATGGCAGCATGTGGCAGTGGATCTTTTCCAGTGGGACGATGCCATGTACCTTGTGGTCATTGACTTCTACTTACACTACATGAAGTGGCTAACCATACCAGACCAGCAGCCCCCACTACCCTCAAAATAATGGAGAGGGTGGTGAGGACAGTGAAATCTCTCTTGAAAGGTAGAGGATCCACACAAGGCTTTCATGGCTAACAGGGCCACTCCCTTGTCACATGGATCATCCCCTGCAGAGCTGCTAATGGGCCACAACATCAGGGCGCCCCTACCTGTCAGTCAAGAGAAACTACAGCCAGGATGGCCTGACCTCCAGGTTTTCCAAAGGAAGTGTTACGATTAACTGTGATTTGACACTATATTTAAGCTATGATTTGACACTACATGCACTGTTCAGTAATGTTACGATTAACTGTGATTTGACATCATGTATGCACTGTTCTGTTACAAATAGATGATCTGACACTGTGTGCTCTGTCCTGTGCTTGAACGCACATAACCTGATGAGTGTCCCTACGACACCAGATAGCGGTGACTCTCACCTGATAAGCAAGGACAAGATGTAACTGCAGTGTCTTCTCTCTCTGTCAGCTCGGTCTGTTACAATAGATACACGCCTGACTCACAGCAGATTCACACACATACTTAACACATATTCTGCACACACATCATAAACCAAGAGTGGACAGCATCATCTGACTCATCACACTCTATCATAAAGTCCAACCTCTGCATTGGGCAGGACCAGCCCAAGAAGATAACTGTGAACTATAAATGTGAACTGTTTTCTCAAAGCTGTGTTCGTTTTGGCTGAGATCCTGACTGAGCTCTGTCACTACGCACCCAGCGCTGCTGTACTTTACCTGTGACCTGAATAAATTCTTCGCCTGTGAACTGAAGACTTCTCCAGTTTGTTCTTGGGCTTCCAATAAAAGAACCGACTCTAACAGAAGGACCAGGACTTAAGGCCTCCTGGTTCAACAAAGACACAAAGACAAGACAAGAAGTCAGACCAGGACAAAGGGTCTGGGTGAAGGACACAAAGGAAACAGGTCAACTGCCAGTGGTGCAGCTCAGACACCAAGGTGTTACAACATAGACCTGCCCTTAGGAAGTCTCAGGAGAAACCGATCAGGGTCATTCCAGAGACTCCCAGAGAGACTAGGCCAGACCACCAAACAGACTTGTAAGCTAGATAGAAAGCTGTGGTTTGTTTCACAGGGCAGAATAAACCCTGCACAGCTTGGGGACCCAGGTAGTCAACCCGGACCCCCAGAGAGGAAAGACGTCTATGTTTGATGTTTGTTCAATGGGGAAAAAAAAAAACAAGAGAATGTCATACTGAAAAAAAGAGAGAATACACTAGCAAAAGCGTCAGTTAAAAAATGGTTATGTGTTGTTATAGAAGATGTTAACCAGAATAAATGTTTACAGGTGATGTTCCGCACTACTGAAAAAAAAAACAAAAAAAACAGAGATGAAAGGAAAAGTAATGCTGGTTACTTCAATGTTTAGTGCTCAGGTTTACTATCCATGTTTACTGTTAAAGTTTATTTACAAATATGGTAAAAACAAAAGTAGCTCTTTTGAGAAAGTCTGACACCTGTGTACCTGTTAAGTGGGGAACATATAGGGGGACAGACAGGAAGTATGGGTGTGTGTGGATGAACGGGTTGTAAATAAAGTGAACTGCAGAGATGTCTCCCGTCTGGAACTATACAGACTGCCTGAACACGGCATGTTATAGTTTATACACCCGAAAGCTTTAACTAACAAAATGAGATTACGCTAGAATGTATATAATCTGGACAAAAGATAAAGATATGACTCAAATTATGCAAATAATTGAATGAATAACTGCGAGCGTAGTAGTGCTACACTGATGAGGAGTGAACGCAGAACACCTTTTAGTTTATCCTTTTTATTTTGCCTTTTGAATTTTCTGCTCAGTCGTGATGGTCTGTGCTGATTGTGATGACTGCAGCAGATGAAAGGATCTGTGGGATTTCTACCTGTGCTTGCTTCCTTGTGTTTTGTAATAATTCATGTATAACAGCTTGTCCTGCCCTCCCCTGCTCTTCACTACAACACATCTCAGGTCTTAATTGTGGCACTAAAATTCATTGTGAATTATCAGGAGTGAAATAAAGCTGGAAATAGGCATGTGATTTTCCTTGAGGGAATGGCATGTTGTACACTTTCCACAGGGCTGATGTCATTTTAATCACCGCTGCCTGCTTACAGGCAGGTCTGCTACGATCGCTCAGCAGCTCTGAAATGCCTTTCAGTGGGATGGTCCAGATGGCAGCAGGGCCACAGCAGTTTGCTTTTATTGTCCCTGTGTGTGTGTGTGGCTGCATGTGGGTGGGTGAGGTGATCCAGAAACTGATGTTCTTGTTTGAGCCAATTGCAGGTTACACAGTGCTTTTAAATGTTGTAGCTCATTTAGCCATTCACTTCCATTCATTCTGGCGTGGCTTAAAAACAACTGTGGTTCATTTTCTGTTGACCTGTTGGACATAAACACAAAAGTAAAAGAACAGGCAGCGAAATATTAATTAATTTTTTTTTTTTTTTTTTTGATCAAAAGGTGGACAAACTCACACTGAGCTGGTGAGTCTGATAATGTCTGTGAAATTCACTTGAATAATATGTCAAGAGGGTTTTGTGAGGTCACAGTGACCTTAGCCAATAGCCAGTTTTCCTTGAGTCCAAGTAAAAGTTTGTGTAAAATCTGAGCAACAGTCAAGGTAACTGAGATATTGATTCCATGAGAGCAACTCTATGTTCTCTCAGTGGTGGCTGTCACTGGTGTAGAGGCATAATAAATTTATGACAAATGGTACATCAAGTAAGAGCATGATGTCATTGTTTTGCAAGAGACATGAAACAAAGTAGAGCCAAAGGTAAGGGAGTCATTGTGGAGTCACAGGTAGAATATATATCATTTAAGTGCAGTGGAGCAAAAGTCAAAAGTTTCCAAAAAGAATAATACTCATATAAATATACGTAATAATAAACAGAAGACAGGATGCAAGTCAATGTAAATGGACTAATTTCTGTTCCTGCTGCTCTTTTATGCTGACATCTATCAACGGGTAATTTAAATTCCTCTTCTGTCTGTGTTCTGACATATGGACACCTACACCAGGCTTCTCATTCTACCAGAGGTTAAGGAGTTCTATGTTGTCAGAGTAGTAACATACTCACAACCACAAGGTTATGCTTTTCATTCCTTAGATAGATTTTCCTGTCAGCTCCTGATAACATGGACCTTTTCTCTGGATCTCAATGAATCAGAAAGTAATACAATCTGTAAGTGTTGCTCCAGCAAGATTTTATTTCAGTCAGACAACTCTGAAATGAGAATAAATAATTTATTGGACACAAGCAAGCTGAAGCACAGCGAGCTGAAGCACAGCATAGGTAGCCTATCCTTGAGCATGGCTGCAGCAGGTTTGGCGTCAGGCTCTGTCTCAGTTATTCATTCCCTGAATAATGATCTGTTTGACAGACCTAACAGGGAATGAAAGCAGACCCCCGCAGGGGATCATAGAGACAGAGCCCACAGGTGGATGCTGGGGAGGTGGTGGGTTTGCAAAACCTCATGGGCAGCAGGGGTAGTAGCAGCAGTAGCAGCAGCAGCAGCAGCAGCACGAGCAGTAGCAGCAGCAAGGGTGCCAGCAGTACCAGCAGCACGAGCAGTAGCAGCAGCAAGGGTACCAGCAGTACCAGCAGCAGGGAACAGCAGCAGCATCGGCAGCAAGCCAGGGGAGAGCAGGTAAGCTGGGTGGGTTTAAATAACCCGCCCTATTTGGTTGAGGGGAGCACGTGACTGATCAGCTGATCAGGACGGGCGCAGCTTGAGTTGTCTGCCTGAACTAGCTTCGCAGGCTTCGCATCATTTCAGTCAGACAACTCTGAAATGAGAATAAATAATTTATTGGACATAAGCAAGCTGAAGCACAGCGAGCTGAAGCACAGCATAGGTAGCCTATCCTTGAGTATGGCTGCAGCAGGTTTGGCGCGATCCAGTCGACTCCCGCAGCCGGAGCCTGTATATAGGAACAGAGCATAAGAATAAAGATGACCTGGATGACTGAGAACCTTCACAGACAACAGAGCATAAGATTCCAACAGATCCGCCCTCCTGAGGAACCTAGGAAAATAGAAAATCAGTGCAAAACTCCCCGGCGATCCACCAGACAACATCCTAGAGAAACGAATAGGAAGCAACAGAACATTTATTGAAGGCAGAATACATGGTATGAGCACTCATGAGTTTTTGAGCCTGCAGAATTTCATTTTTGTTGAAACGAATATATCTGACGTAGGCGGCAGAGGACCAGCGACCCAGAGACTTAAGAGAAGGCACTGGCACAAGCAAAGCAGCGGTTGTAGCAGCCCCAATCCGGAGGGAGTGAGCGGTGTACAGGTCCAGAGATAGCCCACAGCTTGAGCAGAGGTCCCGCAGCCTTGTGGTAAACCAGGTCCGGGTCATGGGCTTGCTGCCGTCGATGACAAACAGCGTGTCGCTGGGAGCAGGTGCAGGTCGGGTTCTCAGGTATTGCAGCATGGAGGCGAGAGGGCATAAGGCAGAATTATTCCTTGCAATGATCACAGGTGTTCCTAAATGCATCGTATCAGTTTTAGAGTGCTTCAGATAGACAGTGAAGTGATCTGCTTCTAGCTTTAGATCAGAAAAGCAGAGGTCGTGCAGAGGATTGAAAGCCAGGGATCTGGTGGTGAATTCCCCACAGCGCATAAACCCGTAGAAAGCCATTAACAGGACCACTTCCGGTATCTTATTAATGTGAGAAGTGAATAACCCAGCTCTTAACTTGGAAATCATTTTTTGCACCAAGGTGAGTGTGAGAGGTAAACGTTTATCATTGCCTGGGGGACGCTCCTTTTTGAGGCCGTTGAGAAGCAGGCGAATGCAGGGATTCTTTAGGAGGCTGCAGACTGAAGCATCTTGACAGCGAAGGTGGAACTGAATGCCCGCTATCAGTGCTTTAATTGAGGGAGGCTGCAATTTGCGAGACTCGAAAGAGTGGACTATAAATGCACACACCAGAGGGATATTGACAGGTAACGGTGTGCAGGCAAATCGAGAACAGAAAGAAGAGAAAAACCACCACGCTGAATCGTAAGCTTTTAATGTGTTTTTGGAGAGACCTTTTCGCATGTACTTGGCGGTGGAGCTCAGCAGAGAGGACAGAGGGCCTTCACATCCTAATCTAGGATGGTTTGAGGGAAGCGAGGGTAAGGCAGGCTGCTTGGCTTGGCGTGTGGACGCAGGGATTTGAATTTCTGGAATTTAAAACGAGAAAGAGTGTCAGCTACGCTGTTATCGTGCCCAGGAATGAAAACTGCGCGCATGATAAAATTACCCGTCACACATGTCCAGGTGAGGCGTCTGAGAAAGCGATTAATTGTAGGTATGTTAGAGCGCCCTTTATTGATCATATTAACTGTAGCTTCATTGTCGCACAGCACTACAATCTGTTTGCGAGACCATTTACTGCCCCACAATAGAGAGGCCACCACAATGGGATACAGTTCAAACAGCGTGATTGACTTGGAATCTGGAGGCAGATCAAGCATTTCCTTAGGCCAAGCTCCAGAAAACCATTCCCCTTTGAAGTAACCCCCGAAACCAACAGAGGGAGCAGCGTCTGTAAAAAGTTCGATTGAAGCAGAGGTTTCAGAGACATCATTATAGAAGAAAGAAATGCCATTCCACTGCTCTAAGAAGAGGGACCAGAATCTAATGTCGGACAGGCACCCTTGGTCCAACGTGATGCTGTCCTGAAGATTTAGACCGTTAGACCGTTTTAGACAGGTCGAGCAATCGGGACACAAACGCACGCCCTTGAGGAATAATCCTCATAGCGAAATTCAGATGACCCAGCAGAGAGAGGAGCTCCCTTTTTGACACAGAGGAGGCTGAGGCAAATGACTTTATAACATCCCTAATGCGGCACAGTTTGTCTTCCGGGAGAGAGGCTTGCATGAGAACGCTGTCCAACATGATGCCTAAAAATTCGAGGCGCGTGCTGGGACCTACAGTTTTTTCCTCAGATAGAGGCACTCCGAGCGATGAAAAAACATCCCTTACGGTTGAAATGCTGCGAGCTGGGGTGAAGCAGGAAAATCCACCACTAGAAAATCATCTAAAAGATGCAGCACAAACGGCAGTTTATACGTGTTGTACAAAATACAGCATAATGCCTCTGAAAGAGTGTCGAATATACGAGGGCTGCTTCGGCATCCGAAAGTTAGTTTAACTGCAAAATAGAACCTTGAACGCCACTTAACACCAAACAGGTGCCACTGGGAGGGATGGAGCGGCATAACTTTAAAGGCATCGGTGATGTCTGCTTTCCCGAGCCAAGCGCCTTGCCCTGCCGACTTCACCATTTGAATGGCGTTGTCAACTGTAGCATAAAACAGGGAAAAAGGAGCAAGAGGGATCGGCTGTTAATGCTGGGGACTGGCCCGTTATGGGGAGCGGACAGATCTATGATTAGACGTTTTTTCCCCGAGTATTTGCGAGTCGCTACACCAATAGGACTTATCCTGAACAGGCTGAAGGAGATTTTGAGAATGGACCTATCATAAAACCTTTCCTAGTCTCTTTTTTGAGCAATTCGTCGACGACCTCTGGCTCTTTCAGTGCCGACTGCAAATTTTTACAGACATGAGTGGTCTTGGGGAGCCAGCAGAGACCAGCTAGAAAACCCTGGACAAGTCCTGTTAGGAGATAATTGACAAAACTTTCGACAGGGTGATTCCTGAGAGCCTTGGAGAGAGCCGGGACGTTCACAGGCGTTGATGGGTGCATGGAGTTTATTTCTCTGATTTTGCAGGGCGCACCCGTCTCGGACACACTGACCTTGGGTGGCTGTCTGCGCACCAGCTGCAGATATGCAAATATTTACAATTGCGATAAGTACAGACATTTTCATTGAAATTAATGCAAACAGGAGTGGTATTTCCCGGACAATAAGGCACCTGAGATTTGCGAGCGACAGAAGTCCCAGCCGGGAGCCGAGGAGCATTGCCCTGGAATGCGGACTTGGGACACAGTGTGGAGCCGTGGCTGAAAGAACCGCAGATTGAGCATGACAGAGCTTGGCGACCGGTGAAATGCCTGCTGATCAAGGCGAGATCTACGACTGACCAATCGATACGCTGGTTGAATTTTTGAATGTACATGGCTGACTTTGAAGAGAAGCTTTTGTGGTACTCGTAGAAAAGCATTCCTCCATAGGTCATAGCGAGGTCAGAAATAATTGCGAGGTAGGTGTCCAGCTCCTGTCTGCGCTCGGGATACACTTCGCAGATTGTGTCTCTAAAGACGCCAAACGCTACGTTAAACTCAGCCAGAGTTAGGGATTTGGACAGCCTCGGGTCATTATCTTTTAGAATCACTGAAAAATCCCCACAGTCCACCATCCTCCTATCCGATGAGTCTGAAGCGCAAATAAGGATCTTTACCAGATTAATGTCCTGCCCTGATAAAACAAGCAACATATCATAGCACCATCAGTTTGAATGCCCGTAAAGCAAGAAGAGGGAGAACAAGGATCTGAGCTGTTTACCTGCGATAATCTGGCTCCTGAGCGCATCGGGAATAGCCCCGGCTGGGGAGAGGAACGGGGCTCCCGTCGTAGGCGCAGGTACTGCAGTCCCCAGAGTCCTCCGGGGCAATGAGGGACGCTCTGCCGATGACGTCGACGGTTCCGCGCCTAAAGCGGAAGTGGACTGCAGACCTGCAGAGTTAGACTCTAGCAAAACAAGACGGTTGTTAAAGCTGATTAATGAAGACTTGATGTCTGATAAGGCTGACAACACTTCTGTATTGGCTTGAGAAGCTGGTGGAGCGGGAGCGGGAGCGGGCGACTTCCTTTTCTTCCGAGGGGGAGCGGTGGACTTCGCTCCACGTTTCTTAGCCGGAGTTTTCCCCTTTTTGCTCCTAGTGGCGGGGGGAACCGGCTCTGGATCCTCCATCGCGCCAGGGACATGATTTAAAAAGAACTCAAGCAATTCGTCATGACTGAGGCCTGGTGGGGCGGAAACGCCGTTGGTGTACAGCGCTTCCAGGATCCGGACCACAGGCCATTCTTGCAATTGCCGCTGAACCAGGCGAGAGCTACGGCGAGGAGGACCTACAGTGTTTTGCTCCCTGGAAGGGGAAGACACCTCCTGGTCGGATTCGGGGACTTCCAGTGCTCCTGCTAACAGGTCGCCTGACTCGGAGGAATCCGAAGACATAATGAGGATGACGATCACAAACCCTAGAAAGTACACAAACCTCATGGGCAGCAGGGGTAGTAGCGGTAGTAGCAGCAGTAGCAGCAGCAGCACGAGCAGTAGCAGCAGCAAGGGTACCAGCAGTACCAGCAGCACGAGCAGTAGCAGCAGCAAGGGTACCAGCAGTACCAGCAGCAGGGACCAGCAGCAGCATCGGCAGCAAGCCAGGGGAGAGCAGGTAAGCTGGGTGGGTTTAAATAACCCGCCCTATTTGGTTGAGGGGAGCACGTGACTGATCAGCTGATCAGGACGGGCGCAGCTTGAGTTGTCTGCCTGAACTAGCTTCGCAGGCTTCGCATCATTTAATTCATTTGCTCAATAGGGTTATTAAGCATAATCAGTTGTGTACCATGACTTCACTGGGTGTTTCAGCCTTTTACCACAAGACACCCAGTGACTGGTTCTTTCAGCAATGCCCGGTTTCTTAAGCAGCCTTGTAGTGGAACTGGCTACAAAGACCCCCACTGTATGCACCCTCACCTTCCAGACCTGCTCCTCTGCCTCAGCTGCCAAGTAGGCATAGGCCTACTGCATTACTCAACATCTAATGTAAAAATATGTCTGCTCTGAACATGATTTTAAGCAATATTTGGGTGAGTAAACTGTGTAAACAGGTTTTGCAAAAATAATGCAAAGTCCACTGTCAGTTTGTCTGTGGATAAAGCAGCTTCATAGAGAAGCAGTTTTCACTATGGTATTATTATATTTAAGGCAGACAGAGCAGGAGGAAGGGGAGTTACTGAATTCTCCTGACGTTATTTTATTTATTTCTTAAAGCTATAGTTAGTAAGTTGATGAAAGTGAAAGTAAAGTAGGTGGCTTGGTCGGAAATTTCAAAAAGATAACGATCGACCGATAACTATCGAACCTCTGCCAACCCCCCCCAATACACACGCACACAGAGAAAGTGACCATAGCACATGCACACGGTTGGCTTTCTGTTAACTTATTATGTATTTATTAGTTGTTAACTATATACCACTATTCTAGAGTTTTTTTGTAATTTTTTTTAAGCCTCTGCACCAACGATAACCTTTTGTCCTTCTGTCTGTCCCATCCTCATGGACATGATGTCTCAGTGAGGCTCTGGCAGAATTTGGCACAAATATTCACTAGGATTTACTGAATGAAATTGATGAGGTTTTGGTGAAACATCAAATACGAATATGAATACAAATACGAATTACTATTGATTCCCAAAGAAAAATTAATTTGTCTGTCAGCTCATCAACCATTTGCAGAAGAATGAAGAAGCCTGATGTCTGAAGGTACAAAGGATCTTCTATATTTCTCCGTCCTGCAGTGAAGAGAGAGGAGCCGTCCACCACCGCTCTTTTCTTGGTCCATCAAGGTGTTATGAAGAGGATGATCTGAGTTGTTCAGAATGGCCTCCACCAGCGTGTATCTCTGTATCTGTGTATCCTAGCAACGACTTCATGGAGACCTTCACATGGAACTTCAGCAGTAGCCGTTGGTGGGATGTACACAAGTATTGTTTTGATTTGAAAAAATGTCTACTTCCTGAGTCTTCATCTATATCTCCAGCTCCTCATCACTCTTGTTGGGCAGAGAGCTGATATTTTGCATGATGACTGACGGCAGAAAGGACCTACAGTACATCTCCACCTCCAAGCCTTCAACCTCTGCACCACCAGCACAACAACCACGAAAGCACCTCCTCATCCAGCTGGAACAGGGTGGCATCCTCCAGACTTGCTCCATTTTCAATGACAAGAAGAATCTCCTCTCCCCACAGAAGTATCCATCAGTAGTTGACAAAATACGACAAAAACATACAAAAACACAACAAAAATAAAGCAAAGGTTGAGAAAAAACTCAGAGCTACCAGACTTTGCAGCTCCCAGTTGAAGTGCATGTTCTGGAATGGAAGGCTCTGAAGACCCCACAAAACCTGGTTTTGGCTTTGTGAATGTTAAAACTCTGTAACGTCTCAGAGAAATTTCTTCAACTTTGGTGCAAGAAAGGATGATGTGACCGGATGTTGGTGGTTGAAGGTCAATGTGGCCTCATAAAACACACACTGAAATGGTCAATGTTTTATATGACTGGATGAGCAAGGAGGTAAATCATAATTCCAGGTTTGTCTTTGTTCAGAGAAGGGGGTAGGAGGCTTTCGTTACTGTCATAGTTGGGATTTATTAACTTCTAACTGTCCTTGTCATTAGTAATGTACAGCAGTCCATAAATAAAATGTTTGAAGGCCACTAGTTTAACTCACTGTCACAAGTGTCAAATTAGACAATAATTCTTACTGATATCAGATTTGCATGCAAAGGTCACATGTTAACACCAAATTATATAGCCACAAATTTAGGGCTCTTGCTCTCTTTCAGGTCAGGGCAGTGGGGGCTGATGTGTGTGCACACTGCCCTCCAGAGGGGTAGGGGCTGAGTGGCCTTATTGTATGTGAGTTTACCTACAAATGGGACTTTTATGTCTTTATCAGCAGCAGGCTGCGTTTCTTCAAAGTCAGTGTGCTATCACTCATCTACCTCCACCAGTTGGACAGATGTTCTGCCAGACTCGCCAGACAATGTGTCTCTTCTCTTTAAAAGCTGTTTGTGTTGAAACTTGTTCACGTCAGGGACAAAGCATATTTTAGTAATGGGTGAAGTTTTGCCCCTTGTTGAAAATCACAAGCAGCATGGGGTGACCTCCATTAGCCAGCTTCCTCCCCTGCTGCTAAAGGAGGGGAACTCTGCAAAACACAACAGATGATTGGGCCTCCCTACCTTTTCCTCTCATTTAATTTCAGTAATTTATTTACTTATGTATTTAGCCTGATTCTCTCCCTTTTGCTTCAGTCACTCCAACATATTCCCTGCTTCTACACACACATATTTGTGTAAACACACATATACACACACACACTATTCCAGAACATGCGCTTCAACTGGGAGCAGCAAAGTCTGGTAGCTCTGAGTTTTTACTCAACCTTTGCTTTATTTTGTTGTGTTTTTGTATGTTTTTGTCGTATTTTGTCAACTACTGATGGACACTTCTGTGGGGAGAGGAGATTCTTCAGGAGAGGAGCTTCTGTCATTGAAAATGGAGCAAGTCTGGAGGATGCCACCCTGTTCCAGCTGGATGAGGAGCTGCTTTCGTGGTTGCTGTGCTGGTGGTGCAGAGGTGAAAGGCTTGGAAGTGGAGATGTACTGAAGGTCCTTTCTGCCATCAGTCATCATGTATGTCTGTGAAGGTTCTCAGTCATCCAGGTCATCTTTATCCTGTGGGTTGTAGAAAATAAGGCAACTGGACTTCTTATCTTGTTTGAAGACGTTTCGCCTCTCATCCAAGAGGCTTCTTCAGTTCTAAGACTGTAACAGGATTACATTAAATACCTGGCTTTCCTGTTACAGTCTCAGAACTGAAGAAGCCTCTTGGATGAGAGGCGAAACGTCTTCAAACAAGATAAGAAGTCCAGTTGCCTTATTTTCTACAACCCACAGGACAGTCATCATGTAAAATATCAACTCTCTGTCCAGATGCCCAGGTGAAGACTCAGGAAGTAGACATTTTTTTAAAATCAAAACAATACTGGTGTACATCCCACGAACAACTACTGCTGAAGTTCCATGTGAAGTTCTCCATGAAGTCGTTGCTAGGATACAGACTGAACATCCTGAGGCACTTGACTTCAGTCATGTCTCCCTGATGGACGCACTGAGGATGTGGTGGAGAGATACACTCTGGTGGAGGCCACTCTGAACAACTCAGATCATCCTCTTCATAACACCATGATGGACCAAGAAAAGAGCGGTGGTGGACGGCTCCTCTCTCTTCACTGCAGGACGGAGAAATATAGAAGATCCTTTGTACCTTCAAACATCAGGCTTCTTCATTCTTCTGCAAATGGTTAATGAGCTGACAGACAAATGAATTTCCCTTTGGGGATCAATAAAGTAATTCATATTCATATTTGTACTTACAAACCATGTTTCAGCACCTCCAGCATTTATTTTGCCAGTTTAGCTTATGTCTCTATTTATTTACGTTGTCTTCATGTAAATGTTTATTATCACCCACACAATGTTGTTGCTTCACTGGTTCTGTCTAGTAAGTACACCACCTAAAATATAATATCATAAAATCAAATATTCTAAAACACAAGTCATGACACAATGTATATGTTTAAACTAAGTGGCACTAATCATCAGTGGTTTCTGAGCAGGAGAAATGCAACGGATTCATGGAGTACTGTATTTCCTCATTATAAGCTGGTATTCAATTGGTATTCAAGGTCTCTTATAATTGCTGGGGGTTTTGTTTACACAAACAACTAAAGGCCAGCCCACAAAAGAGGCCGGAGCTAACCAAAAAAGAAACAAAAACTGGACAAGGATATGATCAGAAAGCTTTTTAAAGTTTGTGGACTCAAAGACATGATGCTGTGATGGACTGGAGATCGAGCGCAGAGCACACTGTGGAAATGCTCTGATTGATGCTTTGAGTGAATCGGGGTCTCGTGTGGCGTAGTGGGTGGAGCGGGTGTCCCGTGTGCGGGGGGCTGCAGTCCTTGCTGCAGTCGGCCCTGGTTTGAGTCCTGCATCGGGCGGCCCTTTGCTGCGTGTCGTTCCCCTCTCTCTGCCTCCCAATTTCCTGTCTCTCTCATACTATGCGGTCAAATAAAGGCAAAAAAGCCCAAAAATATACTTAAAAAAATGGGAGTGAACTGCTCAACAGAGATGGATCAGAGATGGAATATGTGGAAATTGGGGGTGACCCAGCTCCAACAGTGCAGCGAGGAGAACAGGTGCTGAGCAGCTGAAGAGGAAGATGAAGATGATACTGAACAATGAGCATGTTACATATGGTCACTAATGTGTAAAAAAACTGCGAAAATGGAAGGAAGACAGAAAATAAGGAGGCTTCATATTCAAAATATACTTATAAATCAGAGGGAATTAGAAATAAAGGCCTCTCTCTCATGAAAACCTGCCTCCAATAAGGGCCTGGTACCCTGGACAGTTAAGGTAAAAAAAAAAAGGCTATGGTCACTATTTAAGGAAATATGATATATTCACTCTCACTCATCATCAGACAGGCAGACAAACCACAACAGCATGCAGGCAGCATGGTGACATTTAGAAAAGTTAATATCACATTATTAAAGACTGCTACATGACTATGTGGCTGTGAGTCAGCTGACTTGTGTATTTCAAGGCTACTGACAAGAATGAGGATTAATGTAAAGTGTTTACAATCTACATTCCCCTGTAAACGACCAGTAACAGATCAACAGAACTGACTCTGTTGACACAGTTGTGACTCTCTCTGTCAGGAAAATATTTTCCTCCAAGATGCATCTACATTATCACCTACAGTATTTCTTAACTACATATTTTCATTTAAAAATAAAATAAATAAAAATCAGTGTCAACAAAATAAGCTTTTTGCAGCAAGGTTTGTGAAACAGGTGGCACAAACTGCTGTTTTTACTTGAACAGAGTGAGTGTGTTCTTTAAGGCTGATGTGCCAAAGCTAAAAGCCAGATTTCACATTGGTGGCGAATTGACATCATTTCCACCTTGAGAGTGTGCTATCCAGTATTAAAGTGATGTCAGATTGATAAAGTAGATGGCTGGATCGGCAGTTTAGAGACTATAACTCAGCACTCGTCCCTCTCTGCCCTTTTGGCTCCACCGCGGATCAGGCAGAATGGGAGATTGCCCTTTGGAGGCTCTGTCTGAGGCATATTGTCAGAGGGATCGCCCACCTTTTCTATCAATTTACAGACCTTTTGTGCGCAGGCAGCTCTGCTCTCATTACCACAGCCCTGGGTTCACACACAATCTTTTAGATTCAATTAGCTCAGATGCGCAGCAAAATATCGAAGGACATTTTGCTGGAGCGAAGCCTCAAGGAAACTGGAAAAGGTCATGCCTCTGACTTCCTCTCGGAGAGATACAGCGAGGTAGATGGAAGAAAAAGTGTCACGTTCAATGGGCTAAAATGGCATTTCATTCCCCTGCACAGCTCCACAACTGTGGCCAAACTTCATTTCCTTTCTGAAAATATGCTGCCTGGAGCAACTAACTCTTTCAATTTAATTCTCAGAACAGTTGGCTTTTAATATCTCAAGTATGTTGTGCAAAGTTTAGCGCTTGATATCCCTCCCTTACTGCCTTGGAAAAGGCCAGTGCTGCTGCTGTTGCAGAGGAAACACAAAGCAGGTGGAGCTACACTACCACAGTTTATGGAAACACACCCAGCTGGGCCCTGAACCTGAAAAAACATTCCCTTTTGACAAGGCATTTAACATAGAAGTGCTGTATTATGCATGCAAATCAGGCAGCCCTCTTATTCCATGTGCAGGGCCTTATTGAAGTTGACCTTGGAGGACGACAGGTGTTGGAGGGGGGCTAATAAGTCTCCTGTTACCTGCAGGTGACATAAAATTCCCAATTAAACTTTAAGATGTCTGGAATCCTGTGAACTAAACAAAACATGCATGGCATCTGTGATAAGACTGACTTCTCCTTTTTTAATGTAAGTCACTTGGGTTAATGGAATTCACTGTGTAACAGTAAAGCTCTGAACGACTGAGGGAAACACTGTGAGGACACCACTGTATTGATGTCTGTCCATGCAATGCAGGAATGTTACACTTTATCATAAATATTTATGATATAATATAACGATATAACTGTTCTTTGCAGTTCTGCCTATAGTGGCTGTGTCAACTTTACAGCTACAAATAAATCAGCTTTACAACAGCAAAACACTGTGATTACAAATGTGTTGTGTTGAATGTTGAGATATTGAAGCTGATATCAAGTAAACAGCACTCGGCCATTTGCCTTTTGATTCATCATTTATAATTGATGGTTAATAATAAATACATTGGGCTCTAGTTTTGCAGACCTGGCAGAAGCAAAGCGCAGCCAACGAGGTGCACTTTGCAATTTTTGTGCACCGCACACCCTGGCACAAGTCCTCTTTCCCACCTCTGTCCCTCCTACCAGCAAAAGTGGGAAAGAGGGAGGGGAGAATGTGTGAGTGGGTTTAACACAGCTGATTCAGATCTTCACCAATCAAATGAGCTCCTCTCCTCACCTTTGAATCCGTTGCGGGCGGGGCGCACTGCAGTTTTGTCATTTCATATTTCGACATGGACAAAGGAGACAGCAATGCCAGACAGCCAGACTTCTCCCAGAAGGAAACTGATTTTTTGGTCCAGGAGTTTGAAGCTCACAGTGGCCGAATATATGGTAACATGAACAGACCTCCATGGACTGATGAAGCAAAAGCAGTCTGGAGGAGGTTACTAATAAAGACACTCACATTTAGAAACCTATATTTGAACCCGTGTAACAAAGATGAGCAGTGTGCACAGATCACAACATAAACAATTACCATGTGTAACAGGGATGAAATCTGAAGCACCTGTGTGTAAAGGAGACATCACCAAGCTCCGTGGCCTGGTCCTTGTTGGTGAGTGTCTATCTTTTTCTCTTTTCTTTTGAATTTTCTGAGATGAGAGATGCTGAATATCTGCTCACTATCTGATGCTGGGATCTAAGTGCCAAAGTTGTGTTGGGCACAATAAATGTCATTGCATTTCACATTCTGTCGTATTCTTATTAAGCTGAAATACTGGTGTCATAGAGAGGAGAGTCACAGCCGTAACAGTTTTGCCTTAACCAAGGTCACAACGACCATATCTCAGATATGATAAATAATGACCTGTGTGGAAGTTAATCTTTTTTTTTTTTTTTTTTTTTGATGAACTGAACTAAACTAAGCTAACCTTGGTCAAGTGAATCAAATAAAATGGGGTGTTATCAAACTTTAGTCTTGCAGCATTCATTAGTTCCTACTGTGATGACATCCTTCAAACCTTTGATTCAGATGGCAAGTATTTACAGAAAATAAGACTGATGGACGTCTCTTTATTGCTTCATTTGCTAGATTCTGAGCAATTTTACAGATTTATTATAAAATGTATGTTGCGCCAACTAATTTGTCTGAGGGAGTCTGTGTTTTTGTGCTTCATCAGTTTCTGTGAAATAGGAAAGTGCCACTCTAATCCACCTATCTGGGAAGGCTCCATTTTTTTCCATTTATGTATTTGAATTATTCTTTACTCCCCTTGGCGTCTTTATCACCTACTGATTATCAGACTGACTCATCTAAAATGAATCTTAAGAAAGAGTGGCACATTCAAGGGTTGTAATGGGATTTCCACAGTGAGATGCTCTGCCATCTTAAATGTGGGTGAACTAATTAAACTAATTGTATGCATGTGCATAAAAGAACTTAATTCTTCACAATGTCATGAAGGGCAGTGAAAAAAATCTAGTGCATTAGCACCACATGAGTAGAAATATGAAGACCACATTGTTGTAGAAGTAGTATCACTGAGTCGGAGTCCTTTTCATAGCAGAGCTGTTGACTTGACATATGTTGTTTTTCTAAAATACAGATTAAATATGTTTTTCTATGATTATATCAATTGAAAAACGTATGTATATTTGCCCTCTGCAAGTGTGAAGAACAACAGCAGTAGAGTGGTAGAGAGGCTGGTTCTGAGGGGGTCAGCCCACACATCAGGTCCTCCAATGAGAGTGAAGCTGTGTCTCAATTCAAACACTTCCATGAATACACTGTCATGTAGTATACTATAATAAACTGTATTTACTATGTACACTATGTACTTAATTCTGTAGTGTGTGAATCTCGACAGTTAGTATTTTATGAAATTGAATACTGCTCTTGTCACCCATCAACATATCTACCACAGCGGGCTCCTCTTACTGATGGAAAATGCTGGCCTACCTGTATGTTGATTTACATATATTATATTCCGCTACGTAGCCAAGATGGCGATCATCGAGGGTGGGAAGTGTCCATTGTTCCTCACTTAACTTTTTGACTCTACACCATCCAGGTACTTACAGTACACTGCATTTTGCCATATGTGTCAATGTGAATGCACTTACATACTCAAAATAGTTAGTGTAAGTATGGAAGTGTTCGAATTGAGACACAGCATGAGATCACAATATGAATACACAACAGGAAATGTTAATACCACACAAGGAATGACAGCTGTACACTGAAGGGAAACAAGGAACCAGCAAAAGCACCATCCAAAAGCCTTAAGAAAGTTCTCTACAGTCACAAGTTTAACATGAGCAGTAGGATAATACAGGGACATCTCAATAAATCAGAATGGAAAAGTTCATTTATTCCAGTAGTTTAACTCAAACAGTGAAACTCATATATGATATAGATTCATTACACACAGACTAAAATATTCTATGTCTTTATTTCATTTCATTGTAATGATTATGTCTTACATTTAATGAAAATCCGAAATTCAGTATCTGAAACTATTGGTGAAAAAGTTCACTATTGTAACCTAATGATGTCACACTCTAACCTGCTGATTAACTAAGGTTTCCTGAGCCTGCTCTCTTAGACCATGTTTACATGTAAACACAAGCTGAAACTGAATACTTTTCCATGTGTTTCCACACCTAAACTGTGCTTTTAGTCCTTAAGAACAGATATTTTCAAAAATGCCCTCTGTGTTTATGTGTGGAGAAGGGCACCAGAGTCTCTGGTTGCACAGGATTTGGACCGGGGGAGTGAGCTGCTGCTAGTCGAGACACTGACAAGCTTTTAGGGCAGGGTAGCATGTTGCTGCTGCAGAAGCAGGTGCTTAATTCAGTACGTGTGTGCGTGTGTAACAGTACCTGAATTTGATGATGAATCTGGTATCAGAGGAAAGAAGAGAGGTTTTGTCTGAGGAGGCAAGGAAAAAAAAAAAGCAAGAAAGTGATCGAACAGGAGCCAAAATATTGAACTGGTGTGATAGAATCTCCCAACTCCCCACCAGAATCTCACTCCCCTAATCAGAGTTACAGGGGGAGTTGGAGTTTGTTCAAGCTCAAGCCTGGTCCCCTGCTCCTCTCAGACAGTTGCCCTTCTTCACCAGAGGACTAACCTAACACTTACATTGTGTTGCTTTAACTCTTGTTTCTATCACATCTTTTCTTTGAGTTAGCATGCTAACCAGCTAATCTCAGCCCACTTCATCACTTTTAATGACTCCCTGTAGCCTCCAACCTGCATGGAAGACATACAGGGTGGAATCTAACCTCTTGTATTACAGAGACAATGATGGCTGACACTAAGGAAACATTCTGTGTCTCAAATCATGTTCAGGCAGAGAAACTTGTGAATGCACTGCTCCAAACCAAGGAGCAATTGACTCCACAACTGGGGCCACCAAACAGAAATAAGTCAGAGGTGCATGTTTGGAGTAGATACAAGAGAATATTATTATTCTTTCAAAATGTCATACTGAGTGTAGAGGAAAGCTGATGGTGAAATAGCTCTTAAAGGTTATATTCAATACAGGGCAGGGCTACCTTTTAACAAAGGTTAACATGAATCCCTCTGCAGCACAATGAAGGGCCTGTACACTGATGGTAAAAGGGCCTCATACAAAATTTTCAATTTTGTTATTCATTCAAAATAATATATCAACTCTAGTGTGGTTTTGTCCTCTTGGATCTGTTGTGGAGTCCCAAGTCTGTCCTGAGTATTTAAAACCATTTTGACATTTGTTTTCCAAAATATCTATTCTGGTTGCTGGTATGTAACCTGTATCTTGTCTACGACCCTTTTCTTGTGAAGGTTTCCATGGTGCCGCCTTTTTTCTTTAGTGCCATACAGTAGCCATCAGATGTTTACTTTGGCATGTGTCCCAGGTCATCAGCTTGTCAGATGAAGCTCCTCTCCTTCAGGCATGTATGGACAATATTGTGTCCTGTAAGCGCAATTTCTACAGTCCCTTATATGCCATGGTAGTGGTCATGTAAACATTTGCAACACTGTGTTAAAGAGGAACTATACAAGTCTTTTCCACTGTTTTGCTTACCCTACTCCTGGGTAGGGTAAGCAAGACCTTAAAATCCTTTGAGACAGTTTGTCTCAAAGGATTTTACACAGCAATATGACAGCATCCTCTGCCCTTAGACCCTCACATCCACTGAGGAAAAACTCCCAAGGAAACCCTTTAACAGGGAAAAATGGAGAAACCTGAGGGTGAGCAACAGAGGAGGGATCCCTCACCCAGGACGGGCAGACGTGCAATAGATGTTGTATTGACACAAGAAAACAATTTATAACATGGAATTTGGAAAACATGGAAATGGAATGAGTCAGTTAACAAGAGGCAGCAGCTTCTCGTGGGCAGGGAGGGAAGGCCAGCTTAATGGGACGACTGGACGGCAGACAGGGTCATGAGCAGGGAGTGCAGACCGGTTTAAGAGCAGGAGAAAGGAGGTGATAGAGGCAGCGGTTGGTACAGAGGGATGGAGCTCTGGAGAGATCTGTGGAAACACAGAGAGAGTGTGAGACACCAAGGCCAGACTACAAAGTGCAACCAATAATGACAGTTCAAAAGAGGAGAGGAGAGGGGAGGGTTCCATGCAACCTGATGTGTCCCCCAGCAGTCTAAGCCTACAGCAGTGTAGCTATAAAAAGGATCAGGACTACCTGAGCCAGCCTTAACTAAAAGCTCTGTCATAGAGGAAGGTCATAAGCCTGGACTTAAATGTAAAAAGAGTGTCTGCCTCTCTTACCCATGGAGAGAGCTGGTTCCACAATAGAGGTGCCCGCGAACTGAAGGTTCTACCTCCCAGTCTGTTTTTAGAGATATGAGTCACTAACAGACCTGCATTCTGGGAGCGAAGTGCTCTGGTAGGACAGTACGGGATAATGAGGTCTTTCAGATAAGATGGAGCTTTGTTATTAAGAGCCTTGTAAGTAAGCAGAAGGATCTTGAAGTCTATTCTACACCCAACAGGAAGCCAATGGAGAGAAGCTAGAATGGGAGAGATTTTACTACCTCTTGTCAATACCCTCGCTGCAGCATTCTGGACCAGCTGGAGACTCTTAAGAGAGTTTTTTGGACATCCTGACAAGAAAGAGTTACAGTAGTCCAGCCTAGAAGTGATAAATGTGTGGACCAGTTTCTCAGCATCACTCTGAGAGAGAATATTCCTGATCTTAGCTATACTGTGCAGGTGAAAGAAGGCAGTCCTAGTCACATGCTTTATGTGAGAGCTGAAGGAAAGATCCTGGTCAAAAATGACTCCAGGGTTCCTCGCAGTTGGACTGGAGTTCAGGGTGATGCCACCCAGAGTAGCAATCTGATTGGAGAATGTGTCCCTGAGAGGCTTAGGTCCAAACGCAATAACCTCTGTTTTGTCAGAGTTTAGAAGTTAGAAGACATCCAGGATTTGATGTCTTTAAGGGCGTCTTCTGTCATCTCTATCGATATGTAGAGCTGAGTATCATCAGCATAACAATGGAGATTGACGGAGTGCTTCCGGATTATATCCCCTCATGGAGGCATGAAAAGAGTGAAGAGAACTGGCCCTAAAACTGACCCCTGTGGCACACCATACGTAACTTTGCTGTACTCTGAATGGTCATTATTAACATTAACAAATTGAAACCTGTCAGATAGGTATGAGTCAAACCATTTTAGAGCAGCTCCTTTAATCCCAATTTCATGTTCTAGTCTCTGGAGCAAGATGCTGTGATCGATGGTATCAAATGCAGCACTGAGGTCCAGAAGTACAAGTACAGAGACAAGACCTCTGTCGGAAGCTATAAGAAGATTGCTGGAGACTTTGACCAGTGCTGTTTCAGTGCTATGGTGTTCTCTAAATCCAGATTGGAAAGCTTCAAAAAGCTCATTACTGTGCAGATGTTCAGGTAGCTGCACTAGGACTACCTTCTCAAGGATCTTAGAGATGTAGGGAAGGTTGGATATAGGCCTATAGTTGGCTAATGCATCTGGATCAAGAGAAGGTTTTTTAAGCAGAGGATTAATGACAGCCACCTTAAAGGCCTGTGGCACATAGCCTGTGACTAAGGAAAGGTTGATCTGGTTCAGTATGGCAGCGTTAACTAAGGGGAAGACATCCTTGAGCAGCCTTGTTGGGATTGGGTCAAGCAGACATGTGGCTGATTTGGAGGAGGTGATTGCAGAAGTCTGACAGGTTGATGGGGAAGAAGCTGTTCAAGTATGCACCAAGTCTGGGAGGTGCTTTCATAGGGGCTGTAATCTGTGGTCCACTACTGCCGATCCTTGTTCTGATATTTACGATCTTTTCAGTAAAGAAATTTAGGAAATCGTTACTGCTGAGAGTCGGAGGGATGCATGGCTCAACAACACTGTGGTTCTTAGTCAGCCTGGCCACAGTGTTTTTATTCCCTTCAATTAAAGATGAAAAGTATGTACTTCTGGCTTTATGGAGTTCTTTTTCTTATATATTCATAAACTATCTTTCCAGGCTTGACGGTCTTCCTTGCTTTGGCTGGAATGTGTTTTCCTTTCCAGCTGTCTGGTCTTCTGCCCCTGACCCCTAACCCTGTCAGCAGCTTCAAATTTGCCTCAACGTCGCCCGCTCTGGCCCCTGGGATGCACCTAACTATGCTCGCCGGAGTCTCTACCTTCACATTCCGGAGGACAGGGTCGCCAATGACTAATGTCGGCTTCCCAGCGGCGGTGCCGCTGAGAGCAACAGAGCCAACATGCCGAGTTTGGGTCTCAGCAGGTGTGTCGCAGAGTAGGGACAATCTTACTCTCTCTCTCTCTCCAGTGCCACCAGGCTCTCTGTCAGTCTTTCTACTCGGCCTGAAACTATCTGCCAGTAGTAGTCTGAGCCAATTAGCACAGAAAGTTCAGGTCTATCATCTCCAGCAAAATCTGCGAGTTGGAGGCCTCTCTTTTCCATCTCTCTTTGTATGTGTTCACCAGGGACTTTCATCAAAGCTGTACACACCTTGGGGGTCACAACTGCCTCTATTTCAATTCTCTGCTGCTTATCCCAGACGTTCTCCAAGCAGAGCTTCACTATGCCGCGCTTCACCGTTGTTGGAGCAGAAGAGCCAAATGTGTGGAGGGGAAGTGTCCCCTGTCTGGTAATAGGTAGCTGAAGCGCCCTCACCACGTCCTCATGCACAAAACTCCCCTGACTGCCACCGTCTAGCAAGCAGCGGACCATCTTCCTGCTTGTGGGCCCTACAACCCATGCCTTGGCGGTTTGTAGCAACACAGTGTTTTCAATATCAGATTTGCCCCTTTCTGCTTGAGGAATTACTGAGGAAATAACAGTGTCCATGTTGGCAGAAACAGCAGGTGGGGATGTCTCATTTTTCTCACAAATGGCAGTATGATGTCTTCTTCCACATGTGGCACATGACATGCCCTTTGACCTGCAGAACCTCGCAATGTGTTTGGATCCCAAACACACAAAGCACCTGCCGAGCTTCTTCAACCTTTCTTTACGTGCTGGCACCTGATAGTCTGGACAGTTTTCAGATTTGTGTTCAGCACTATCACAGAACAGGCAGTTTTGAGTCTTCTGGTTGACAGTGTGTAGTGCAGCAGCTGAGGCCATGCTTGGTTTCCTTAGGTTCATGTCACTGGTTGAATATGATTTGCTGCTTGTTTTGTGAGAAAACTGGTTCTCCTTCTGGTTGTATGATTTCGTCATTTGCAAGGCTCTCTCACGGCTCTGAACTTCTTTCTGCAAGAACTTGAGCACATTAGGCACCTTCCACTCATCCTCATCTCCCCTCTGACGGCTATATTCAAGAGCCAGGTCCTCCGGCATCATCTGGAGCAGTATTGGACACAGCATGCCTCTGTAGGTATCTGATACCACTCCCAGTGACCCCAGGCTTCTAATTTGAATTTCACAGTCATCATATAATTGCCTCAATGCACTGACATCAGATGATTTCTTCACAGGAGTGAGGTTTAGAAGCTTTGACATGTGAGCATTTACAATGAGATCTTTCCTTCCAAATCTTCGTTGAAGTATATCAACTGCAGCATCATAGTTACCGTCTGTCAGTGTGAGTCCTGCTACTGCCTTTGCAGCTGTTCCAGTAAGATAGGTTTTCAGGTAGGTAAACTTCTCTCTTTTACAAAGACTCTCATTACTGTGAATAGCAGTCTCATACTGGCTCCAAAAGTCCTGCCATAAACTTACATCTCCGTTGAATTTTTCGATCATTAGCTTCGGCAGTCTCACGGTCGGGTTGCTATGCTGAGAGCTAGCGGAATTCGCGCTCACATCACTTAGCCGAGCAGTCCGTGGATTTTCGTTACTCACAGTCTAATGCGCTCGGATCACCGGGTGAGCTCGCGCCTTCATCCCGATAATACGGTCTCTGTATTCCTCTGCGAGTTCAATTTCTGCCTCCACGTCCTCCAGCTTAGTGTGTTCTTCCACTATGCGGTCCAGCTCGCGCAAACTGTCCTCCTTTGCTGACAACACGGCCAACATCTCTCGCACACGGCTAATGTCCGGGTCATCCTTTAATAATTCAACGTCGATCTGATTCAGCAATCTCGTGGTGGAACTCCGTACTTTTCAGTGAGTCGTTCCACACCGTCCTGTCGCTCGTCCAGGTCTCTATCGTCGTCAGCCATTATCTCCTGCTTCCCGGGTTTCGGCACCAAAAAATGTTGCAGAGACAACTTGAAACTTGACAAAAAGAGACTCTCCTTCAGTTAGGCTTTAGTTAGCGACAAGAAAAAATACACATACATTGTACTAGGCACATGGCAGGAGCAACAAAGACAGCAATGGCTGCCATTCACAACAAAAACTAACGTCATCACGTTCCGTAACCCTTTCTCCCAGGGCATCTTGGGTAATGTAGTCCATGCAGTCTCTCTCTTTGAACTACATGTTTAACTTCCTCATTATTAACATAATCATTAACACTGTTAAACTTATATCAGCTTATTAAACAACAATTGAACTTCAGAATAAATTCTCAACACTGTATGGCTGTGGCTCTCAGGCTGTGATTGGTGTAAGATGTGTGTGAAAGAGGCCTGATGTATCCAGGCCTCTTTCCTTCCCTTTGTCCTCCTCTGAGTCTGATGATGATGATTCATAATTTAGATCAAATGTTATTTGTGGAAATATGTCCATCTTTGCGGTGCAAAGTTTGCAGTAATCTGAGATACTGTTAACCATTATTTAACTTATGTAAGTTAATTAACAGTTATTTAGAACACCTGTACAGCGGAGTGATTATGTCTGTAAAAAGTCCCAGTGCTGTTATACTCTATATCAGCACTCATGGAATGTCTCTTGTCCAATCAAATTACTTGGTCGGAACTAACTCTTGTATAATTTCATATACAGTCTGTGGAGGCCACTAAAAGAAGTTGTGTGCTCACAGTAGGACAGATAATCAGATAGATAATCAGTTAAAGTTAATAATTTCACTTTGATGTGGACATGAATAAATTAATTTCAATGTTAGTGTTGCCCAAATGCAAATCTTGAATAGGTCTAGCTACTTTCACAGTTAAATGGTCTTTGTTGTACAGAGACAATATGAGATTTGTTTGTACAGCACCTATAAAAACTCACTGTATATTCATACTCACACCCAGCTTCACTTTCAATGAAACACATAATCGCATTCTATTGGCAATCAGAAAAATATGTGAAAACAATATTAAACATCATTTAACAATGACAGATTAAATGGATAAAGGTTAATATTTAAAAAGTTACACAATGTCCAGATGTCTGAAATTAAAAAACAGCCTCCTCTTGTCATATTTGCAGCAGCAGTGATGTTTCAGCCTCAAAAAAACCTGCTCCTCTTGGCTAAAATCAGCAGCCTGCGATCGGTCCATTTTGCAGTAGAATCATAGAAGTAGAATCATAACGACACCAAATGCCGCCTTTTGATGTAAACACAAAGCCTGGCTACTATATGTTGAGCCTCCTTCATAGTACAGCCCTCAAGAAGTTTGTTTGTCGTCGTGTTTGTTCTTTTTTTCTTAGTTTGACACCACAAACATACATCTGGTCCTAGTTACTGCAAGCACTTTGTTTATATATTTAAAATTTCTATGCATATTTTTTATTAGTAAAATATCTTTTCCAGTTGGAGTCAAGGTTAAAGCCTTGGAAGTGGAGATGTACTGTAGGTGCTTTCTGCTGTTAACTCTCTGCCCAGCGGGAGTGATGAGGAGCTGGAGATATGGATCAAGTCTCAGGAAGTAGACATTTTTTCAAATCAAAACAATACTTGTGTACATCCCACCAATGGCTGAGCTGAAGTTCCATGCAAAGGTCTCCATGAAGTCATTCCTAGGATACAGACTAAAGATCCTGAGGCACTTCACTTCAGTCATGTCTCCCTGATGGACTCACTGAGGATGTGGTGGAGAGATACACGCTGGTGGAGGCCATTCTGAACAACTCAGATCATCCTCTTCATAACACCTTGATGGACCAAGAAAAGAGCAGTGGTGGACGGCTCCTCTCTCTTCACTGCAGGACGGAGAAATATAGAAGATCCTTTGTACCTTCAGCCATCAGGCTTCTTCATTCTTCTGCAAATGGTTGATGAGCTGACAGACAAATGAATTTCCCTTTGGGGATTAGTAAAGTAATTTGTATTCGTATTCAAACTTCATTTCCGTTGTATGGTCTTATGTGAATGGGAAAATGTGAAGAGGTCTGGGTGAAATCAAACTGGACCAAAAACATTTTGGATGGAGTGAATAACCATTATGACATATTAGTGAAATATAATTAGTTTTCTGGTCTGGTACCTGAGAAATGTCAAACGCCGCCTGGACATATCAGTGATAAAAGATTTGTAAAACTTGTTTTTGCTCTGAAATAAAGGAGCTGAGTTCATTCACATATGAGTATCATCAGTGGATAATAATAATAACTGTGAAATTTTGTGCTTGCGTGCTACGTTCGCTCATATCCTGTGCATCTGCTGGGGGCTAAGCCTCCCCTGTCCTTAAAACCTGGTGAGGCCCCTGACCCTCACATTGAGAGTCACTGCTCCACCCCTGCTTCTAAACATAAACAGCTATTACAATGCATTTTCAGAACATGACTCTGTCCCCTTCTGTTGTTTATCACTATTTTGATTCATAAATGATCTTATCCTGAGATCTGCTCCAGCACAAGCTTTCGTCTCCATATTGTATAAAATCATTTAATAGTTTCCAGATTTCCTTCCATCCCATCAGTTTTTCAAAGAACTTTTCTTTCCATAAATATGCATTGTGCCATATACTTGAACCATGATGGTTATAGACTCAGACTCAGAGGACTCTGTTGAGACCAGAACTAGAGACCACCAGATGTCTTAGAACTGGAGTTTTTTTTTTGATGGGCCAGCCCGACCAACCTGACCAACCTGACCAACTTGACAGACGTGCTGCTTGGGCCGAAAATATATACAAATGACTTGGGCTACATATATATATTTATATATATGTACACACGTAACATCTTCTTGCTGGTTGTACTACTGCACTGAATCTGAGCCGCTGTTGGTGATGACTATTTGCTACAGAAGACTGTAGAAATGAATTCAGTAATACAATAGGATGGCTTACAGTTCTCATGCCTGCCTGTACACTGTATGTCCAGTTCCACTTGGTATTTCATTCAGGTTTCATCATGTCAGTATGTTTTCTTTCTTTTTTCTTTTCTTTCTTTCTTTCCTTTTTTTTTATTGGCTGCATTCAGGCCATGACACAATGCTAGTGAGTTGGGCCATGTCAGCTCACCCACGGGTCGGACCGGGTTGGGCTTTAAATTTTCAGGCCTGTAGGCCTGAATACTAAAGCAGTTAGCATCTGAAGTTTATGGTGTTTGATGGGTAGGGTTGAAGTCTGTAACTGACAGTAGCTCACACACTGCTTGTGGTTGTGCTAATGCTTACTATCTGTATGAGGTTTCAGGTTTGTTAATCCCCACCCCCTGTCTCCACAAGATGACAGGATTGGTTCCTTAGGTTTGTGACATATGAAACACTTGAACTCTGTTTATGAGACTGTCATTAGTTCATGGTGCTTCATGGAGGAAACAGTCATAGTGTTGATTATTTCACATGTGATACACATTTTGTATAAATACGCCATATGTGTGTAACTAAGGTGAAACACTTGTTCTTTTATTTTTATCAGAGGGGTCTTTATCCATGAGGAAAACTGCAGCTCATGGTTAAATGTTTTGCTGCCTACATGACAGACATGACAGAGTCAGTTGAAATTAAAATGAAACAGTCGTTAAGAGAAATTACTGATGAAAAGCCTGATGTGGACAAATTCTGATTAAGGCCTGAGTTTTTGTCTCAGTTTTGGAAAACTAAGGTCACATCAGTCACCAGGAAAACAAATCACCATTGTCCTTATTAGAGACAGGTGAGTGTTATCTTCTCCCATCTTCTTCATATTTGATGCTGAGGAGTAAAAAGAGAGGCTTTGAAGTTACCAACAGGGGACTGAGAGAAATCCATGTCACAGGTAACCTATTGGGATTGTAGATGCACTGCGGTGAGTGACCCCCCACATACATACACACACACACACACACAAACACATCTACCTACACCCTAGGAGCAGAAAAGGCGATCACTGAGGCAGTCAAGGCTTCCAGCGTGGTGTCTAGACACACATTGTTAAAATGATCAGCAGAGCTGCAGTGTCACTCCGGGTGGGCCACATGAAGGGACGGAGGTAAGAGCAAAGATAAACCATCACATCCAAGTCAGGAGGGCAGGGGGATGACATACAGCACAATGTCTCTTTAATTAAGGTATATAATGATATTTTATGTCCAGACGGAGAGGACGAGAATTCTTTTATTGTTTGTTACATTGATTCAGGTGTGTCAGCATACTTTGTCAGAGTGCTCAAAACTCTTGCAACATTTTACAGAAACCTGATTTGTGGACAATAATTTTCTCATTTGCATTCATTTATGGCCTATAAAAATAAGCAGATTGAATCCATTGTAATTTGCTTCACTCTGTTCATCTTGTGCAGGATGGGCAGCAAACCTTCACCCAATCAGAATGCAATTCAGCATCTTCAACAGCATGCTATCAAAAATTTTGGAAGCATAAAAATGGGTATTATTTGCCAAGGGATTTGTCTAGGACAATCAAAAAAGTAATTTGCTGTGTATATTCTGACCATATATATGTTTTTGTTTAATGTATTTGAATAGCTCAAAATTCTCCTATCTATAATTGTAATTCTTAAGGATGGATTTGAAGCAGCAAGTCCCTATCTTTGTGTAATTACTTGTAAAGATATAGCTTTTATTCACATCCATGTTCATTCAAGTGACTGTCCTACAATTGACTTTTTGAATACTTCAATTTCCCCATAATGACCTACAGCATCGGGACTGACAGTCAGGGATTACAGTCACTTTACATCCCGTCTCCAGTAGCCCGTCAGCTCAAACTTGATAGCACTTGTTTTCATAAGAAATAAATGATAATAATAATACTTTAAAATACAATAGCAATACAAAAACATAGATGACACAGAGGACGGTAGCTGACAGGGCAGGCTGGAACTGTGCAGAATAGGGCTGGGGTGAATTATTTATAATTTATGGGAGTGAGTCACTCCTGTTTGTCCGAGGTGACCTTTAGCTGCACAGGTTTGGAGTTGCCAGGATACATTTTCTACTGCGGATACAATGAGAGCATGACAAGAGATTAAATCATTAAAAGTCGTCATTTTCTGCTCTCCAGGTGTGAGGAAGTTGGTTCAGGCAAACAGTAAGCGGTGGTTGAGTTAGGTCCAGATTGATTTCTCTTCGGTGGTCAGGCTGTTTAAGGCTGATTTACATACATATTTGTTTATTTACAAGGTCCTTATTGGAAAAATGCCTCCATGTATTACACTGATGTTAGTGTGGTTCACTGGACCACATTACAGCAGGACTTAATAGCTGCTCACGCTCCACATCCCTCAAGTTCACACTGAATTTGGAGAATGTGTTCTCTTTGCTCCATCCACCTGAACTCAATACAAAGCTTTCCCTTAGCTATAAATACATTTCCATTTCACGGTCCAGTGTGTAGTATTTGGCAAGGTTTACTGGCGCAATCTGAATATACTGCCCATGAACATATTTGTATAAGTGTATAATCAGGATAAAATAAATAAATAAAATTTGTTTGGTTTGTGTAGTCTTATTTTTATTCTTTTATATATACATATAGCCGCAAGGGTCTTGGTTTACAAGAGTGTCGTCAGCTTGCGCCGCCATGCAGCCTGAACAGAAAATCCAGCTAGCACGTTTCATGAATTTTGCAAGTTTCATGTGCATAAAAAAACCAAAGAAGAAGGCGGAAGGAAAGAAGATAATATAACATAATGTGGTCATATGTAATACAGTTTAGACCTTCACCTCATCACTAGATGCTCCTGAAGTACTCCCAGTCGTCCCAGCCGTAGAAGACGCCATGTCCTCGGAGGCCGCCGTCACTTTGCCCCCCCCCACCCCCATTTTATACACTGGACCTTTAAATTCTGAAATGTAAGGAGACATTCTGTACATGAGATCAGAAAGATCCTACAGAGACAGGTCTATAACCCAGAAGATTCCTGGCCGGTAGTTAACATCATATTTTGCTGTGGACTGATAGATGTCTTTCTCCTGACTAGGGTGACCATATTTTGATTTCCAAAAAAGAGGACACTTGGCTCAGCCTTGAGATACTTAAATGATACTTGAAGTTCAAACAAAGATGCCTCATAGCTTTAATATAATTAAAGTATACTTTATCTGTATTGATAGAAAATTCAGTTATACAACTAAATAATATGTGTCTATAACCAAAGACACAAGGTTCAGATAGGCTTCTCAGGTTATTTTTTATTATGACTCAAATAATCTCTCTTTAACAAATCTCAATGGAAATAAAACAAAATAATACCCTCTGGAATGAAATAATAGATATAGAAAAACTTTTCACAAATTCATAACTCCCACCCCCCGACCCTGGATAAAAAAAAAAAAAAAAAGATATGTCCAGACAAGAGAAGATGTTTGGTCACCCTACCTTTGGCCCACTGCCTGTATTTTAACATCACATTTCACTGTACACCCTCATGTGCCTACGTTGAGCCTTTCACATTGGTATTTGATTGGAGTGATCTTAATTGATTTTGAATTGGCCATCCCTCACTTCTTATGCTCTCCTGTCACTGACCTCTGGTCAGACCCTGAGCTTAAGAACAGCCAGTCCTCCAATTGCCTCATATTTTCAATTCCCCCTTAATGAAAATGACTGTTCTGGACAATAGGGGGAAATTGCATTTGGGCAATGGATGGCCAGCTCTTTAGCGCTGCCCCTCCTTCCCTGACAGCCCCTCCACCCTCCCAACACTGCCCTCCACAAAGCCTCTGAACATCTGTAAAGATGGATTTTGCTTCAGTGATAATTTTCCTAATTAAACCCCACAATATTTAATTAAGAGCCAGTGTAGTTTAATTACAGAGATTTTTCTTTTCCCCACCTCTCTCTCTCTCTCTCTCCCTTCTCTGTCTTCCCTTCTCCTTTCAGTTTTGCTGACCAGAAGAGTCTCATCAGCTGAAGCAGAGAAATATCCTGTAATGAATTTTGACTGCACTGCTACCATTTTAATATACTCATCTGATGTCTGCGATGGAAGTTTTTAAATAGAAATGGGGTTATTTGAACTATTTGTGTTTGGTTTTCATGTATGTATTTTGTTCTGGTTCGAGCTCTAAGACCATAAGAAGGGAAGAACAGAGATTCACTGAAAAAAACACATTTTATTTTACAAATTGATTTTAGATAATTCTTAACAAATGAAAGTAACAACAAATGCAATGTAGTGAGATGATACAAAAAGGAACTATGCATTTGATCTAAATCTAAACTGCAGAACAGAATGTGATGCCAGGGCAGAGAGAGAAACAGGGAAAGAGGATGACTGTGGAGAGGATGGCTTTAGAGGACTGAAACTGGACTGGACTGGTGTCTAGGTGCCTCCTATTCCCAGATTTCCCCCTTCCAGGTTGATGCCACACTGCAGCGACAACAACAATAACACAGCAATCTCTGGGAAGGTCACATTTTTGACATGTTAAAAATAAAAAAACACATGTATAGTGACATTCTGTATTCTCACTATAATTTTCCATGCCGCAATAAAATCAAATCACAACACAAAGACCGAGGAGATGAAATACAATTCAGTGTTCAAAGAGCAAAGAGCAGGACACGTGTTAATGTAAACTGGTGAATTTATTTGTGTTTTGTTGTTTGTAGGAGTTATGTGCCAGTGTATTTCATATCTTTCTTGTCAGTGCTTTTGAAAATAGATATCCAGTGGGCTGAACCAAAACTATGAGGTAAAAGAGGCTAAATCAGCAGGGGAGCTGCTGAATTGGTCACACAAAATAGGGAAACAGTTTTTTGACAGAGATTTAATAAAAAGCAAAGAAATGTCTTGAAAAAAAATCACTCTAAATAAAATTTGATACTGTGATAATGCCAGTGCTTCTTTTATTTTTTTCCTACACACACAAACCACATCACAGCTCAGTGACCATCTGCACCTACAATTCTCCATCTTCTCACTCTCTAGCTGACTGTGTGTGCACTCGCACCACACAGGATCGGGGGTCTTCATGTAACACGAGTGACGCTTGCAGCTGCTTCCACACATACATCCCTCTCGTGCAGAGAGAAGTAGCTGCTCCAGTAGCACATGGAGATATGAAGTTAATTAAACTGCCAATCCCAGAGAGGACTGTGACAGCCAAAGAAGACCTGTGCCTGGATTACAACAGAGGAGCGGAGGGGTGGAAGAAGGGCTAAAGCAATCTGCACTGTCATTAATTCTATTCATAAACTAACTATACACACACACACACATATACACACACACACACGCACGCGCACGCACACACACACACACACACATATACATGTATATATATATATATATATATATACATACATACATACTGTATATTGTATCACATAAAATATATAATATAAAATAAACTTTCCTCCACATTAATCAAACCACGACACTTGGAAACAAATAAAACAGCAACATTTAATTGGAGTGGTGAACCTCAGCTCATCAGAGCATCTTGATGGCCATCACACATTAACAGGCTAACATCAATCCAAACACTTGACTTTAGTCATGTCTCCCTGCTGGACTCACTGAGGATGTGGTGGAGAGATACACGCTGGTGGAGGCCATTCTGAACAACTCAGATCATCCTCTTCATAACACCTTGATGGACCAAGAAAAGAGCGGTTGAAGGCTTGGAGGTGGAGATGTACTGTAGGTCCTTTCTGCCGTCAGTCATCATGCAAAATATCAGCTCTCTGCCCAACAAGAGTGATGAGGAGCTGGAGATATGGATGAAGACTCAGGAAGTAGACACTTTTTCAAATCAAAACAATACTTATGTACATCCCCTTAACGGCTACTGCTGAAGTTCCATGTGAAGGTCTCCATGAACTCGTTGCTAGGATACAGACTAAATATCCTGAGGCACTTGACTTCAGAGAGATCAGTGATCATCCTCTTCATAACACCTTGATGGACCAAGAAAAGAGCGGTGGTAGACGGCTCCTCTCTCTCTTCACTGCAGGACGGAGAAATATAGAAGATCTTTTGTACCTTCAGCCATCAGGCTTCTTCATTCTTCTGCAAATGGTTGATGAGCTGACAGACAAATGAATTTCCCTTTGGGGATCAATAAAGTAATTCGTACTCGTATTTTTGGAGAAATTTTAAGATTATAATGGGTGTGTATTGCATAGAATGTTCGTGTCAGAGTGGGTGACATCATCAGCTAGAGTGGGAGAAGTTGTCTGAAATTGTCTGAAACTTTTCTCTTTCCACGCTCCTCCTGGCCACAAATTACACTCTACACAGGTGATTTTTTCCACAGTTGTTCTGTCTCTCACATTGTGCTCATCAAAGCAGAGAGACTTACAGAATTTAAATTGTGAGCCTCTCAGTGCGGCTCTCTCTGCTCCTCATTGACTGTAATACAAAGATTTTCCGAGAGAAGCAGAAGGGACCCCTGTTTGAAACTCACATGTGTCTCCAAAATATTTACAGTAGAAACACCAAAACCATATCACAGTGCTCAGGAAGTCCTTACGATGCCCACGGTCTGCTTTTTTTTTTGATAGGAGCTACCGTTTTGTCAGTATAAACCCAAATGTGAGACCAGCACAGAGGGAGAAAATCGCCCTTTTTCTCCACGTTTCTGGCTAGGGTGGCTCTGTCGTCATTGGCAACAACCTCAAGTTGCCAATCGCAACCTCTGAGCCTGGGGCCAGAGCCCCTGTCTCCCATACATTTATGTCAAGGCTCTGTGAAACGCAACACACACTCCTCTACCACACACATGCACACACACACAAACACACAGGCAACTTTATGTGATCACAGTTACAGATAGATACACACACACACACACCAACACACATGTGCGCATATGCATGCACTCCTCTCCCACACACACACACACACACAGGTAACTTTATGTGATTACAGTTACACACACAAACACACACGTAACTTCATGTGATCACAGCTACAGATACACACACACCAAAACACACATGCACGCATATGCACGCACTCCTCTTCCACACACCACACAGAGGGAACTTTATGTGATTACAGTTACACACACACACACACAGGTAACTTTATGTGATTACAGTTACAAAGACACACACACACACTGCTCCTCAATATCAGTACTCAGTGAAAGATGATCATGTGTCTGTCTGATTAGTTTGGTCGTGGGTTTGATTCCCATGTTGACAGAGATGGCACCCCTGGCAGTAGTCCCCCGTGGCCCTTTCAAAATTTCCCAGAGGAAATTTTCTAGTTTAGGTTAGTATTAAGGCATATATATATGTATATATATATATATATAGACACACACACACATATATATATATATATATATATATATATAGACGCAAGGCCTTTTACAGTGTTTGTGAAGTGGGCACTCTATAGTAATAATAATAATAATAATACATTTTATTTATAAAGCGCTTTTCAAAATACTCAAAGTCGCTTTACAGAATTAAACAACAATATTAGAAAACAACAATATTAGAAACACTTAGAAACATATAAGTACAATGCAGGGATTTATCAAACATAAGATGTCCAAAACAATCATCTATATCTTGATCTTGACTGATGCCAATTAAACCTGCACCTTTTTGCTTCCATTACCCTTTTCAATGGCAGATAATAGTTTGATCAATTCATGCAGCTTTGAACAACCGCAACAGTCAGACTGATAAGAAATAATGCTTTCCTCTTTGACCTTTGACCCCATAGGAGCCGAGGGAGTCAGTCAGGGGGGAAATCAATGCTGATAAAAGAAAAGGATGAGTGAAACCCGGCAAGCAAATAACATCAGTCTATCAAAATGTCACTCCAGAAACAGACCGCTTTCACTGCACATATTGACAAATGCAGTTGGTCATGTGCGGACAACATCGTGATAGAGCAGCGCTGGTATCAGCCAGGGAAATATTCTCCAGTGGCTCGTTCAGGGGAAAAAATTATTTTCCAAAGGCCTTCTCTCAGTGGGGAACACTAAATGAGACGAGGAGAGGAATATGCAAGAGCACCAGGCAACAGGGAATATCCATTTTCGCGGCAAAATGTGATCTGCTTTTGTTCAAATGAAATCAGTGTGATCGCTCTATTTCTCAACACAAGTGAATGATTTCTTACTGTGTTGGAAGCACAGAGGTGTCTGCTGCTTCCATCTGTCACTGCACTGTGTTTTCCGTTGCTGACATGATAAAAACACAATTCTGCTCCGAATATCTTTGCTTTTTATCAACAGAAGAGACATGGGCCAAGTTCCACCAAGGGCTGTGAATAAAGACAGCAGAGATGGGAAACAACTTTATTATTATTATTCTGACTTTGCAGAATTCTTTCTCCCTCATGACTAATATCAACTCTTCAGGAGCCACCAGCATGTTAGGCTTTTCACTAAGTCTATGTTGTTTAGTGATGTTCTTTGACAAGATCTGAATTTGTCCATTGCTTTTTAATTTTTTCATGTATTTGATCACATTCATGTCCTCATTATTAAACAAATGAATCAGAGGTTACTCAGCAGTTACTCAGTACTTGAGTAGTTTTTTCACCAAGTACTTTCTTACTCTTACTCAAGTACATATTTGGATGGCTACTTTTTACTTTTACTTGAGTAATATTATTCTAAAGTAACAATACTCTTACTTGAGTACAATTTTTGGCTACTCTACCCACCTCTGGTATTTATTAATAGAAACTTTTAGATGAAGGCTCCTTTAAATGCAGCCCACAAATCTTGCCTTCCCTCACCTGTCGTTGGAGGATACACAACTCCTATCCTTTATGGCCTCCCATATCCCAAGATTCTTTGCATGCCACTAATTATTAGTTAGCATGCTAGCTATTGGAATGCTGAGGCAGCTCTGCATTGTAGCTATGGTAGCCCTGCTTTGTGGCCGGCTTGGAGGCGTGGCTGCCTGCTGAGCACGGCTCTGCAGGCTGCATAGCCCGGTGTGAGGAGCTGAGGAGCCATTGGAAGTGTAAAAAAGCTGCCACTTCAAAATGTTTAACGTTAGGATGTTGATTTCATTCAGATGCAATCAGGAAATATTCTGAAGGCTAGATGGTTGATGTGGCAGCCGGAGGTGCCTCCAAAGCTGTTCATGCTGTAGACTACGTAGGCTGCCTCCCCTGAATGGTCCAGCCCCTAGACTGGGACACAGGTTAAGTAGTGGATTACATAGTGACTATAGGTCATTGCGTTGTCTGAATATATATAGTGAGAATTGATATACCCTATATAGTGGAGTAGAATAGTATCCCACAATGCAGAGTGAAAAGTAGTGTATGACCAATGGTCACTAACCATGCAATATATACCATAATGCAGTGCAGTCATGCTGAAAGACAGCAGACATGGCAGACAACAGACATTTTAATTGCGCAACAGTAATGATGTCATAAACTGTATGGTAGAATAGTGTTATGTTTTGTTTTGTTTTTCAATTATCTTTATATTTGTTTTTAACATTTTACATACATACATAACACAGAGGGAGATCAAGAGTACAGTAAAAACAGAAAACAAAGGCCAAATCAACAGACTCAAAAAAAAAAAAAATGCATTAAGTAAAAACACAGCTTATGAAACAAATGAATAAATAGCAAATTAAATCAAATTAGGCCATGGTGACATTCATATGTCTCTTTTGTATATGGATTCCAAGCATACCCAGCTACACTAGGTGGGTGTCAGAGGTCCATAAGCCGGTCCCGTATACTCAAGGTCCCCCTTATTTTTTAAGGTGTGCGTATGTTGTTCATTCAAAATTAGTTTAGTTCTGTACCAAAGAGATAATATTTTAGTGTACTGTCCAGCAGGGTTCCCACAACCTTGACAGTCAGGTCATGTACAGCCTTCCCAAAATGCTTGAATTTTCTGCATTCCCTAAAAATGTGCATAGTTGACCCTATAGGCTACATGTTTTACAGCCATGACATCTAGGGGATGAGTTAGGAAACTTACTTAGACTAAGTGGGGTAAGGCTGTAACTACCATTGAGGACACCGCAGTCAGGACCTCTTACATTTTTTTCTGACCTAAATCAATGATTATTATTAACAAGAGACAGTGGCTGGCTGTACTTGCATGAAGTAACATTGCAATGAATGAATGAATGATAGGCCTGCGGTGTGTTGGGTGTGGTGAAACACATGAAAGGGATAGTTAAGTATTTTTGAACTGGGGTTGTATGAGGTACAAATGGCCCCTCAGTATAGTATAGTAGTTTGTGAATGGTATTTAACTCATTATGTTTCTGTGTACACCGCCTTGTACCTGGATGTTTTCATCTTCCGTACTGATGAGTCATCTGGTGGACGAGCTCCATCTGTCACCAGTGTGAATATAACCCCCCCCCCCCCAGTTTCAACATCTCTATGTCATGCAGCAGGGGATCAGTCCTTGTTCAACCATGCAACAACAAATTATTCTGACCAAGTTGTGAATGTCAACTCTGATTTCACAGGTTGTGGCAGAAGCTGAGGCTTGTGGGCAGTGGAGCAAAAAATGTCATTCAGTATACCCAACTGACAGCAAAAAAAAAAAAAAAATGTTTTCACAGAAACAAACACATGGCACACTGCATGTAAGAGTGATTAATAATACATAACTACTATACACTTTGGTCTTCTCAACTTTTTATTTAACACTTTCAGATAAACAGGGGCTGAGGCTGTATGAGCACAACATGTTGACACACGATCATTAGAACTTACCATGTGACCAGATAGTTGGTTGTTGTTCTAATAAGTTCAGTTTTTTGTCTCATTAATTTCCTCTCGGTACACAGGAAATCTTCATCACACAACAGCTCAGTCACCACTGAACACGCATCAGAACCAGTCATGCCAGTTCATCCATTATTCTTCCTGCCTACATTACCAAAAATGCAACTTACCCACAAGACAGTTTCTAGACTAATGTGTTGAGTAAATAAATGTATCAACAACTCAATTTGAGTGACATATATTTGCACTGTAGTAGATATGGACTTCATGGATGTGAATATTATATGCATACAGTATAATTTTCCCTATGCATGATGTGTGTACATGTGTATGTATGTGCATACATGTGAATATGTATACATGGTCACTGATACATTCTACTATACTACATTGTTTCTTTGTTGTCATAGTCTTTCATTTCTCTCAGGCCTAGATTTGTCAATTCATTCATAGTTTTGTCATTTTTAAACAGGGTTGGCAAAGTTAGCTTGGGCTTCAGCCTACACGTTTTCAGTTGATGCCTTGACTGCATGTTTATTCATGTTTCTGTAGCAGCTATCTGGCTGCCGACGCCCGCTGGCAATTGTATGAGCAACCAGGGTGTTGTGTTGGTTCAGCAGACATCAACCACACAGAAGATAGGAACAGAGAGCGTCACTTTACTTTTCTTTTTTTTCATCTCCTTCCTGTATCACCCTTCTCTTCTTACTTCAATATAGCGCATTACACTCTAGCGCCCCCCAGTGCCCAGGAATGCATAATAACACATTGCATGTGGACACAACATCTTCCCCCTTTGAACAAAGAATACTTCGAGTAACCTAGATGAACCTGACAGTATTATTCTAGTAATGTATAAAACTCAGTAACACTTTAAACACAACCTGAATATTGTAAGTCACATTTCATACCTTCATTTCATAACAAAGTCCTTGGTCCAGCTAGGTGCATTTCTAATCCTGACAGGTCTGGACTGGCTATCAGAGTCAGAGTCAGCAATTTGGTCAGTCCCTGTATCAGTACAGTCCATTGCCCAGAATCAGAATCAGCATCTGTGCTCAAGTCGGGAAGTGCTGATAGGTGTGAGGCGTTCCAGGTTCTTCCATCATCCAACAAGTATGTATCCGGTCCTTTCTTTGTCACAACAGTCCTAGGTTTAGAAAACTTCAGTTCTCCTTTTTTTACTTTCCATGGTTTTCTTACCCTCACTTTGTCTCCGGGCCGGAAGTTGGAGGACTTGGCATGTCTGTGATGATCAGTGTATGCTTTCATTTTCTGTTGCTTACTCTCCACTCGTTCTTGCACAGCTTTTTTATCTGTTAGTGGGACAGGCATATCGATCACCTGTAGTTTTGTTCTCATTCGCCGGCCATGGAGCAGTTCTGAAGGGGATACTCCAGTCGTGGAATGAGGAGTTGCTCTGTAGTCCCTCAGGTAAGTTGGAAGTAAGGAATGACTTCCAGGGTTCTCCTTGGATGGATGCAGTCTGTAAGCAGTCCTTAACGCTTCTGTTGAACCTCTCAATTTCTCCATTGGATCTTGGGTAGTACACTGAAGATCTCAGGTGTTGTATTCCACTCTCTTTGAGAAAGTCAGCGAACTCAGCAGAGAGAAATTGAGCACCGTTGTCACTTATCAGCGTCTTTGGGTTCCCTTCTCGAGAGAAAACTGCAGTCAGGAACTGGATGATAGTAGCTGTGTCAACGCGGGGAGCAAACGCTACTTCAGGCCATTTACTAAAGTAGTCTACCAGTGATATGGCAAACCTACAGTCAGGAGGAGCTGTCTCAAACGGGCCTATGATGTCCATGGACACCTTTTCCCAAGCAGCAGCTGGTAGGGGGACAGGTTGGAGTGGAGCACCATGTGTGTCAGTTGTCTTGTCATTCTGTCTGCAGGTTAAACAATTCTTAATGCATGCCTCTATCTGCAAGTCCATTTTGGGCCACCAGTACAACTCCCTGAGGCGCTGTTTTGTACGCACAATACCCTGGTGGGTTTCATGGGCTATAACAATGAGTCTTTTCTGCAATGACTCAGGCACCAGCAGTCGGTGAGACCCTCTGACTACGCATTCATTCATGACAGCAAGTTCATGGCGAATTGGGAAGTATGGCTGTAAGTCAGGGTCCAGTGTAGACTTCCGTGACGGCCAGCCTCTCTGTATCTGCACACGGAGCTTAGTGATCACTGGACAGTCATTGCACTCTGCACGAAAGTCATCCCCAGACACAGCACTCAGGTCAGTAAGTATAGCAGCTACTGATTCGACCTCTTCTGCGTATGCAGTGTCTGTTTCAGGAAGTGGGAGTCTCGACAGGCAATCAGCAACATGATTCAACGACCCAGTTCTGTATTCAATGTCGTAGTCGAACTCCAGGAGGCGAGCAGACCATCTGGCAATCCGGAGACCAGCACGGTTATTGCCTTTGGTAGTCAGCAATGTGGTAAGTGCTTGGTGATCGGTGCGTAACAGGAATTTTCTTCCCCACAGCCATGTCCGCCATTTCTCAGCAGCCCAGACGCAGGCTAGTGCTTCCTTCTCGACGACTGAGTATTTACGTTCTGCATCAGAAAGACTGCGAGATGCAAAAGCAATAGTCTGCTCTGCACCATTACTGTCCAACTGAGTCAAGACTGCACCTACCCCATAGTCTGAGGCATCTGTTGAGACAATGGTTGGCTTACTGGGGTCAAACAGCACCAGTGCAGTGCTATGCACGATCAACTGCTTGACTTGGTTGAATGCTGCTTGAGCTGTCCTGTTCCAGCAGAATGAGCAGTCTTTTTGAAGAAGAGCTCTCAAGGGTTCAACAACAGTTGCGTAGTTTGGCACAAACTTGCTATACCATGCACTCAGGCCAAGGAAAGAGCGCAGGGTTGCAGGATCGGAAGGGGGTGGTGCATTCAGGATAGCAGCAACGTGAGAGTCATCTGGCAGCAGACCCTCTGGTCCAATCTTTTGGCCAAGGAAGCTTAGAGTGGTTTGACAGAGTTGGCATTTGTCAACGTTGAGTTTCAGCCCTGCATCGTTGATTCTGTGCAACACCGCACTCAGGTTAGCCTCATGCTCCACCTCTGACGATCCATACGTAATGACATCATCAAGGTAGCATTGCACCCCCTTCAGGCCACTGAGAATTTGCGTCATCATCTTTTGAAAAGCTGCTGGGGCTGAACTCAGTCCATAGGGAACTCTGCAGTACTGGTACAGGCCTTCGTGTGTAACAAAAGCAGTGAGCCCCCTACTCTCTTCACGCAGCTTCAATTGATGGTAAGCAGATTTCAAATCTAAAGTTGAGAACATGACAGCACCACGCAGTTCTGACAGAATGTCCTCAATCAGTGGCAAGGGATGGCTATCCATAACCACGGCCTTGTTAGGTTCTCTCAAGTCGATGCACATGCGTATGCCACCAGTTTTCTTTTTGGTGACTACAATTGGGGAGACCCATTCAGATGCATCAATCTTCTCAATGATACCGTTTTCCTCCAGGTTCTTGAGTTCCTTGGAGACAGCATCGCGAACTGAGAGGGGTAAGCGCCGGAGTCGCTGTTGCACAGGCTTCACTTCAGGCCGCAGCTTCACTTTGTGCACGAAGTTCCTCGCACATCCGAAAGTAGCAGGTGACTCACCATCATGTTCACGGTGAGTAGGTGGAGCTTTGGCTTGGAGAAGTGTCGCACAGATTTTCGACGCTTGAGGTATTAACTGTCCTCCTTTAATCTGCAGCTGGAGGGCAGTCACCAGGTCCATGCCCAGTATAGGTGTTCCCGTCTTCACTATGTAAAAGTCAGTGGAAGCTGTACTGTCATTGTATGTCACGTCAGCTCTAAGACATCCTAACACATTCAATTTTTCCTTAGAATATGTCACAAGCTGCACTTTAGGATTATGTAGTTTAACTGAGCTAAAATTTGCATTGTAAACACTCTCAGGTAGTATAGATACGCCAGACCCTGTATCAACTAGCAGTTTCACATTACATGCATTAGCAGTATTTGGTACAGTAATAGCAACAGGGCACATTAGTTTAGCTATATCAGCAGTGAAACAATTTTCAATACTTAAAATGCACATTTCAGGCACAGTCACTGCATTAACTGGCTTTTGTGAGGACTTGCACACTCTTGAAAAGTGTCCCAGTTTTCCACATGAGTTGCATTTAGAGTCTTTTGCAGGGCACGACTTGTCGTTTGCTTTGTGGTTGGCAGCACCACAACGATAGCATGACGTAGTTCCATCAGTTTTATGAGCAGGTTTTTGTTTCGGCTTACGCGCCTTCTTTTGCACTTGCACGGCAGCAACGGGCTTTGTATCAGTCACAGAAATCGCCTTTGCATCCGCTATGGCAGCCTCAGAACGCCTGGCTACATCAAGAGCTTTATCCAGAGTCAATTCTTCCTCCATTAAAAGTCTTTCACGTATGCGGGAACTGTTTGTTTTCTCTACAATTTGATCCCGTAGCATTTCACTCTCCATAGTTCCAAACTGACATTGTTTCACGAGCTCCCGCAATGCTGCGACATAGTGATCAATTGACTCACCTACAGCTTGGGCTCGTTGCCTAAAGCGGTATCTTTCGGCGACAATGTTCACTTTCGGACTGAAGTGCTTTTCCAAAGCCTTTACGGAGCCTTTGTAATCATCTGTTTCGAGTGGTAAGGTGCTGTAGATTCGATTACCCTCCGTTCCCAAGCAGTGAATCAGCAAGGCTCTCTTTCTCTCAGCGGCAAACTCGCTTCCCCCAATGGCAAGCAAGTAGTTATCAAACAACTTTTTCCAAGTAGCAAATGGAAGTTTCGGTTCGCCTGGGCAGTCCAGGAACACAGCAGGAGGTTGCAAGGAAAGCAGAGCCATTTCGTTGTTTTCACTCCTTCTCTCGTCGCCAATTTGTTGTGTTGGTTCAGCAGACATCAACCACACAGAAGATAGGAACAGAGAGCGTCACTTTACTTTTCTTTTTTTTCATCTCCTTCCTGTATCACCCTTCTCTTCTTACTTCAATACAGCGCATTACACTCTAGCGCCCCCCAGTGCCCAGGAATGCATAATAACACATTGCATGTGGACACAACACAGGGTAAAGAATTATCAGCAACACGGCTGCTTCTGTTGAGTTCTCATATTGACTGATTTATTATACATTCATCTCAAATAAACCACAAAGCCATATCCGTAACAAACAGTAACACATGAGCCACCGACATAATGATTAGCTTAGCTTGTGCTCCCCACACATATATATTATTACGTCCTCAAACAGTAGTCAAAACAATAGTTTGTTCATATCGTGTACACATCACATTCAGTTACATTAGGGTAACAATAACAAGACAGTTGTTAGTTGGAAACCAGACTAACCTGAGCAACAAGGGTAAAGAATTATCAGCACCATGGCTGCTTTTGTTGAGTTCTCATATTGACTGAAAACCCCTCTGAAAATCCCTGCCCCTGTGGCGATCCCCTGGCATCACACTGCCACCTACTGGTACAACAGGAGAAGCTCTCTCATATACATTTTTTGAAAACAAAAGAAATTTCCCACAAATGTGAGCACACATCGGTGGGCATCACATTTCATTAACATGGACCGAAATAAACTAACGGCAACAGCAACACTGTATCATTTAACTCCCACTCTCCCTTCCACAATAAAATACACTAATATAATGATAATAATTTTGCAAATAGAAAGACAATTCTCATCATCATTGGCTGGACTTTATAAACGTGAATGTTGATTAAGTTAACACCATTGGTCAGCTGATTTTCCAATGAATGACTGATTGTTGGTCAGTTAGTGGAGATTGTAGTCACAAACAAGCAGTGTATGTCCGTGTAGAAAACTGTAGCTCAGAGAGTGGAACAGAAGTAAACTGATGAACTGCTGTAACCTGCCAACGTCTTGGCAAATGTGACACACCTCCCATGGGTGTAACCAGGGGATGAGGGGAGGAGAACAAAAGAAATTAGGTATCGGGAAAAGATGACTCAGAGGCTGAGTAACGGCAAAAACAAGGACTCTTTATTCAGAAGAGGACTAATAAGAACTATAGCCAAGAATACTGGTCACAAACTAAACACAAACGCACCAGGATGAAACCGCCAATGGAGGACAAAGAACACTGCAGCGCTGGAGGGAAAACGCCGCAGGTAACGACAGGTAACAATGAACAAAAACCGCCACCACTCTGATGGGAAAAGGAACAACCAAGACGAATGCACCCTCTTTTTCACAGAAAAGAATATTCAAACAATCAGACACCGGCACAGTCCACAGTAGCCAGCCCCACGCTTCCACCACCGTGGTCCACCGTCTCTCTCTCTCTGGACTGCCCCTCTCCTCCCACTATTTAGCCACATCCCGCAGATTACTGGAGCGGAAACGGATGTTGGCCAGAGGAGGAGCGATCACCTGGAGGAGTAGCAGAGGGAGAGAGAGAGAGACTCACACGCACCCACAGTGGCACTAGGGCTGTAACAGTCCTCTTACCATTATACCAGTTTCTATTAACATCATCAATAAGGACACTGATGTTATACTGTATGTATGCATAGTTCTATTATTATTATTACTATCAACTCCACACGTGTCTGTCTGTGTTTATCTAATCATAGTATTGATTCATATTTTGATAGAATTACTATATTTTCTATATCACACATTCACCCACTACTAATTTACTAATTATTTCATTTATTTTCATTTACTTATGTTACTGTTCATGTTAACATTTTTATATTGTTGAGAATGTGTTAAAAATACTATTCATATAATTATTTATTAATAAGATGACATGATTCATGTGATAACAGTTAACACTTTAATATACTACAAACATACTAAATGTTTCATATTATGAATCATTATTATAACATATAAACATGTTGACTGCTCTGATTATTTTTCCATTTGTCATCATTGCATTAATATTATAAATTCTATGCCTTTTACTTATTTTGTTAAATTTAAAGATAATTTGTAAAAAGTGAATAGAGTCAGAGTGGGATAGTATTAGTGGCCCACTTTGTGACCCTAAACCACATGGGAAATGGAGAAGTGTACCTGAGAGCGATGTGATTTGAGAGCGGACCCTCTGTCTGATGATCTGAATGACTGAATATCAGGAGCCAAATATCTCCTCTGCCAAAGAGGCCTGAATATAAATGATACTAAGGAACATCAAAGATTTATCTCAGGCTAAGGAGGTGGTTAATGTTTTTTTTCTGCCTCTGCTCTTCACGTGTTCTCTAACGTGTGTTACAATTGAGCTTTTGTGGCTGTGTGTGCAACATAAACCTTCCTCTGCAGGAGCAGAATGGATATAAAAACACGTTGTTAGGAGCAGCTTTATCGCTGCCCAGGGATCCTTTGGATAAACAGTCCCTCCAAGTGTTTGCAGGGATACCTCCGACCACCTCCTCCCAATTGGAACCAATCTTCCTCCTTCAATGAGCCTTGTGTCCATCTCTTTGTTCACAATCCTCTAAATCTCTGCACTGTCACGGCTGCTTGGATACAGCCAGCTGGAGAGGCCCAGGCTTTGGCAAAGACTCAGACCAGGGAAGTTTGGGTTAAAAAGAAACTTCACATAAGCACACAGCATGAAGACCTGCATAAGAGTGTCTGTTCTTCTTGCTGTGTTTTTATACGTGGGTGTGCACATTAGTATATGTATATGTATTTATTGTGTGAGAATACGTGTGAATGTGTGGGATATTGTGCACGTGTGGAGCTGCAGGAGGATTCCTGGCTGTTTCATTGTTGACGTCCTGCTCATGCAGCTCCAGCAGCACATGACTGCCACCAGTAGTCAGTGAAGTGCCACTACAGGGGAGGACCTCACCGAGCTCATCCTGCAGACACACCACACAGGGCTGTGTCCTGTGCTGTGAAACAAGGGGGACAAAGGGGAGAAAACATGCAGCAAAGGGACTGTCAGCCCAAGTCCAACTGGAGATGGTTTGGATCACATCAAGCCCCTTGACCACATGAACAGCCCATCGTAGAAAGACCTGGTGCTGAGTCATACCAGTGTACAGTATTAACCCTTTCAGCAACAGCTCTATAGCATAACAAAACTATGTAAATTCAAGGTTTATGTCAAACTGCTCTACAATGTCTTACAGAATCAGATGGTCAAACGCATGTGTTGCAAAGGGCCAATCAAGATTGCCAGAGCTTTTATCAAACTCTGTTCATTCATTATCTAAACAGATATCCTTTTAGAATGGCAGGGTGCTGGATCCCTTCTGACACTGGGTGAGGGCACCAGAGACTTTGGACAAGGAAACAGGAGCACTGAGAGAGATCCCATGCATGAGGAGAGCATGCAAAGTCCATGCTGGACGGGCCCCAGCCATGCAGCTGTTAGTTCAAACCCATAACTTTCTTGCTGTGTGGTGGCAGTAGCAAACACTGCATTCCATTTATCATCATTTGTTCATGTTTTTGTAAAACTATAGTTTTCAAGGTCAGGAATGGATTTTCACACCCAGTCATGACCAAAATTGAATGGACAAAAATCCAAATTGTCTGTAAAGATCCTCTGCTATGATCAGTGTTAAGTTTAAGATATTGTAACCTTTGTCAATATGTTCATTATGGTTGACAGGGTGGGAAATACAACATTGTTGTCACTTTGGTTCAGACTAAAATGATCTACTCAAGGAACACCATTAAATTTGCTACAGATGTTCATGGTCCCTAGAGGCTGAATCATAATGGATTTACTTACTTTTTTTTCTTTCTCTTGCACCTCCAGCACACCAGTGTTGTTTGTCACTTACTCTGTGAAATACACCAACATCTGTTTGATGGATAAGCACAATACATTGTACCGACATCAGGAATACAGGGACAGCACAGGATGATCCCTGCTGACACTGACGATTCTTTAATTTCTCCTCCAGTGCCTCTGGAAGTGTTGTCTTATGTCATCAAAACTCAAGAAATTGAACAGACTGAAGAAAACTGAGGAAAGTTTCCTTTTATCTAAAGTATGAGGGTGCAGTATAGAGGTTAAATCATATACATCTGTGTGCAGGAAGAATAAGTCAGTGGACCTTGAGTTGGAACATGTATATAAACTTTAATGGTTTAGAAAACACACTTTACACACAGGCTTTACTTAGCCTGATAACATTAGCTGTGAGCTGTTTATTCCTGTTTCAGTCTGCTGGACACACTTCAGCCAGGCTTTTCACAATAAAGCTTTCTTAGCCCCGGCTGTGTAAACAGCCCTTTGGCTGTGTAATGGACAAAACTGAATACAATAGGTCTAGTTTCCCCCAAAAAGTCAGAAATACCCCTGTAGAAAAAAGATGTTTTGGGATATGCTATTATCAGGCCCGACTAGCCCAGAGCCATGTAATCACTGCAGACCAGCATGTAGTCCACAGCAATCTTCATGGCCCAACAATAAATATCTAGGTCACATCCTCAGTCTATAGGCTTCAGATCCCACAGAATATATTCTTCACAGAATAAAACATCAGGAAAAATGATCATTTATAAAATAAAAAAGACAAGGAAACAATCAAGTGTTTTATGTATATGATGAGAGAAATAATCAGTCAACACCATGACTGGGTAGTCTTCAGGGTTTCATACTTCACAAACATAAGGAGCCAATGCTGTCAACTTAAAATATCTTAAACTCCTTTTCTTGATATTTCTATATATAGTTGTTTTAATTCATGTCACTGTGAAAAGACAATGCCCTGGTTTTTTATATTATAGAGCAGAGGTCTTCAACAGGGGGGTCCGTGATCCTTAGGGGGTCTTTGAGGGACTGCGGGGGGGTTGCAACATTTTTGGTTGATTGTCAATTTTTGATATTTTTTTGTTTCCACATTTATGTTTAAAATAAAAACATCAAGTTGAATAGCTTGTTTGCATGACAGTTGACAGACATTGTTGATATTGATATCAGTTAATAAGGCATGTATATAAATGGCAGTGGCACCCCCCCCCCCCCCCCCCCCCCCCCCCCCCACACACACACACACACACACACACACACACACTCACTGTACCATATGAGCCTGTGTATTATTTTAATATCTTAGTAGTAGTAAATGCACAATAACAAGGTATGTTTATATATGGCACTAGGCCCAGATTAATATAATACATGTACAATATATACATATAGTAGGGGGTCCCTGTTTCATCTCTTCATAAGTTTTGGGGGCCTTGGCCTGAAAAATGTTTGAGACCCCTGTTAAAGAGCCTTAAGATAACAAGCATGTAAAAGCTAAAATGGATATCTAGTTAGCAACAGGAAGAATTAAAAGGAGAGTGACAAACAATAAATTGACAAGCAATCTCCCCTTTGTCAAGCAACAAAGAAAAATTGAGCTTCCCTCGCTCCCAGTTCAATTCTGAACGTTTGATGGTGATTATTAAAATGACAAGCGCCTCTGTGACAAGTGTTGTGGCATTTTAGAGATTTTCAAGTGATTTGTCAAAGGTTGTGAGCCACTGGTTCAGTGTATGCACAAAAACCCCAGAAACAATGGTCACCATGGATACCCCACAGACAATCAACACTTCTAAGGCTTTTCACCCTTGAATAACCAATTACTGAATGTTTTTAAAGACTAATGAAATGATATGTGTCTCCATGTTGAACCAGATCTCAGAATCTCTATAGTGAGACATTAGAACAATTTCATTTATTATAGTATTTATCGCCTTTTCTTTTTCTGATATGACAGCTGGATTAATTGCAATTATTATAATGAACTATTCTCATGTTCTCTCATGTTCAAGTGTATATTTGTTGTAGTTGTGTGTATTGCATGCAGCAGACAGCATCAGTGTGATCTGTTCCTCCATCATGATGACACTGCTCAGCTGTCTGTGTGTGTGACACACCTGTCTGTCTGCTTACAGCTCTGACTGACAGATCCCAGCTCCCTGAAGCACACACTGCTTTGATCACAGGTATTAGAGCTGGAGATGCAACTCTCAACAGCCTTTTTGTTTCTCTAAACTGAGGATGAAACTGGAAGGAGGAAAAGAGCATTTATTAAAGAACATGAACACAGAGGCAGAAACATAAGAGGACGAGTGAGTAGAGATACTAAAAGTTAAACCTTTACACTCCCATTTGTTCTTTTAAGACACACAAGCAAAGCGTAACATATGAATAAAATAAACTCAAAATTCTTAGCAGGGGGGATGTACTGAGAATTGCTCAGGATGCCATGACAACATGTGGGCTTTTACCACATTAAAACAAGACACCATAATATACTACACCACTTCTGCCATTGTTTTGCACCATAAAACAATGTTGGTAATTGGCACTGACTCCAAGGAAGAGACACTCAGAGCAAACAGCAGAAGGGCTGAATTCTTGAAAACATGTTCAGACAGAATGTATTAATTCATACATCTACTGCTCCAGTCTGTATTTTTTCAAATTGTTAGACTACCACAGAAAACAAACAATCAATGGCTCAATCCATTTCTCATTACTTTAACAATCACTTGTGAGTCTCCTGTTAAAAACTACAACCACTGACTTATGGTTGTCCACCTTCATATAGTTTTCGATTATCTTAAAATATAATTGCTGTAATTGCCATTAAATGCAATCAGTTTGTCCTTGAATGTATGTGAATATTTGTGCCAAAGACTGGACGCCTTTGAGGAGCTCTCTTGGTATTGTGCTCATGAGACCCAAAACATGTTTTCAGAGGTCACAGTAACATTTACTTTTGGCCTTTGAACCACCACAATATAATGAGTTCATCCTTGAATCTCAGTGAATATTTGCACCAAGTTTGAAGGAGTTCTGTCAGTGAGACATTGGGCTCTAGTTTCCCAGTGCGGCGCAAAGTGGTGCAGGCATGGCGAACCCTGCACAGTGCTAGTTTCGTGAAGCGCAACAAGGCACGCGGTCAGTTTGGCACATTGGCAGACTGTGGTGCGCTAAGTTGGGTGTGGCGGTGTAGTAGGGGGAGGTGTCAACAGATTCAGCTTGGTGCAGTGACAATTTCGTCCCAAAAAGCTGCACCGAAAGTGCGCTGAAAGCTCGCCAGCTCCAACCTGGTCTACTCTCAGCGTAAGGCGGAGCACTGCTGGTCGAGTGGTAGTTTGGGCTGACCTGCACACAGTGCGCACACATCACCAAAACCTCACAGGCAGGTTTCCAGAATGTCAGACACATTTCAATGCAATAAATAATCACAACAACCATTGTTCAATGTAACTATCTGAATCTATATTGATTGTCCCATAACATCTGATGTCAGATCAAAGGCGGCTGCCACGTGTGATGGAAACTCAACCTGAATAAACATCTGAAACCAATGAGCTCACATCTCTTTCAGCCACAAACAGCCTCAGCATCAGATAGTGAGCAGATATTCAGCATCTCTCATCTCAGAGAATTCAAAAGAAAAGAGAAAAACAGAGACGCTCGCCGACAAGGACCAGGCCACGGAGCTTGGTGATGCCTCCTTTACACACAGGTGCTTCAGATTTCATCCCTGTTACACATGGTATTTGTTTATGTTGTGATCTGTGCACACTGCTCATCTTTGTTACACAGGTTTAAACATAAGTTTCTTAATGTGAGCTGGCCAGTGGTTCTCAGTGTATCAGGACAAACCTGATTAACAATATCATTAACCTCCTCCAGACTACTTTTGCTTCATCAGTCCGTGGAGGTCTGTTCATGTTACCATATATTTGGTCACTGTGAGCTTGGACCTCCGAGACCAAAACATCAGTCTGGGGCTGTCTGGGGTCGCCGTCTCCTTCGTCCATGTCGAAATATAAAATGACAAAATTGTAGTGCGCCCCGCCCGCAGCGGACTTAAAGGAGAGGAGAGGAGCTCATTTGATTGGTGAAGATCTGAATCAGCTGTGTTAAACCCACTCACGCCTCTTCCCCTCCCATTTTCCCACTTGTGCCAGTAGGAGGGACAGAGGTGGACTTGCACTGAACTTGCAAAACATGCCTGGACACGCCCTGTTGGCACGGTGGAGCTGCGCTGCGCTTTGCTTGCACCAGGTCTGCAAAACTAGAGCCCATCGAGTCTACGACAAAGAGACAGATGGTTGGATGGACGACGTGTCTCCAAAAAGACACTTACTGAAATTTTGCATTTGTTAGGGACTATTTTCTGCAGCAGATTAATAAAAATTTGGCGCTCTGTTTTTGGCAGAAAAATGGTTAATTTAGGAGTGAGTCAAAACAAGCTACAGCATGTTATCACATTTTTTATAGTCTCATGATGTGTTAGCTTAGGAGCTCTTACTCTGCGCATGTACAGTAAGAAAGAAACATTGTCAGTACAGTGAGGTGATATACATGCACTCAAGATTCTGACGCATGTATTCTGACTACAGGATATTGCCCTTGCTGCAGCCGGCCCTGGTTCAGTTCCCCCTTTACTGCATGTCATTCCCCCACTCTATGCCTCCATATATCTTGTCTCTCTCAACTGTCCTATCAATTAAAGACAAAAAGCAACCCAAAATACTTAAGTTTTTACTTAAGATTTCATGGATTGACAATTAAAACTTAATAAATGGTTTAATTTCCAGGCATTACTTTAATCCATGGTGTCCACTACAGTGGACAGAAATGATGCATCCTGAGAGATTTCAGTGAGATTTAACTTTTCACAGCAGTTTGATGACTATCATATGTACTTATAAAATACTACTAAAATTGAGGGAATTAGAAATAAAGGCCCCTCTCTAATAAAAGCCTGCCTTCAATGAGGGCCAGTGCCCTGGGCAGTTAAGGAAATGAAGACCCCGGTCACTATTTGAGGAAATATGGTAGCTTCATCTAGGATGAAAAAATCAGTCCTGAAATGAGCCTCAGTAGAATGAACAGGATTGCTCTGATCTGATAACAGCCACTTCAGCACAGCAGGCAATGCAATAGTAGAGGCCAATTAGATTACCAGAGAAAAGCAGACGCCATCATAAAATCTGCTTCAGCTGTTGCTTCACCTCACCCCATCAGGTTATTGTTGGAATCAAGTCTATTCATTTTCTTTTTGGCCTGTTGACTCTATGATCTCAGGCTTTCCTATCCTATCTAGACTCAGTCTATGGTTGGTGGTTCCTTCATGACCCTTACCTACCTACCTTCCTTCCTGCAAAGTATGGAGTGACTCACCATCACCACAGGTGCTGCGGAGCTGGTCAAGTGTGAAAAAGGAACCATAAATACTATATCTACTACTATAAATATTCATATTTGAACTCTATCTCAGTCACTATATTATTAACACCCTGTGTTATATGATTAAGGATTATCACACTATCTGGACTCATTGTGTGCTCACAACCACTGAACATGTCACATAACAGTAATGTACTTATGTAAACTCATAAGATGTATAAATTGTAGGAAGTGTTCCAGCTCTGTCAAGAATACAACTGCCTGATGTAAACGGTTGCACTGTAAGTCAGCTGTCACCTGTTTCTTCTTCACTTCTCTGTTCAGCTGCAGAAAATGAAACACCTTGTCCACCTTGTCTGAGAAACGTAACATTAGGAAATGTTCACCCATCAGGACCCATCTGAAACTTTATGTTATACAGTACACACACACACACACACACACACGTGTACGCATTTGCCATTTTAATGCTGTCAGTAGTGAAAATAATAATAATAATATGCAGAACAGACAGCTCCAGTTAATGGTGATTTTCTTAATCACACATATTCTGCTACACCTACAGTACACATCTATGAAAGACTATTGTATGTAAGAGCGCCATTCTGACATGTCCAACCTTGGCCTACAGCAACAGGAGACTGGGTCAGGGTCCACTTCCTGTCACAAAGAACAGAAACCAGAGGCTGCAGTGGACATGGACTCATTGACAGTGGACAGATGAAGACCTGGTGAAGACCTTGAACATGGATCCAACCCGCCTTGCAGATGCAGTCCTGGCTTGTTTTACTGTACACCCCCAATCATCCTATCTATAAGTAGCAACATAATAAGAGGCTAATAATCATACTATCTGTTTCATTACACTACATGCACAATACTCAGAGATTACTGCATACCTTTATCTTTAGCCCATGTCTGCTCTTCTTCTTTCCTTCTTTTTCTAAACTGGGGACCTGATGGCGTCTTTGGCCTTTTATTGTCCATTGTGTGTTTATTGGCATTCCACTCCAGAATTATCACATTACCCATCATCCCCAACACCATCAACCCCAAGTCAAGACTACTACAAGAATGATTGTAATGACACAGCCAGGATATGTATATGAATATGAATTTTAATTTACAGGCAGAAAGCCAACCACTTTTGGGGAAATGTTGACACAGTGACTACTAAGTAAACTGAATATGTAATAGTCTTTAATTCCTGGTGAATGTCTTTGTGTTGTGTGTGTGTATGTAATGTCTTTGTTATATGTTGTAAAAATAAACTGTAAAAAAACAAAACAAAAAAAAAAATCTCTGAAGATAACAGAGTGAACTTCAGTGGCTTCCCCAGTCATCTGTTCATCTGTCCATTATCCACCCTGCTACAGAACTACCCAGGAAAGAACCCATGTATGAGGGGTGTATGCAAACACAGAAACAAAGAAAGGCCACACTGGTGTAGGGATGTGGTAAAATGTGCAAAATAAAATGAAAGCAAAACTCATAATCAGACTTCAGCAGCGTGTTAGTGCTGTGAATCATATTACAGAACTCTGAGCAAACTCTCACCCGGTTGTACTCAGTGATAATGACAGAAAATAAGCAAAACTAAACAATGCCTCTGCAGGCACTGTTCTCACAATTTACTCACCAGTCAAATTTGTACCGCTCATTACTGCCTGAAAAACAGGGCTCTCTGCTAGAGCTCTTCAAACTCTGACAGAAGAGGTTGAATAAAACTAAATGGCTGGACACAGGTAATGATCTACAATAGCTTTGACCATCATGGTTGATCTTCAGCCCTTCAAAGGTCAGCACAGTTGAGATTACTTGCTGTTGCATCACTTCTTTTGAAATCAATCAAAAATGCAACAGAATTTGTGACAGAGGCTTAAAAGCACTAGAGAATAAAGCTTCCATCCAATAAAGTGGAATGTGTTTGTCTGTACACCATATGTTTTGAACCTGTAATCCTTTCTTCACCATCACATGCATAATCTGCATATTATTTATATCCAATTACTGCTCCCCAAAATAGAGATCTTGGTCCATCAGCTGTGATTATATCACAAGCTCAGTGTTACAGTTGCCTCTGGCTGTGGTTCAGAGTGTCCTCAACAGTTGAATTCAGAGAGAGCCAGCTCAGTATATTTCAGTGTTTTGATGGCTCTCCAGGGTCAGGGCACTTGTCTGCTTCTTTGTATCTTCATCTTCAACCAGCGGTGGGTGGTATGAGTCACACCAAGACACATTCACTGTCATCAGTGCCGGCCTTTTCTGTCCCCCACAAAAAAAGAGAGAAAAAAAGACAATTCCCACTGACCCGTACCTCTGGCACACGAGGTATCCAAAGTCCTCTGTGTAAATGCAAGTAGGTGATTAGTTTGGAGAATATTCCAACAATGGCATCCCACTGCAGTTACACTAAGAGAAGCTTATTAATCACGTGACTTCTTACACCATGAGGCACAGAGCATGCAGCCTCCCACATGAACTTGTTTTGCATAACAGATCTCTGCTCGTCACTTGCAGTGTTTTTTATTAATATTACAAAGGTCATTACACAGGTTATGTTATAGCCAACCGCTCACTGCACGCTACCTTAAATAACAGTGGAGTCATATATCTGTGGGTTTGTGGAAATGAGATAAATTGGGCCTACCCACAACATTGTTAGCAGGAGGCACTAGCATAATAGAGATGTATAGCTCTGAATACTTTATGAATGCGCCATATCTGTTTCAGACACTCAAGCTCTGAAAGAATAAGAAAGAAAGAAATTTTGTGACAAATGTGGGTGCTCACATGAGGTGGACTTTCAGATGATTTGGCAGTAATATTTCATTAATTGAGATGGAAATACTACTATACTATACAAGTCCTGTCAGCGTGTTTAACCTTCCTCTTGTGTTAGGGTCGGCACTGACCCACTTTTAGTTTTTTAATGCATAGAAGTACCACAATCAAGGCTTTTTGACTTTGTCAGGAACCTTTAAACCTTTATTTAAACAAAATACCCCCCCCCCCCCCAAGAAAATGTGGTGTTAGGGTCAGTTTCAACTTGGTTATAAGGATGAACTGAAATCATAAGTGCAAAACCAACCTTTTCATGGATAAGTAAGTCTAACAACGTAACCAAGAAATGAGAAACAAATGGGAATATAAATAATTGTTTTTAGTGTGTTTCACAACAGATATAAGACTCAGGTAAAAACCAGCCCTAACACAAGACATGGTAGCAGAAAGCTAACAAGAGGAAGGTTAAATCGAAGCCAAGGGGTGCACTGACAAAAAAGGCCCAGAGGCCCACACCAAAAATATTAAAACCAACAAGCTAACACAAGACAAATGTTGACTGGAATGTTGTGTGTGATGTGAACTGGAGAAAACTCAGCTTTATGTCATGATCCTGGTTACTCCCTGGTGTTTTGCCTTTGTCTCCTCCCTTATAGGTCTTTCATTCTTCTAGGAGCAGATCCAGTGAGCAGCCTGCAGCAGATGACGCACCTCTCATCACTCATCAATTGCACTACTCAAACTCAGACCATGTCCACAGGTGAATGAAAACAGCCAGAGCTGGACACTTTTCCATGTGTTGGGGACTATCATCCACACCTGAGTGAAGTTTTCGGTCCGTAAAAAAAGATATTTTTCAAAAACTGCTTCTGAGCAGTAGACTTTTTAAAAATGCTGTTTTTGCATTCATGTGTGGAGAAGGAAAACAGAGTTTTTGGCTGCACAAGGAGCTGGACCAGGGGAGTGAGCTGATGGAAGCTCTAGGTGCTGAGTAGCATGTTGCAGCTGGAGAAGCACTTGCTCCATGCGTGTCACACTGAATGTCACTGCTATGGCTTTGCTGTGCTGGATGTGAGCACTTGATGTGCATCTTCATTGAAAGAAATGGATATGTGTGTACGCTACATCTGAACAGCCCCTGAAAGGATCACGCAAACATAAAGTATGACAGTAGTCATGGAGATAACAAAAAAGATCAGACCAGACTTCAGGTTCATTATGATTGGTCTGATGAGTTTTTTTTATTTTTTTAAATGTGCTGATATGAATTTTTTGGGGGAGGGAAAAACTCTGTGTTTCAAAAGTACCTGGGTAGTAGTGGGTACATGTGGACAAGTCACCCCTGTGGTACACTCACCTTCTGGCTCCTTTTCCATTGATATTGTTGTGCTCCTACTGACTTTGCTCCTGGGGTTTTCATTGTATTTTTCTTGGCCTTGCCAAGTACTCATCCTGCCTTCTCCCCTCTCCCTCAGGAACTCACCAGATTACCTGTACTGCTTGCTGCTCACCTTAGACCTGTCCCTCCCTGCCTCCCCTGGACATCCCTTTCCCTCACCACAACTCACGCCGCCCCAGGGGGCAACCATCATTCTGAAGGGTTGCCACTCCAAATGTGAAGAAGATATAGCAGATATATTCAATATTCCACATCACTACCCTGTCCTGTTAGTATAGTGGAGAGAGTGGTTACCTTTCAGCTTCAGGACTGAGGTTCAATTCCGGGTTGGGAAGTGCATGTTTTTCTGTCAGAAAATGCTTTATATGGTTGTTGAGTCGGTTCTTTTATTGGAAGCCCAAGAACAAACCGGAGAAGTCTTCAGTTCCCAGACGAAGAATTTATTCAGGTCACAGGTAAAGTACAGCAGCGCTGGGTGCGTAGTGACAGAGCTCAGTCAGGATCTCAGCCAAAACGAACACAGCTTTGAGAAAACAGTTCACATTTATAATTCACAGTTATCTTCTTGGGCTGGTCCTGCCCAATGCAGAGGTTGGACTTTATGACAGAGTGTGATTAGTCAGATGATGCTGTCCACTCTTGGTTTATGATGTGTGCGCAGAATATATGTGTTAAGTATGTGTGTGAATCTGCTGTGAGTCAGGCGTGTATCTATTGTAACAGACCTAGCTGACAGAGGGAGAGGACACTGCAGTTACATCTTGTACTTGCTTATCAGGTGAGAGTCACCGCTATCTGGTGTCGTAGGGACACTCATCAGGTTATGTGCGTTCAAGCACAGGACAGAGCACACAGTGTCAGATCATCTATTTGTAACAGAACAGTGCATATAGTGTCAAATCGCAGCTTATTCGTAACATAGTCTTGATTAAACGGATATATATATATATAAAAATTGCACCCCTTCTGGGATTTAATCCCAGATCACCTATGACAAAGGTAACTGCTCTACCCATGGTGCTACCGCAGCAGATTACCTTTCAAAATGGCGGACCTCTTTTCATATTTGGAATGGCGACCCTTTTTCAAAAATAATTAAGGGCCAGCATTCCAAAACATCGAAGTAAATGTTTGGAATGGCGGCCCTTTGGAATGGCACACTGAAACCCACATCACTCATTACTCATTTCATTAACTGGGATTACATTTCACAAAATAAAAGCAACTTTTTTTTTTTTTTTTAATTTTTGAAAAAGTACAATTGCTATTTTCAACTGTTTTGCAAATGGCCCGTAAAGCTTAGCCTTGCGACTGTAACAAAATGAGCTATTGTTTGGTTATTCACAAGGACATGTTATTGTGTGACACCGCCTGAGTTATCAGGCGGTGTTGAATGATTGTACCTCACATGCCTAAATTTTATTAAAATAACCTAGTTGGGTGGAAATGGTACTTTTCTTGTGAATGGAGAACAGACTTTTAACAGTAACATTGCATACTTCTCATACAATCACAGCCTGTGTGACTCAATTTTAAGGAAGTTGGACATTCAAAACATTTTGCGTTTAGTGATTTAGCAACTGTGGCCACTTAACAACTGTGAGGTGAGGGGATGGGAGGACTCAAAACATACGGTAGAGAGGGAGAGCGAAGGGAAACGGAAAAACCAGAATCATATCTTATCAGAGTGACACATAAAAGTGAAAAAAGTGTTTCCATTACACTTTTGCGATATGCTTTGATATCGACACATCTGAAGAACCACCTCATGAGAGCATAAAAATGTTTAGGCAATATTTGAAAAGTTTTTCGAAACAGGTGTTTCCATTACCTGTTTTTTTTATTGTGACATTTAGGTTTTGTGCATTTCTGGGGGTAATGGAAACACAACTGTTGTAACTGTTGTAAATCCCTTAACTGCTCATCTGGCTTCAGTGTTTTACATTTGGGTCTAGAATCTTTGCAAACTTCTGACAAGAACATTCAAAACTGTGTTTTGTCTATTTTGCACAGTGGAAACCTAGCTAGTGTCATCTTCTCTATATTTATCTTCTCAATCCAAAACAGTGTTTCAGATAATATTCCGCAGAAGCAGGACGTTTCATAGGTTTGTATGTGGCGTGTGAGCTGGACAAGGTGACACCACACCAAGCAGTTTGACCACATGACTTGTATGGGCACAGAGAAAATGAATGTGTTCCATTCATCACTCTTCTGAGCATTTACCTACAGTCTATATAACACAAAGATTAGCATAATAAATCCAGCCCTTACTGGTGCCACCTTGTGTTTGACTGTGGCCCAGCACATACCCAGTTCCATGGCTGGTATCTGGCCCATGTACAAGCACAGCACCCACCATGGGACAAAACATTTCTTTCGGCTGAGGACAACACTTGAATATCCAAGTGTATATGAGCCAGACTCAGACTGAGGACCGGAGCAGATGTTTTATTGGTATAAAACCAAATATCACAAAATATGTTAACATTTAATAACAACAAAACAAAACAAGCAATTTCACAAAAATGTTATTGCTCTCTTACATACTCAGAAAAAATGGAAAAAAAAAAATCCAAGTTCCAGAGAGGAGGAGGTGTTACCAGAGCATAGTTAATTGTGACTCACTAAATGTTATAAAGGTCTCAAAATGACAAACACTTGTATCAGCTGCAGATGGAGCAGAAAGTGAACTGATCTAATGACTCCAGCTAAACAGAGACACAGCAGTGCCTTTACGATCCTGCCCTTTATATTGTTGAGACACATTTTTAGCTGCTCACACAGAAGCAGCACATTTCACACTTTGTGCTTTGTTTTAATAAATAGTAATGAAAAAGAAAAGGTCTCCGATCCTTGACAAGTGTATTTGCAGCCTTGAGAAATGGTAGCTAGCAGCAAAATGGAGAGGGAGAGGGTTGGAGAAAGCAAGAGAGGGACTGTGCAACTGTGGGTGCTCTTGTAGGAGAATGCAGACTGGAGAGAGGAAAAAAGGAGGTAGGAGAGATGAGAAGAGAGGGAAGGAGAGAGACGCAGAGAGGACAGGGGAAAGAAAAATCAATAAAGTCATCAAACATGAATTGCGTGCTGAAATGACTTCTTAAGTCCCATCAGGAAAGCAAGTGGGAGGTGAAATGCAGTGGGGGAACCTCTGCGCTGACTTCTATGTGTCCTTCAGCAGTACTGACTCAATCACTGAGCTAACCTCTGTTCCCCGTTCACCACACAGCAGAGCACAGGGAGGCCTCAGCACTCACACAAACATATTCATCCTCATGCACTCTGTGTTTGTCTTTATCTTCTGTCACTTTGCACTTTCTTGTTTGGAGAATTTTAACTTTAATAAACATGACATTACTGTGCAGTTTGTCCAGCATGCTTCATACTGGCTGAGTCTGCACATACAGACCTGTTCTCTTAGCACTGGGGGGGTAAGAGATGTAGTGCATAATCAGTGTGGCATTAAACAACAGGTGGATGAGTTGTTTGTGTATGTCTGTGGAGAAGCTGCAGTGCAGACAAAGGTCCGGCTGGGCTAACAGGCTAACAGGTGAGGTTATGAAACTGCAACTAAGTTAGCTGTGACATCCCGCAGCTAGTGTAACAGACTGACTGAGCTATGATTGTGTGTAAATCTATCTGAGCTCTATCTTTGACCAGTTCATTTGGTGTTATTATACATGACATCTGCTTTAGTGATGAATGGCTCTTCAGGTGCTTAACAAGCTAAATAGATTTAAACTATATAATGTGGCCTGCAATTTAATTTCATCACTTGGAGAAAAATGGTACAACCTGGATGAGGCATGATGATGTCACCAGGGTGCCTGGGTTTGGGTTTAGAGGCACATTAGTGATAAACTGAAAGCCTGTGTTACACAATGTTAAGCCCTCTCTCACTTACTGGGATGCATTGGCACAAAGGGCTGCTGATGTAGTGGACTCCCCTTTGTGCCTGAAAAAAAAAGAAAAGAAAAAGCAGTTATATCACAGCCAATTTCGACTCCTCACCCCACTACTGACATCTGTGTAGCTGAACATTCAAACTCATGGATCTAATGTCATGATGAAACCTTTGGACATTTAAGGGTCCACATGGCTAGGACTTTAAAACACAACAGGATGACATGTACTGTACTCAAATCTGTGACCATAATTCTATATATTTGGTAGACTGACTGATAGTAAGAGATTCTGATTCTTTTTTTCTTGAATTGTCTCACTCAGATGATTTGTGTGAGTTGTTGCTCACATGTCCATGTTTTTCTGAGATTTTCTATCAAGGCTAAGATTTTGTATTGTTTGTCAATGACAAGACAAATAACAGAGTCAAATCTATGCCCACAGGTTCAGAAAGTCATGTCTCTCATGTGTTCCTCTGTAAAATGTGAGGTTTCCTGTTTTATTTTGAAATCACCTTTGCACTTGTTTTTTGGTCTTGTTCCTCACCTCTTGCATCTAGCTTTGTTTGGCCCCTACACCTGTGTTTCGTCAGTCATTAACCCATTGTATTCATTTGTGTGTGTTCCTTCTTGTGTTTGTCAGTTTGTCATCCTGCCTGGTGTCGTCTGCTCCAGTGTGGCACCCTTCCTTGTGAGTGGTCAGTCTTTTCATCTTTTGTGTTTGCCTTTGGTTGCAGACTCTTTTTGGGTGCTTTTTTTTGTGGCATCCGGGGCTTAGACCTATACACCTTTTTGTTGGTGCTTATTTTTTTCTTTTTGTTGGCCCTTTTTTTCCTCTTAATAAATTTCCCCGGTTCCACTCAACTGTGTTGTTCGTGTCCATATTTGGGTCCAGTTCTTCCCAAAATTCAAAGAGGTCATGTAGAGGGTTTATAGAAATATTCTGTGTTCACTGTGGTGATGTCATTCTTAGTCCATTTAGCTGATTGTGGCCCAGAGCAGCTTTTGTGTTGGTAATTTACATGTTTGAACTAGCAGTTACACTGTCTACTGCTTCATTCAGTGTCTTTAATGTCCTGCTTTTTCTGATTCCTCTCCTTTATCGTCATCATGTCTCGGCCTATCCATTACTGTCTGGTTAGTGTATTGCTCTGAGTGTCCAGAGGGCTGTATGTTTGCTCGAGGGCCAAAGTCATCATTTCTGCTAGAACTGGGTCCATGCTTTTGGTGCTGAGGGGCTCGTGGCAGTGCTGGGCTATGTTGCTTCACACGTGTTGAATACTGACAGGAATGGGCTGTTCCAGGGTTCATACTCCAAATGAGGTCACAGCAGCTCAGACGTTCAGCTGGCATTCAGACAGCCACGCTCTCATTCTTATTCAGCCCTCAGCTTTCAGTACAGGCTGCCATTGTTGACCAGCCTAATAGCTTTCTCACAGAGCCCTGGATACATCTTTGATGAGTCAATAAAAACACTTTGCATGGCCAAACAAGGCAAGCCAAAATCTCATCAGGAAGTGGTATATCGCATTGTATCTATTCTGCATAATGCTGCATATTCACCTTTCTCTCTGCATTATTTCTAGCAGCATCTGAAATACTACGGTCTGAATACCACACTGTTAATAACACAGCAAAGCTTATAACACCTGGTAATTCCATTAGATGGCTCCATCTAGATAGCAGTCATTTTTGCCCTTAAACACACCGCCGGAATAAAATGACTCACTGATGACTGAACTTTTTCTTGATTTTTATCAGTGCTCAATGATTGTAATTTCGTACAAGAGGAAAGAACATGTGGCCAATAGAATGAAATTCAACCATTGCTTTAGGAGCATTAATAAGTTCTTCCAATATTTCTGTATACAGATATTTAAATCACATGCAGTTCACTTTTTGATCTTAGAGTGACAGTAAATGTATGGCTGTTGTGTCAGTATGGAGGAAGAATAAAATATTCCACATTGAGAAATCATCAGATAAAGACAAAGGGTAAACTGGATAGTACTGGAGCTTGAAAAGTCACATTGAGTTTCCCACTTCCACTGGACCTCTAAATCAGTGCACTGTTAAAGGCAGTTGAAGGCAAAGACTAGAATTTCACATTTGGACCCAGTCCAGTAGGTGGTTACATGGCTCCTGAAGACTGTGTCACCACAGCAAATGTAGCTCGAGGAGGAGTTCTGGAGAAGAAGCTGGCTCCCACAAATAATGATTTAAAGGAGACATACCATGTCCCTTTTTCACAAATTAAAATAGTTCCCAGGTGTCTTAAAGACATGTTTGTGACATGCTTCGCGCAAACTACCCCAAGAATCAAACATCACAGCTCAGTGTCTTTAAATGCAAATGACCCACTGCTAGCCCCACCCCTTCTACCAGTACCAGTACTCACAGGTAGGGGTGGTATTATGCATATTTGAAAAGTAATGACATCTTTTTCGGACAACAGAGGGAGCAGCTCGAAAAACTACATGGATTTAAATCTAGGGAGCAAATTACAATTTTTTTGTCAATTGTCATATTTTGGGGGCCGAAAGGCAAGACAAACACCCAAATATATGTTCAAGAGCCTTCTAAAAGTGATATTTCCATGATATATATGATTTAACCCCGAAGCACCTGCAGCAGCACACTTCAATAGGGACAAATCCTAGACATTGCGTGAGTGACAAAGGAGAGAATAAAGAAGGTGTGTATGGTGAGCCTTTTATGTTTTCTTTAAATATTTTCAACCAAAGAACTGGAAAAACTCTGAAACCTATGATGGAATGGTCAAAAGTGAACCAACAACTGTGAAAAACAAAGTGCATGAAGACATGGTTGGAGAATATTATGATGTCAAAGCAAAGTTGACCTTTATCTTTACCTTGACTATTTGGAAGTAAATGCGTCATCACTTCATTTTATCGTTGTACAAACTGGAGTTCATTTGTGTCATAAATAGTGAATTCGTGATGCGCAAAAAAGAGTTTAGTGAGGTCACCACAGCCTTGACCTTAGGACTCTATAATCTAATGAGATCATCCTTGAGTCAAAGTGCATGTGCCACATTTGTAGAGGTCCTGTCAAGGCATCAGTTAGATATCTGCGTTCACCCCTCAGCACTTGCCCCCAGGGAGAATCCCTATTGCCATCATAAGTCTCAATCCATTTCTCTGAAAAGCTGAAGTTAACTTAGTGAGGACGACACTTGGAGGGCTGAAGAAGTAAGTCAGTATTGCTAGTCACTCCTGGAGCTGTATATCATCCACAATGCATTGCAGTGGTGCAAGAAAAGTACATCCATGGTGTGGTAGTGGCAGTAATTAACGTCAAATTCTGGCTGTATCAGAGTAAACAATTTGTAAGTCTAAGTAGAAATATTTAATAACTTATTTGTCACAAAGGGGGGAGAAATGGCCAGTCCATCACTGCCTGCAGGTATTTGTTATTATAAAAGGCAGTATAGCGCTACACCTACGACATGTGGTTGACCCATAATTGTTTGGGCTGATAGTGAACAAGGGCAAGTGCATTCAGTTTACCTCTTCCACTCCTCTCCAGCTCACTGAGGCTGAGGGCGAGTCAACGAGGGCAACTCAAACCACTACTGGAACGCAGCTATTGTGTAAATGCAAATGGGACAGTCAGACAGACAACCCAAAAACAATATGCCTCCGGTTTCTGGCTGTCACCAGCAATTGAGGCATTAAAATAAATCACAAATATGTTTATATGAATGAATAGGAGACTGTTAGTTTTCCAGGCAATAAAAAAATTATGTTGACATCCCATCAACATAATCACATTTTATGCTACAGTGGAAGAAAATACAGTTACTTAATAGATTTTGTCACAGTCAGTGTTTTTCATTTTGTTATTTGAATCCAAGAACAACATTAGAGAAACTGCTATTCCTGGAAAGTTCAAGTCACTTATTCATTTCAAATGTCCATCTGTGTGGTGTCTGTATTTTTCAGTGTGATAGTTTGTAGCCAAGCTAGCAGCATGCCTCTGACATGGCGTTCACCTGATGGTCAGCCTGTTTCTCATGGAGGATATATCATGATGACTTGATGCGAGCCCCTGAACTTTCCTGTTGTGTAACACATACTTACTCACTTACTTTGTGAAATAGTGATGCACAGGTTGACCTATAAACCGCAGGTCCCATGAGTAACACACAGGTCAGGTTGGGCCGGGTCAAGAAATGTTCACATTATTGGTGGGGTGGGGTGGGCTGGGGCGGGTCATTAAAGATTAAGTAATTAACCAAAAATCATGACAGCACCAAGCAGAGGCTACAACAAACAGACAATCAATGGAGAGTGAAGATGGAAGAAGAGGTGAGGGAGAAATTACAGTCATGAGACCACAGACAGTTTCCTGTGCCACTTTAAAGGCTGTTTTCAGATTTAAAGGAGACATATTATGCCCTTTTTCCACAAATTAATATAGTTCCCAGGTGTCTTATGGCCCATTTCCACTACCCCAACTCGGCCTCGCCATGGCTCTACTTGTTGTTTTTTTTTGCTTTTCCAATAGTACCTAGTACCTTGTACCTGGTACTTTTTTGGTAACACCTCAGCCCGGGTTCCAAGCAAGCTGAGGCAATACTAAAACGTGACGTCAACTAACTGTCTTCTACTGATTGGCCATAGTGTCGTCACTGGAAAATTTGTGAGCACGATGTCTGACACGCCAATTTTAAACAGCAGTGTTCACTGATCTGTACTGAGACTGTTGTTATTCTTTCACATGTTTCTCACGTTAAATGACTGCTGTGTGGAAAACCACACTGTGGTCGGTAATTGAGGTGCAGACGAGTGAGTTTGGAGCTGACGAGAGGATCAAATAAAGACGACGCAGCCATAGCCGCCGTGCTATGACGACCCCACCCACCCTGAGGAGATACTATGAAGTACTCAGCTGTAATGGAAAAGGACCTTAAACCAAGTCAAGTCGAGCCGAGTAGAGCTGTAACTGTGTAGTGGAAAAAAAACATTTAAGACATGACTGTGACATGCTTCGGTCAAAATACCCCAAGGATCAAACATCACAGCACTCTTTTCATCGGCTCAAAACAGCCCTGTTCAGAACTGCTGGTTTCAGTGCCTGTCCCTTTAAATGCAAATGAACCACCGCTAGCCCACCCCACTTCTTCTACTGGTACCAGTACTCACAGGTAGGGCTGGTATTAATGCTAATTTGAAAACTAATGACATCAATGTTGGACAACCATGGGAACAGCTCGAAAAACCACATGGATTTCAACCTGCAGCCTGCAAATAACAGATCTTTTTTTTGTCAATTCTCACATTTTGGGGGCCGGAAGGCAAGACAAACACCCAAATATATGTTAAAGAGACTTCAAAGAGTGATATTTCCATACTATGTCCCCTTTAATAAAATCCGTATTAAATGGCATATTTAACATGTAGGCTATGTAATAGTAGTAGGAGTGGGGTGGGGCGGGTTGTGAAAATAGATGTGGTGGTGTGGGGTGGGATGGTGTGGGTCACATTATTTCATAAATGCAGGACCTGCGCGAAAAAATTTTGACCCATGCATCACTATTGTGAAATATCTCAGTATACTTAATGGATGTCCTGTACATTCATGATTCTTTGACTTCTGACCTGCAAAACTAATGACATTGTCATCAGACGCAAAGATGAATAATGAAGATGAAGAGGATCAACATGGTACCACTGCTGTTGCAAGCACAGCGTCACAGTTTCACTTGGTGTTACATATCATGCACAAGTCTCACAGCAAGAACATTCTGGGTTCCTGGACCTGGGACCTCTCTGTGCGGAGATTGCACACTCTACAGCTTCCTCCCACAGTCCAAACACATTTGCGCTACATTGACTCGTGACTCTAAATTGCTCCAAGGTAGGAATGAGCGTGAACATGAATGCATTATTTGCCTTTATGTGTCTGCCTTATGAGAGTCAAAACTGAGGATCCCTACTAGACCCCCCAACCTCAGCAACCCTGCCCAGATCAACGGTACAGCATCAGTACAGCCAGTCAATGGATAGACTGACTTAAAAGTCAAACGAAATCCCTTTTTATTATATTCTGGGTTTAAGAACCTCACCTCTGGTAACATAATATTTTTAGGGTTCATCTACCCAAACTGCTCAAAACATCATAATCTTGTTGCCTCAGGGAGGATAATGTTGTGATCCATCAGTCAGATCTGAGCAGGTAATGGGGGGCTCTGATTATCAAGGCAATTAATTTTGGGCCTAAACACAAGCTTTTTGAACTTGAAATGGCTGTCTTTGATGGATGAATTTCACCATGGCAACTCCAGGGGAGGTGCTGTAATTGGCTCTAATTTTTTTCTTGGCTCTAATTACTAGTTAAGGAACTCCAGCAATGTTAATCCAGCAGAGTTAATCCAGTTTTACAAGACCAAATACATGCAATTTGTGAGATGACTATCTCAAAAACATCTCAAAAAGATTACCTTGAAAATATTGTAGACATAAGGGATAATGCCCAACAAGGTGTCCATTATAAAGAATTAATGGGCGATGCGGAGGTGTTAATCGTCCTCCGCTTTGCGTTGGACGGTTGCTTCCGCAAAGTCCATGAATTCCTGATAATTGGACACCTCGAAAGGCATTATCCTGCTTATACCACAGTCACTTACCAAAGAAATAAATACTAAATTAATTATTTATACTTTTAATGTTTTTTTTACCGTTAAGAGTTATAAGATTTTTCGCAAGGAGTGGCTGAGCAGACTATTTAATGTCTCTCGTCTGCCAGCGAGAAAAAGGAAACCCACTGTCACTGCAGTGTAGAGCCACAGCGACTCTGCCAAATAAAATAGTTGATCAGTGACGGGAAGTGAGGTGATGGCTGAATGTAATGTGACACAAGTATTATTTCAGAAGGCCAGTGCACTTCTTACTACTTCTGTGTTACAGACTCCAGTGGTTATGGTGCACTGAAGAAAACTTATGCTCCGAGTCTCTGTTGCCATGGTTACCAACTAGCAGTTGAGCCAGTGCAATAATATTTAGAAATGTCATCAGGCAATTTGACCAGAACGTCTTTGTGGGTGTCCATTATCACTTTTCAACAGATATCCTGCAGCCAATCAGAATCGAGTCTGAATAATGGTCTGTAAAACACCAGAGGGAAGCAGAATTGGGCCCCATTCATAGAGAAGAGGTAAATAAGGTCATGTCTACTCAAACCTTTTGAAACCAGGAGGAAATGTATTGCACTATAACATCCACATCAGTATGTAGATATACAACACAATACAGACTCAGAGGAAAAACAAAACATCTTCCATCTGCTCTGACTGTGTGTGTGTCTGTGCACCACCTCTATGTCTTGGGCAAGAAAACAAGCTCTGTTTTCAAATGCAACTGAAAAAGTTACCCTGAGCCTCATGGGAAAGTTGGGTTTGGGATCCTTAAGTGAAAGATATGAATAGGCTGAATGTGACTGAGGCTAGTGTTAAATGAGGGGTGGGTCCAAAGGAAGTAGTCTATCACACATGAATTAGGAGGAGGGGTGAGCACAAAGTGTGGTGACAGATAGACATTGGTGTAAGGGTTACAGAGGTCAGAGGACAGGAAGGCCTCATTAACTGGGAGGTGGGTCTGGAGTGGGACAGACGAGATACATTTTACATTTTATTAATGAAGAAGGAGGAGGAGAGATGAAGAAGAGACTGTGGTGAGGATGTAGAAATGATAGGAGAGATGGGAAATCAGCCCAGAGGCAGAGCCGAAGGGGGGGACTAGGAGGGGGTACCCCCCTGGCCCGGGGTTCACAGTGACCGGTTACTGTGATGAGGATTTATCTATTTATTTTATCTTTTTCTGGATTTCATGCCTTTATTTTGACAGGACATTGGGAGAGAGAGGGGAAATAACACAGCAATGGGCCGTCAGGTGGAATCAAGCCCGGGTCTCATGCCTATTTATGAGGTGCTTGCTCTACGAAGTAAGCAGGCCCCACCCCTGTGATATTGAGCAGAACCACTAATCGTCAATGCTTTGAACTGTGTCAGAAGTGTAGAAGTACCTGGTGTACTCGACAAGTTTGTGCTACACAGGCCCCTGTAGTCCCGTAAAATCGTGCGTAGAGTAAGAAAGGACAGCATTTCTCCATCAAAACTGATCAAAACATCATAGAAAACAGTTACATATATATATATATATATATGTATGTATGTATATATATATAATTTATATATTTTCAGCCTGAACCAAGGCGTTTGAGAACTCGAATTGGGTGTAATGTGCCCAATCATGCCCCCCCCCCCATCTGGCTTTGATTTGTTCCACTGGTGAATCAGCCACAATTAATTTGTCAGATAAGTTTGCCAAGATGTAAACAAGTGAGTGATGTGGTGGAAGTGGCTCCCTGGAAAAGTACAGATCCAGTTTAAATAGAGCTGGATCATCAAATGCACTGTGATATAATGGCCAACAGGGGAAGCTCAGAGGAGCTAAATAGATTTAGCTCACAGCCAGCAGAGCAAGCATATTTTCTACCGCTCTCACCAAAAGACAGTGAAGCTTTTTACAGCTGTCTTTATCAGGGATTTCACCCTCACAAAACGACCAGCTCAGCAAAGGACAGAGATGGGAGACAGGGACAAAGAAAAAGTGAAGAGGGGGGAATAACAGCAGAGAGCTGACTGGGAATTATACTGTGCAGTTTGACTGGTTGAATATATGCAAGAAAGTGAACAGAAGTGATGTAAAAGTGTCACATCAAGCTCAAGTCATCTTTCTGTTATTTGTTCATTGATTCCTGCTTTATTGTGGTCACTTACTTTTGACAGTTCAAACCAGAGACAGGTTCGTCTCTGGTCTGGTTTATTATCAATTTTTCAATTTTATTGTCCAAACACCTGTTCCGTCATGATCTTCATGAAATATTCAATGTTATTTTATTGTGAACCTGTTCTCCATTTGTCCTGCAGCAAAGGATTGCTTGTCATCATGAAACCAGTAAAGGACCGTCTCTCAGTCAACACTGACAGCACTCACGATATCGCATCACTTTGACCGTGTTGTGTGTTGAAAACTGCATTTTATCTGACAGTTCATGCTGGGGAATCTGTGTGAATCCAGTCTGAACCTTCTGACACAACCGTTCAAGGACACTTTATGGGAAACCATCTGGAGAGCTGCTCACAATAATCAAAATATATTGCGGGTGTGATGTGACAGAAAGCACAACTCCCTCCTGGAACCATGTGATGTCTCAGTGTGGAATCTCCCCAAGCAGATGGCCCATACCTGTATGGTGTATCAGTCAGAAGTGGTCAGGGAAATAGTTCCTGCATCGAATTCAGCTAATGCTTTTCAAATTATATGGCTCCTGAAAAATGAATGAAGGAAGAGGATGACAGTACCTCCATTCACAGGGCAGCAAGGGTCACTGAATGGTGTGATGAATATGAAAATGATTTCTATCCTGTGCTGTGGCCTTCACAGTCACCAGATTTCAACAGCACTCTGGATTTGGTGCTTTATTTTTTTTCCTAGCAGACTGTGTAGATGCGTAGTAAGACTTATAAGTACTTGCATGCAATTCAACTAACAAGGAACCTCCTCAAGATGTCAGCCAGTGCAGCAGCAGGGTGTGCTGTGGGAGAGTATTCTCAAGAGTTTTCTCGAATTAAACCAGAGATTTACCAGACTGAAGACAGCAGAGTCACAGTGGAGGATGAATTGCTGAACTTTATTGTGATCAAAATGTGTACAGTAAGCCACGACGATATTGTGTTGCTAGTTACGAGCAGTTTCAGCTCCGAGCGGATTGAGTCCTCAAAGGCGGTTTTGTCAGAGCTCTTTCTACACAACAAACGATGGATCTCCCACCGAGGTCAAAAGAAGGACATTAACAATGTCAAATTGTGCCTGCAAGTGTTTAATAAGTGCAGTGAAGAGATCCCAAGATTTGTATCGCACTTTCTGGATGAATTACCCCGTCTCATTTAAACACATAGATGTGTCTGCGCTCCTCGGTAAAATGCAACAAATCAGTGCTGCCACTGACTACCTAAAAATAACTAGGGACAATCAGGTAGATGCCTGTGAAACATTGCGGGTGGTTTCTGCTAAACCCGACAATCGTCTCACTGCTGTGGAGGGGCCTTGTGGGCCGGACCCTACTACTTCGGCTGCCTGCCTCTCTGCAGTGGAAATACAACCGGGCACTGCGCCCAGTGCAATGGGGCTGTCCTCAACTGTGATAGAGAAGCCATCGGGCCCTGATCCTGCCCTCTGCACTCCCTCTGGAGCTAATGGATGGTTGACAGTAACGCCTGGAGGGACTGATGATATTCAACCAGCCCAGCCTGTGGATCTAGCCCTGGGAGTGGGACGAACGCAGTCTCTTGTATGGAGCATGGTGGTGAAGGACGGACGCCAACTGACGCAGGTAATGTAAGCAGGCAATATACTGGCTGTCAAGACAAAGATGGTAAGGGTATTTGCTACAAAGTTTGATCTCAGCATGGACGCTAACATTCTCAGTGACTACTTAAAAAGTTGGGTAGGGAAGTGACATGTAGAAAAATAGAGACGACACAGAATGCGATCCACAGCTTTGGCCTGCAGATTCATTTATACGACGCTACTATGAGCCTTGTCAGAAGAGACGGTTGTTGCTATGGGCAATGTGGGCGACCGCCCAGGGCGCAATCTATGTGAGGGTACATGAGCGCCCTCCAAAAAAAAAAATAAAAAAGACAAAATAAAACTCGCCAGTTGTCTAAACTACCGCATATTTCCACTGAAGTTAGTGGAGTGGGTGCTGGGGCATCCCTATTGTCATGACAGCTTGCTGCTGACAGTCATGTACACAGGTTGTGTGTGTCAGAAGTAGGGATGGGCATTTCAAACAAAAGCACTGTTCGATAATCGCCGAGAACTAATCGATTATTTTTCCAATACTCGACCACCCCCACCCCACACACACAAACACACACACTCTGTGTTGCTCCTTCTCCTTCGTCATTTGAAATGAGAAGCGGCACTGGAGGAGTCGTACTGCCAGTCGGTCGTTTAAAATCCCCAACTGAAAAACAGCTGTTCGTCATTTAGAATGTGAATCGGTACCGGAGAATATTGTAACGATACCGCTTCTCATCATGGCGGTACCGTTCAGTGTTCAATTAAGTCTACCTCACTGAATGAGAGCAAAGTCTCCTCTCGTGGCCTAAAACTACGTCAACCCGAGGGGGGTTCACCCAGGGCGTAAAACTAACCAGGACTGCCTCTGCTCGTCGCCCTAGAGGAGTGGACGGAGGCTCGGCTGGTCCAGAGGATGTACCCCGCTCTGAGGATGGGGGGCTGCTGAACGGTGACGATACTGGGCATCTGTGGGTGAGGACGGGATGAAGGCCAGCTGCTCTGCAGGGAGCGGAAAAGAACAATAAATGCATATTGTCTCATACAACACTCGTGGTTTGCGAGTAGGACATTCTGCTACTGATAATAATAACTTTATTGATATAGCACCATAAAAACACAAGTTTACAAAGTGCTTCATAAAACAACATATAAGAGACAAGTCACGAGATCACCAAGTGTTTGACAAGGTAACACATAAGAGACAAGTCACAGGTTCACAGTGCTTGATAAAACAACACATAAGAGACTGTCACAAATGCCATAAAACCATAGGAGATGGACTGCCCAAGCAATACAGGCAATACAAGAACCCAAGGACAAATTGAGACCAGGAGGACTCAAATTAAAATGCAGCATGCAATCAATTAGATAAAATAATAAAAGAAAGGGGGTCATTCATGATAAAAAGAGATAGGATGAGATGTGTAAAGTAAGAAAAGATGGAATAAAAGAATTAAAACAGAGGAAGGTTTAAAGTAAAACTAAGGGCATCAGAGTAAAACTGTGAGATAAAATAGATGATAGAAGGAAAAGGATGACATCACATAAAAGCAAGTCTGTACAAGTGGGTCTTAAGAACTGATTTAAAAGTCGACACAAGTCTACATGCCTTATCTCCTTGGGCAGGCCGTTCTGAAGCTGGGGGGCTCTGATGGCAAAGGCCCAGTCACCTTTGGATCTGAGCCTCGACTTTGGAAAGACCAGAAGAGCCCCTCCCGAGGATCTAAGGCTGCGGGCGGGCTCATAGGCAGTCAAAACTTCTGATATATAGCCTGGAGCCAGACCAGTGAAAGCATTAAAAGTGATCAATAAAATCTTAAAATCAATTCTAAAACTAACTGGGAGCCAGTGCAAGGATACTTAAACTTGGAGTGATGTGATGTCCTCTGTAAAAACCAGTAAGAAGCCTAGCTGCTGCATGTACTAGTTGGAGGCGAGACAGTGATTTGTGGGTTACTCCGGAGAGAAGAGAGTTACAGTAGTCCAGCCTTGAGGAGATGAGGGCATGGGTTAGATCTAGATCTAGATGTCTGGTGGTGGACACATTTCTGGACAAATGTGACATTTTATGCCTGCAAGAAACCTGGATGGCAAAACAAGATATGGATAAGTTGAACATGCTACACATGAACTTCCATGGGGCTGGAGAGTCCACTACCGATCTTAGCACGAGGCCGGTTTGAAGTAGGATAGCTGGTGGTGTAGCAATACTATGGAACATCAAATATGACCCACTGGTGAAAGTGGTGCATTTAAATGTTGACTGGGCCATAGGGCTAGAGTTTAACTATAATGCAAACAAATTTACTGTTTTAAATGTTTATACACCATATGAATCGTATGAGCATGAAGACGAATGCCTGAACAGGCAGCCTTTATTTAGACCTTCATAGAGGGCAATAGCTCATCTTGTGTCTATGTCATGGGTGATTTTAATGCTGATATGTCAGATAGCAAATCTTGATTTGCAGCACACCTGCAGTGGTTTTGTAATGAGTCTAAAGTAACTCTGTCCAGTAAAGCTATGTTGCCTGACACAAGTTTTACCTATGTTAGTGAAGCATGGCACACAACATCTTGGTTAGACCATATTGTGACCACAGTTGATGCTCATTCCTCTCTGGAAAACGTGGAGATATGTTATGAACTTGCCACCTCTGATCACATACCTATTGCTGCAGCGTTAAACGTTGAGAATATCCCCCTGCTGTCCAGTAATAATAATTTTGCTTCCTCAAGTAAACTGGACTGGTCAAAACTGAGCAGAGAGGATATGGCTGGATACTTACTGCTAACGGACAGTCTTTCAAATAATATTGTATTGCCTAAAAATACATGAATTTAAGGATGTGCAACATGATGAAAAACTCTGTGCAATGTATGATGATCTGCTTTGTCTTGCTTGGAGCTGCTTGGCGTACAGACACCGCTTGCCTTGTTTTGAACTTTGCTGCCTTGCTTCGGGCACCCGTTGCTGCTACAGCCGACTCGGGCCCTGATTGCCTGGCTTCTGCCTGTCTGGCGGGCTGGGTGCTTCCGTTGCTGCCTGGGCACACCTGCGGCTCGGCAGCGGGGTTGCTTGTTTGTTCAGCCACGTTTTACTGTGTGTGTGTGTGTGTGTGCGCGCGCGTGCGTGCGTGAACAGTGCGGAAGTTTACTTAAAGTTTGTTTCCCTGTTATCTTGTGTGTTCGTCTGATTGTTCATTGTTGTATTTTTTTTTCTCTCTCTTTTGCAATCCATAGATTTGATTAGTCTATCAGTTTTGTGGTTATTTGTGGTTATTTTTGGTTATTGTGGGTTGTAATTAATTTGTGATTTTGTATATTCAATTCTTTGATTTCTTTTGTTGTTGTTAGTTATTATTTTGTTTTCTTCTGTTCCTAACCTGTTCCTCTCTGGTTTCCCCCATTCAGGTGCTGAGCTTACGGTAATGGATTGGTATCTTGGTGGTGGTGCCCCTTTGTGTTGTTTGGACCAGTTGATTCTTCACTTTTTCTTTTATTTTGCTTCACGTGTGGTGTTGCTGGGATCCCCTGGGAGTTTTTTAACAACAGACAATTGTAATTAATAAAAATAATATTTTTGTACTGTTGAACTGTCATTTCTGCCTCGATTGTTAACGGACCTGAGTGTCCTCATCATGAAGCGCATGTTCCAGAACATGCGCTTCAACTGGGAGCAGCAAAGTCTGGTAACTCTTAGTTTTTCTTTCTTTATTTTGTTGTGTTTTTGTATGTTTTTCTTGTATTTTGTCAACTACTGATGGACACTTCTGTGGGGAGAGGAGATTCTTCAGGAGAGGAGCTTCTGTCATTGAAAATGGAGCAAGTCTGGAGGATGCCACCCTGTTCCAGCTGGATGAGGAGGTGCTTTTGTAGTTGCCAAGCTGCTGGTGGTAAAGGCTTGGAAGTGGAGATGTACTGAAGGTCCTTTCTGCTGTGAGGCATCATGGCAAGGCAAGGCAAGGCAATTTTATTTGTATAGCCCGTTTTTACAAACAGTTTGTCTCAAAGGGCTTTACACAGCATTATGACAACATCCTCTGACCTTAGACCCTCACATCGACTGAGGAAAAACTCCCAAGAAAACCCTTTAACAGGGAAAAAAAATGGAGAAACCTCAGGGTGAGCAACAGAGGAGGGATCCCTCACCCAGGACGGGCAGACGTGCAATAGATGTTGTATACAGACAAAGAAAACAATTTACAACATGAAATACGGAAATCATGGAAATGGAATCAGTCAGTTAACGAGAAACGAAAAATGATGAAGGCAGCTCCCGGTGGGCAGGGAGGGAGGGCCAGCTTAATGGGACTACTGGACGGCAGACTGGGTCATGAGCAGGGAGTGCAGGCCGGTTTAACAGCAGGAGAAAGGAGGTAATGGAGGCGGCGGTTGGTTGGTTGGTGCAGGGGGATGGAGCTCTGAAGAGATCTGTGGAAATACAGAGAGAGTGCGAGACACCAAGGCCAGACTACAAAGTGCAACAAATAATGGCAGTTCAAAATGTGAGGGGAGAGCAGAGGAGAGGAGAGGATAGGAAGGACAGGGCTCCATGTGACCTGGTGTGTCCTCCAGCAGTTTAAGCCTATAGCAGCGTAGCTATGGAATGCATCAGGGCTACCTGAGCCAGCCCTAACTAAAAGCTCTCTCATAGAGGAAGGTCTTAAGCCTAGACTTAAATGTAGAAAGAGTGTCTGCCTCGCTGACCCATGGAGAGAGCTGGTTCCATAATAGAGGAGCCCGGTAACTGAAGGCTCTACCTCCCAGTCTGTTTTTAGAGATACTGGGGGTCACTAACAGACCTGCATTCTGGGAGTGAAGTGCTCTGGTAGGACAGTATGGAATAACGAGGTCTTTCAAATAAGTTGGAGCTTTGTTATTAAGAGCCTTCTAAGTAAGTAGAAGGATCTTGAAGTCTATTCTATATCCTACAGGAAGCCAATGGAGAGAAGCTAGAATGGGAGAGATATGCTCTCTCTTACTAACTCTTGTCAATACCCTCGCTGCAGCATTCTGGACCAGCTGGAGACTCTTCAGAGAGGTTTTTGGGCATCCTGACAAGAGAGAGTTACAGTAGTCCAGCTTCGAAGTAATAAATGCGTGGACCAGTTTCTCAGCATCACTCTGAGAGAGGATATTTCTGATCTTAGACATATTGCGCAGGTGAAAGAAGGCAGTCCTAGTCACATGCTTTATGTGAGAGCTGAAGGAAAGATCCTGGTCAAAAATGACTCCAAGGTTCCTCGCTGTTGGACTGGAGTTAAGGGTGATGCCATCCAGAGTAGCAATCTGATTGGAGAATGTGTCCCTGAGATGCTTGGGTCCAATGGGAAATATCAACTCTCTATCCAACAAGAGTGATGAGGAGCTGGAGATATTGGTGAAGAGTCAGAAAATAGACATTTTTTTCAAGTCAAAACAATACTTGTCTACATCCCACCAATGGCTACTGCTGAAGTTCCATGTGAAGTTCTTCATGAACTTGTTGCTAGGATACAGACTGAACATCCTGAGGCACTTGACTTCAGTCATGTCTCCCTGATGGACTCACTGAGGATGTGGTGGAGAGATACACGCTGGTGGAGGCCATTCTGAACAACTCAGATCATCCTCTTCATAACACCTTGATGGACCAAGAAAAGAGCGGTGGTGGACGGCTCCTCTCTTCACTGCAGGACGGAGAAATATACAAGATCCTTTGAACCTTCAGCTATCAGGCTTCTTCATTCTTCTGCAAATGGTTGATGAGCTGACAGACAAATGAATGAAGTAATTCGTATTGGTATTCATCTTTTGGGTTAGTCCACTTAAGAAAGTCCATGGGTGAAACTCCCAGGGTGGCATTGTCTGGCAACAATTAATTAATACCACTTTAAAACATTTCAAGACCATCTCCTTGCGCCGCCACGATCAATATGGATGGCGTTACTGCAGAACAGCTAAAATATACCAGCAATAAGCTCTGCCCTTTGCTTTCCATGTGCTTTACTGCTTGTCTGGCTCATGGGATCCTGCTCAACTCTATTACAGGCACTAATGCAAACTCTTTAGTTTTAGTGCCTGTGCTCAAAGACGAGGCTGGTAAGCTCAACAGTATGCACAATTATCTACCTATTGCATTAGCCAGTATCTTGTCTAAAGTACAGAGAATATTGTTAACAAAGCTAGAAATGTATGTATGTTATTCTGACAACCAGTTTGGCTTCAAAAGAAAACATGGAACTGACCTGTGTATCGATGGTCTTAAAGAAACTGTGTAAGTACACATAGGCGGTGGGCCGAGGCCACGTATCAGCTTTAGTTTTTGAAAATAATGATCCCCGGTGAGGGAGGACCTGGATCTTTTAAGTTTTAAAGCTTTTTTTTTTTTCTTAATCAGAGTTTGTTTGTTGGCACTCGTAATTCTTGCACATTTTTCAAAAATCATGTTTTAATGTTCGTTAAATTTGCAGGCAAACGATGTCGGTACTATGTCGGTTGAACCAATGGCAGGCAAAGCTACAAATCATGTGATGTTATTCAGCCAATCAGATGTAGATATGCAAAGAACAGCTGTTCATCTCAAGTTTCAGCGGGTGGATGGGGTGGACACTGCAAAAAACTACACGGAATACTCTGAGCGAAAGAAGCAGCTTCCACGTGTGTAGGTAAGTATTAATGTTGTTGGAAAATGCTAGCTGTGCTATTTATTTGCTGTATAATGGTTGGTGATGTTTATTACAAGGTAGTGTTAACCGTTAGCCTAATGTTAGGTCTTGTTAACTACTCGCGGTCGAATAATTAATCGATCGGTTGAGCACATGTGAAGAGCAAGAGACCTGAACCTATATTTCAATATCAGTGACTATTCATCTCAAACTAATATGACATTATTCACTTGACGTGAAAAAACCCAAAATGAAGTTATATGTGTGATAATTTGGCCCCTGGCCAGCGTCAGTCATTAAGAGCTTGATAAGCTACATATTCACATGTGGGTGAAATTGACGTTATGGGTCAGTTTATTAAGTGTATTTGTAAATAGCCACAGAGAGAGAGATAACAGAAGGAATTTAAATAATCTAAAAACACCGGTGTGTGTGTGTGTGTGTGTGTTTGTGTGTGTGTGTGTGATCTCAGAGGCCTTGTCTTTGCTGCAGTTCCCTCACCATCTTCTGTTTCTCTTTCTACCCCGAGCATGAAAAAACAAGAAGCAGCAACACATTCAGGCCTCGCTTCCATTACATCATAACAGGTGGAAGATGTCAGGTTAGTGTCACCACATTTATTATTTTAAACCTCATGGACATTTCAAAAAAACTCCTTAATTTACAGTTGGGGATGAAAATGTCAAGTGCTCTAAAAAAGATCATATATATATTTTTTTCAATTTTTTTCTCAAATCTTTCAATCAATCTCAGTCCTTATCAAAATCACTAAATATTGATTTTTTTTTTTTCTTTTTTTGGCAGTTGGGGGAAAAAATGACACAAAATGACCAATTTTCATTATAATAAATGATCTGAGGTGGGAGATTTTTTACATGTTATCACAGCCTTGGATGTGTCAAAGATTGGTAACAAAACTGATTTGATGCATCAGATTTTCACTTTTTCTCCTTAATCTCTTAATCTCTCTATTAGTGGACATTTTTGTCCCATTGATTTCCTGTGGGTGTGTGTGGCCAAAAATGAGTGAAAATTCCCCCCTGTAGGCAAAAACGTCCCCAACTGTACCTGTGGGTTAAGACCCTTAGGGCTTATTCACACAGGATCAGGCATTGTAACTAAAACTCAAGGAGTCTCATTTATTTTATAATGGAAGTTGTGCATTTATGTGTTGCAGGGGGCTCGAGGGGAAAATCCAGCAGCATCCAGCAAGAAAGTTAGTTAAGTTAGTTAATTAATAAACCTATGCCATAAGAGTTTGGTTCTCAAATGTAATGTGCATACTCTCATTGTGCTTTGGTGCTAATTTCTATTCTTTTTCTCCACAAATTCACAGCTGAAGCTCAAGATTCACATTGACATAAGTATTCTTTTCTTATTTGACACCTACTCTCTTTTTCAGCCTCTTTCTGAAATAAAAGTGTCTTTCACTTCTTCTCTGGGCTCGTTTTATGTTTGTGACGTTGATTAAGTGGCTGTAGCAGTCTCTGTGATAGCCACTGTTAGCTGGAATCGCAGCAGGTTCCTGAAGTTTGAGGTTTACAGTTAACTTATTTATAAAGGGACAATTTATGAACATATACATATAGTCAAAGCTAATTTCCATTTTCAGTCTCTCGGCAAGCCAAAGCCATCCATGTAACACAACGACTATATAGTATGACAACAGACCTTGGTTTTAAGGTTAAATCTCTGCACTGCCTCTTCTGCCCCAGTACTTTCTCTGGTACCAAGGTCTTTCCAAAGAAACACATCATTAATACATTTCCTCCATCTTGTGCCTGTAAAGGGGGTTACAGGACCATCTTTTTCAAAAACATGCATTCAGCACTCCATTTCTGTGGTGTTTGCAAGCAAACATAGTTTGAACAAGAGGAGTGTAGTGTGTGTGTGTGTGTGGCTCACTTTTGTAATGTTATACTCGTTATTTTGTCAGAAGATTGACAAAAAACAACTCACTGGACCTCAAATGTGGGAAATCAGTAATATTTACAATGTGCAAAGTTCACAATGACATTCTGAGGGCATCATTAATGTTACAGAAGACTTAGGTTTTCAAAAGAAGGGATGACAGTAAGGGCTACATATAAATTACACATTCCCTCCTTTTATCATGCTTAATAACGAACTTTAACAATCTTGATTCATTTTACCTTTCTTAAAGTGATTGATGCGTAAATGTGTTGTTATTGTAGCAATGTGTCAAGGTGTGTAGTGCGATCTTTAACTGGTTGATGCACTGAGCTCGTGTTTGCCGGAACCGGTAACTCAGACAAAGTTATAACTCAGACAAAGTTATTGAAACAAAAAATGTGCAAGAGGTAAGAGTGCCAACAATTTTTGTTTCATTTGTTGAAAAATGAAGATGTTGTTCACAAAAAATAAGCTCCTCCCTTGGTGGGATCGTCTGAATACACAAAATCTCCCCTTGGCCCACTGCCTAACAAGCATGAATTCATCTGTATTCCTATGTTTTATTGATGCATCAAAGGCATTTGATAGAATTAATCATGAAAAATTATTCTTAAAATTGCTAGATAGAGGTGTCCCTAAATTTTTAGTGAGGATTTTAGTGTTTTGGTATGCCCATCAAACGTTTCAGGTCAAATGGGGCAATGTAGTATCTGCTCCATTCTGTGTTAGTAACAGAATGCTGCAAGGAGGAATTTTTCTTCTATTTTATTTAGTGTTTATATGGATGAATTATCAAATCAGTTAAATAGGTTAAAGACTGGTTGTCTTGTGGGCAACACCACAGGTAATCATCTAATGTATGCAGATGACTTGGTACTGCTCTGTCCATATAGTGCTGGGCTGCAGCAGATGTTGAAGGAGTGTTCTCAGTATGGCCTTGATCATGACATAAAGTATAACGCTAAGAAAAGCCACATAATAATAGTTAGAAGCGCCAGGGACAGGAAATCAACTTTTTCTACCTTTTGTTTGGCAGACAGTCCCCTTGCTGTGTGTGAGGAAATTAAATACCTAGGTCATGTCATATCTGATGACTGGATGGATGACAAAGACCTATATCGACAGCGCTGTAAAATTTGTTCTCAAGCTAACATGCTTAGTAGGAAATTTTCTATGTGTTCTGACTCTGTGAAGTGTTCCCTGTTGAGTTCCTACATCACACCGTTATATACTGCATAATTGTGGTCTAACTATAAGAAAAAGAGTATGCAGAGGCTCAAGGTAGCATACAATGACGCAATGAGGTTACTGCTTTGTGTCCCTCGGTGGCATAGTGCCTAGGGTTGCACATCTCTCTGTGATAAACGATTCTATACGCATCTAGATACACAGGTTACGATACAATTCAAAAACGATATACTTTTATTACAGACCGATTCAATATGAATCAATACAACGTAAGAACAATATGATACGATTTGATTCTACGGTTAACATTTGTTGTAGATATTATATAAATCTTTTCAAATATGTAAAAGACCATGGCACTGGCAAAAATAAAAAAATAAATAAATAAAAAAAATTCACAAAGTCACTGTATTTATTTTTAGACATGGACCAAAAAAGTCTGGCTGAATCAACATCATTTGCTGCCAACAAATGAGCAGGTTGCACGAGAATCGTTTCGCGGGCAGCTTCAGCTCTCGCATTGTTTTAGGGCTTGTCCACACGAAAACGGAGCTTCACCCAAAACAATCTTTTCCTTGTTTGGCACCGTTCTCAGAAATATCTGCGTACACATGGATCCACTGAAAACGACTGAAAACACTATAGTACACACTCCAGGCCTGTGTGGAGCGTGCCACAGCATTAATCAGCTCGAACCTACAGTTTACTTTATGAGACTGAATCAGTAAATTGTTTCTTTTCCCTTTTTTGAGTCTTGCTTTTTTTGAGCCACCCGTTGCCACTTGTGTAGAAACACTATTTAGCAACAGAGCAAATGAAGAACTAAAACTGTTCAGAAGGAAAATGAGATTTCAGCATTAACACACCTCATCTTCTGCCTGGGACCTGCTCAAAGAATCTTTTCTGCTGAGATGCTGCTACACCCTCAAATGTACATTGTATAATTCATGGAATTCCTCATCTGTCATCATAATTTTTTGCTCAATCATTTATTCCCCAGCTGGCCACCCCTTGTCTCTCTATTGGATGTAAGGATTTCATCAAAATACATGCCAAGATTGTCTGTCCATCTGTTACCTATGTGTCAAATGTGTTGCTGCAGGCAATACATCATACACAACTTGTTTCATTCAGATGATAGCTGCAGGCAAGTGCATTTTGTCACTGTGTTCCAATGTTAAATTGACAAAGGATGCACAGAATATTTAAAGGGCAATGAAAATTTAAAGGGAGATTAAACTTGCAGGAATGACGTATTTTTGGCTCTGAATTCTGCCATTAAACACACACACACACACACACACACTGATTAGCCTGATAGTGGTAATGTAGAGTAAATGTCATACCTTTTACATGACATAACCTAATCTGTTCAGTTTTGTGTTATCAATATTCAGTTTCAGTGGCAATTATTAAATGTCTGGGGTGTACAGTTCTGAAGTCCTTAGTGCCAGTCAAAGATCCAGGCATTTGCAAGGTGTAGCCTGCCCCTTCTAAAGGTTCAGCCTAAAGCCAATCATAAATATGAGGTCACCCATTAAGGACACATTGGCTGAGAAGGAATTAAAGTGATTTTGGCTGTATCCATAGCAATGTCAAGGGAATAGGTTTATCTCAAATGAATGCATGAGTGAATGTTTGTCTGTGACACGTCTGTTGGGCCAAAATCCGGCTGAATTTGTGTAGTGTAACCAGGGCTTGAGAGAGACAGCACAGCAACAGGTGTGTGTCTGTTAAAATAACAAGTTTATCCCATAATATTGGCATAAACAGTCATGACCATTTTTGCTTTCTACAAAACCATTATTGATATATTTTACATTAAGCTCATTCTGGTCAAGCAATACTGTCGCTCATCCATCACAAAGACAGACAGATGAATATCAGCTTGAAGTAAGTGGCAGTTTAATTAGATAAATAAATAAAAAACTAAAAGAGAAACACATTTTTATCATGTGAACCAACGTGGCACACTGGTCACTCACGGCTGATCAGCAGATAACTCGAGTTTGATTTATTATCCAACAAAGGAGGGGGATAGACAGACACAGAGGAATGTGTTGCCAGCTAGTGCAGGCTGAAAACCTGCTCTGATCTGATCGGTACACTGTGGGGGAAAGACTGGAGTGAAAGATAGAGGAATGTGTGAAATAAAAGAGATGCGTCTGAGGAGAGAATCCCAAAAGCCTGAGATCTGCTGCCTCATTGGCAGCTTAATGGTGTGTGTCATAAATGGTGTCACCACCTCGTCTCCACCCCCCAAAAAAACCTTCATCTCTACACACACACCCTCCACCTGCTCCATCCTCATCTGTCTTCACATAATCTCCTCCTCCTCCTCCTCCTCCTCTGCTGCCTCGCTCTTCATCCTGAGCCTGGCACACAATATTTGCAGTCCCACAAAAGAAGATGCTATCTCCTTCTGCTCAGCGCCTTCACGCATAAGCCAAGATTTACACTTTTTGTTGAGGAGAAAACCTGAAAACCCATTGCCGTTACTCAACTCTCCAATTTCTAAGATGTCTAAAAATAAGGCTCAGTGTGTAGACGCTTGTAAACAACATGAATTGGAAGAGGAAATTTAAAGCTATACAGAACAAGACTGATAAAGATGTAGTGCAAAGTCAGAAAAAAAAACAAAACTTGAGAATTGAAAAATGATCACAATGAAAAAAAAACTGCATGAGGCCATGCAAACTTTATTCACAAACAAAATTCCGTTTTTCATTCAGTCTTCCTTGTGGTGACAGACATGGCTGTAATAAATGAGTCGTACCTTAGACTGTAGAGCGCTGCTGCCTGAGGGCGGAGCCATGACTCACACCCACAGACTGTTCATGAGGTAAGGCATGCATGACTGATCAGTTTCAGGATTTTCAATTCTCTCATTTGGACTTAATCATGTCATAATAATGTGTTGAGCTTCTGCATTTTATAATTCTGATTCAGTATGTAGATGATGTAGCTGATGAAAAAAAAGGTCTGCTACATTTAGATGAAATGATGGCTCCACACTAAAGTAGCATCAGATTGGAGCCAATAATGCAGGTATAGACAGTGTAGGATGTGCCATTGCACTGGGGCCTGGGACATCCAGTGGCCACTGTAAAAAATTTATCACTGCCAATGCGACTAATTGTTATGAATAAGTTATAATTTGATGCTATATTTAAGCTATGATTTGATACTATACCCATTATTTTGTAATGTTTTGATTGACTGCGGTTTGACATCATGTATGCACTGTTCTGTTACAAATAGATGATCTGACACTGTGTGCTCTGTCCTGTGCTTGAACGCACATAACCTGATGAGTGTCCCTACGACACCAGATAGCGGTGACTCTCACCTGATAAGCAAGGACAAGATGTAACTGCAGTGTCTTCTCTCTATGTCAGCTAGGTCTGTTGCAATAGATACACTCCTGACTCACAGCAGATTCACACACATACTTAACACATATTCTGCACACACATCATAAACCAAGAGTGGACAGCATCATCTGACTCATCACACTCTATCATAAAGTCCAACCTCTGCATTGGGCAGGACCAGCCCAAGAAGATACTGTGAATTATAAATGTGAATTGTTTTCTCATAGCTGTGTTCGTTTTGACTGAGATCCTGACCGAGCTCCGTCACAACACACCCAGCGCTGCTGTACTTTACCTGTGACCTGAAGAAATTCTTTGTCTGTGAACTGAAGACGCACATTGACCTGCAAGCATCACAATAACTTGCTCATAGGGTCCGTCATTATATCTCACACTGGGGCCTGTGATTCGGTTGCTACCCTGCTGATTGGAGCCCATACCAGAAAATACCCAATAATTAAAGAGGAATTATGCAAGATATTTACCTTAATCAAACAGTTTCAGAATAATTGTGATGGTTAAATGACTTGTTACAGGGAGAATGGAGGCTCTCTACCTTCCACCTAGAGTCTCTTGGCTGAAAACCTACCTTACAAGGTCAGTGCGTCCGACCTGGTGTCCCAGATCTCGCCCCATGAGAGCATGAACTGCTTTACGGCACTACGACACAAACATGTCCTATAATTTCTTATCTCTTGTTTATGACAGATAAGATTACACAAATATAAACAAAGTAAAACTTATCTCATATATATGTTACCCACCTTGCTAGACATCGCTCCACGGAGTGCCTTCTCATCGGCTTCGTTGAAAACAAATGCGAGGGGTGGGGGTGGTTAACAGTGAAAATATGCACTCTGAAACTGTAGGGGAGCTCTGTAGACACAAAAGCTGCCAAAAGAGAGAAAATGATTGGACTTACATAGTTCGCCATTAAAGCGTGGAGCCAAAATACAGAGACTGTCTAAGAATTTGAAGTTGTTAAAATTTTGACCTGCTCAATGCAGGGTGTTAAGTGTCTGACAGGAAGTTTCTAACTATACATTGTAATGAAGAAGCCATAACCCAGAGTTTTCCTATTTGCTGGCCAGCTGCCAAACAGCCAGACATTAAAGTTTTTCCAACAGACTGTTCTTCTCCCTCCTGAAGTCCGGTGTGTATATTATGCAGAATCTCTGCCCCTGCTCTCTCTTTCTTTCTGTGTGTGTGTGTGTGTGTGTGTGTGTGTGTGTGTGCCAGCGCTGCAAGGCCCCAGGCTCCTATCAGCAGCAGGAGCAGAGGATCTGATACTGAATCATATTCTCAGTTCTTTCTAAACTTCACTGAGTTTTTCTTCACTCAGTTTTTCTGACATTATTTTTCATGTCAGAAAAATAATGTAATTAAACTTGTTTGAGTTTATTATAAAACATGAAGAAATGCACTCTGTATGTATTAATACCTTTTGTCATAGTAGTCTTTCTAAAATAAAAACAAAACAAAACTAACTACTAACAAACCAAAAAAAATCTACAGCCATGTGTATATGTGATAGATATTTTGCAGCACTTGTACCTCCCACTTAGAAACCACACCACACAGGCCTTTGGCTGGCTCCGATTTTCACCCTGCTGGATGTTGTATGCACCAGGGGAAAATACTGATAACCTGTGGTTTTGAAAAAAAAAAAAAAAGTAATGAGAGAGAGAAACTGATGAAAAGAACAGCATGAGAATCCCATTACTGTATCATATGCCCTCTTTCTGCTCTTTTTCTTTACAATGTATTGTTCCAAAATGCAAGGTGTTTTGTAACTCACATCTGACTGACTTCTCTATGACAATTGTTGTTGATGCTCATGGCTACAGTCACGTTTATAGCCACCCACCATACAAGAGTGCCCCAAAAAAGAGATGCCAAAATCTTTGCAGTCAGTCATCAGGCAGCAGTCAATGGTGAAAATTGGACATCTAATTTCCTATAGAGCCTTTTCTTTAAGTAGACAACAAGGTGGAGGGAGTGCAGTGTTATGAGTGTGATCAATAAATGACTGACTGTGACTGGTTTGAGTTGAGGCTCTGCAGGGTCGAACACCCACAGCAACAGGAAGTTTGCCTGGAAATTTGATCCAATCTGAGGATGATTACACATCCAGAAAATGTTGCCAAAGTGTTTAGTGGGGTTTAAAAAGGAGGGAAGAACGAGAGGGAAATCAGTGTTCAAGACAAACTGAAAGATTATTGTTCACTGTCTCACTGGTGTCCTCTCTGGAGCATGGAATCATGGGAAAAATAAGGAGAAACCTAAACAGGTTTATATTTTGAGGTGTTAATTCTAAATAAACTGGATTGTACATGAAAAAGATAAACATGTTTAAATGTGTGAGGAAATTAGACAAAGATAGTAGTGCTATGTTAAAAATGTATGGAGATTACCTACCAAGGGTTTTAGAAAATCAAAATTCCCTCAGATTTAATCATGAACTGATTTTCACACACAATTTTGGAGACAGTGTAACATGTGAGGCCTGTGCTCACCCTTCAGCTCAGGCTCAGGTCCTTTGATGTTTGCAGTGAACTGCTGCTCATGTGAATGGTGGCCAGTGAAATGCTCTACGCTGCAGTTTGCTGGAGCAGCAGCAGGTCTGATCTGAACACATGGAGACTGGAAAAACTGGTTAAAAAGACTGGGGCTGTAATTGACAGGAGTCTGGAGTCACCCAGGACAACACCAAACATCCTATCCAGCATTGTGACAGCAGCAGCAGCACCTCATCTCACTGTACTCCACCATCATCAGGCTGTACAACACTGCAGACAGATGAAGTGGTTCACCAACTGGATCTAATCTATAGCACTTCAATTTACAGTATAACCTAAACAAAATCGAGAATAAATAAATGAAAACAAAATAAATAAATCAGTACATGAATAAAGCAGTAACTGTGCAGTTACATTTGAGTTGGTAATAAATGTTAAGAATGAAGAAGAGGGTCCCAAAAACACCACCTGAGGAATCCCACACAGAATATAATTGTTCAGTTTTAAGATGCTTTTTTTTTTTTTTAATTGGTGAGATTAAGTGACAGACAAGGTGACACAGGGGACAAATACATTACACCGAGTGGACTAAAAGTACAGTACAAACAATTCAATATAAAGTTACAATGATATGTATACAGGTGTGTGTGTGTGTGTCTGTGGATGAGAAACAGATGGTATAGTATTATATATAATATGGTATAGATGATACAACAAAAGTAAATAAGCAAATCAAGTAAAAATATAAATATGAAAAAAGGGGGAGGACGGAGGTTAAGCTGTCAAATGGCTAAAAGGACACAAACTCCTCACAAGGCAGTGACATGTCTTTGAATTCAAATATTGCTTTATAAAAAAAAAAAGTGAAGTAGCATGGATGAGAAGTACTGAAAGAAAGTTATTAGGGTCAAATGAAAAAGAAGATACTTAAAGCCCCTACAAGGAACTTTTAACTGGATATGCAAAAGTCTTTTATTTCTGCTGATGTCTCTGTGACCTACAACAGCAAACGAGGCCATCGGTGGGAAGATAAGCTGTTTCTAAATAGTCTAACTCTTTACCTTTGGGTCGGTCCACCGGACGACGAAACGATGTATAGCACTCAGACCGGAGATGGCACATTTGACGAGGCTATAATTAGCACCGAGTTGAGTAAAAACTGAGCTCAGTTTCATTGCTATATTGTTGTCATGGCTGATGTTGGAATGGGATCCGCAAAGAGAAACCTACTGCTTTTGTCCACAGGGGTCGCCAAAATCAACACAAAATGAAAGTTCTTTGTAGGAGCTTTAAATAGTGAAATTATTGTATTAAAAGTTTGGGATCTTTGAAAATAAAATGCAAGAAAAGAATAACAGTTCCTTATTCCAATTTACTACAGTGAAAATGCTTAAAAATCTGTTCAACAATAACTGCATATAGGTGAAAATGTGAGGTGAGACGAGACCACTTATGGATGTATACTCACCTCACTGCAAACATGACCCACAGACATGTATCCCACTGCTCTCACTTGTATTCATAAAGTGTGGGGAACCCATCATGAGTGTCTAGTCTCTCAACTTCATCACACTGCAAAAGAAAATAAAAGCAAAACAACCCGACTGCAACAATGGCAACAAAATAAGCTACAAGACCAAATAAGGTATGCACATCTTAAGCAAAACCAATGAGTCAAACCAGCTCAAAACAGCATTTGAACCTTTACTATGGTGGATGAATGGTTCATCCACAGTGGACCAGTCTATCACAGGGTGATATCACTGCAACCAGTGCCACCAGCCACAATTGATGGGAACCAGCAAGACAATGAGCAGAAAGCAGCAGATACCTTTTCTAACCTGGAGTCATTCCAGGGCTGAATTCACAAACCCCACAGTATGCGAAAACACCCCACTACACTGTGTTAGCTTTATGTTTTCTCACACACTGTGATGGAGAATGCAAACAGTGAGCTTGCACTGAGATACTGTCGATGTATATATGGTTCTGAATGGGGTTAGATGCTTGAAGAGGAGCAACAAGTCTGTGTTTACTATAATGGTGTATGGGCTCAGTAGCTATTCCAACACTCCTGTTGCATACTGTATTTACAATGAATTCCTAGAGCAAACTCTAGGAATCCTCTCTAACTTTGTTAATGCAAATCTGAAAATAATCAGACAGGTTGTGGATTCCTACAAAGTCATTCACTGTTTCTAGTCTTTCAGATTTTTACCTCTGACCTGTTTTATTGGCTTGCTCTTGAGTTATATCTCCTCGACTGAAGCCCACATCAGAGACTTGTTCAGGTAACTCAACTGCAGTCAATGTCTACTTGTTACAAATAAGTCTGAGCCTCAGATCAGATCAAAGCAGGTCATTGTTTAGTAAGCAGCACAGTGATGGCGTCAGATTTAAGTGAGAGAGGCAGAGATAAAATTGTTATTCTAAACAGGGAGTGGCTTTCACAGTGTCGAATCATGGCTGGACTAAAGGTTTCTAAGGGGAGCGGTGCATGGAACACTAAAATGCTTTGTGGGACCTGGATTGGTTTTGGTATTCAAAGCACGATCAGGCACAATCAAGCTCAATTCCCTAAGTGATGGAAAAAACAAGTTGATCACAAGATTCCTATCATCAAAAGCTCCATCTCTGGGCAGACTAAGTCGAATGCTCAGGGCAGGTTGTGAAACATGGTGAGTTGGGGTTAGGGTGGACTGGATCTCAGATAGGGCCCCAAAAATCCAACCTGACCTGCCCCCAAGCCTGTGCATGTTCTGTCCGGCCTGACACATTATCTGTATTTATGGTCCTGAGGCTGATTTAAACCCAGCACTTTTTGTTCTCTACAACGCACAGCACATGCTGTGGATGACAGTCTGATCGTCAGTCAGAGAGCTTGATCTGTGTGTGTATAAATAATGTTGATTTGTTGAATCCATCCAGTGGGGCATCAAAATAAAAGTAGGCATAATGTGTTAATCCCTGACAGGAGATATGTGATGTTTTGAGCTTGCATATCGGTATCGGTTGTTATCAGAATCAGAAATTAATTAGACAGCATCGGCATATATCAACAAAAATTATCAGACATCCCTAGTTTAGATAAATCTTAATGAGAGCAACATGGAAGCATGTATTATGTAACAAAACATCATATTTTTCAGGGTCTGAGAAACACAACTTAAAACACTTTAAGAGCAAGAATTAACCTTGGATAGACAAATAGCTTATCCCCCAGTCCCCACACCAAATGTTAACCCCAGGCCAAAGGGGGAGGTGGAAAATCCTGAGTCTGGAGTTGGGTCTAGCTGGTTGAAAATCTAACCTCTGGTGGACTGACAGGAGACAGAGAGCAGTGGAGTGACACTGATAAGAGATTAGTTTTAGAGTGTATCTACTTCCACATTTTATATTATGTACAGTTTCTCATCTATGGGGATACCAATATTCACTAGTCCTAAGATTATATTGAAAATATTTCATTCAAAATATTCATTCAGCTTCACTCTGTTCATTCTTCACACAGAGCAAGCTCATTAAAAGGAGAGAGGATTGTAGCGAAAGCAGTGGAGTGTCAGATGTGTCTGTGTGGAAAAGGCAAATGGTTTATATGGCTCACTGATCAGATGGGGGGGGGCACTCAGCAGAATTTTACTAGGACCCCAGGGAGGTCAGGAATGGCTCTGCATGGGGGGATGCAAATCCAGTGGAAATTGGTTATTCATCCAAGATTTAATGGCATGGCTGAAACCATGAGGGAGTCTGCACTCTGTTCCCAGACTCCAACACTGCCAAGGTGTATGCATCCAGTTTCATTATGGGTGGCATTGAAAAAGTTAAACAGTCTTTCCTTAAACTGCAGGAATGCTGGCGAAAACCCAGCACTCTTTTGTCTTGGCTCTTTGAAACACTGTCTGTATCACTGTGGGAATGATATGGATCACCAGCTTGTGCACAGACATGAAGTCCATGACAGCTGGAGTGCACAGTCACATTACCGAGAAAGGGAGATGTTTCAGATACGAAGAATGTGGGAGTTGTTGCTCATACAGTAAACTGTGTTAACTTGACTTGTGCACCTTCACCTGACTATGAAAACTTCTACAGGACTCTGATGTAAAAAATAAAACAAAAATACATCTATCGCAAGATTTGGCAGTTTCTCATTACAGGAGTGTTCAAAACTCAAGCTCTCCCAGTCAGCAAAGGCACCACAGTCAGAAAACTGTGGCTTGGTCCTCAATTGAGCCTCCACTCCCTGATACACCTGTGTGTTCAAGAGACCTACTGTCTTAAACAAATCTTACATTGTTTTTACCTAAACATGGATTAAATCAAATGGATTTATAATAATTATTCAAATCAATCATTGATTTATTTACATTCACATTACAGACTTTGGTTTGAAATCCATGAGTATTTTTCAAAAATTCTAAAATAACACGTGGAAAATAAGTAGACAGATCAAGCTGCAGATAACAGCGAGTGCTGCAGTCAAAGACTGTGGAGAACACTAATGTTTTTGACCTGGATGCCAGGGTTGTTCAAGTGTGGTTTTCTCCACTTGTATGCTGCATAATAAACACATTAAAATCAGGAGGTTTATGATGATATCAGAGTTCAGGAGTTGTAAAATGCTGTGCAGTAAGCAAACCCCACATATGAGAGTGTCTTATCAATCATTCATGGTTTGGTGACTGTAATCTGCACACTCTTCAGGTTCACAGCACATAATCAGCATTTCAGTTAATTTCTCCACATTGTATGTGAATGTTCAGACTGTGTGACTTCATCACATGTCTCAATCAATAAGGCAGAAACAAAGAGTAGCTTTTGACCAGCTTGACCCATCAAGTCACATTCAATCTGCGTTGACCAACAGGAACCAGGCTGGCCTGAAGCAGTGTGACAGCTCGCAAGGCAAACAGCAACTGAGATGGATGAGAAAACACTACATCAAAAGATATTGATCACTAATGATTAATCAATCCAGATATGCAATCCTGAAGTCTTGTTCAGAGAAAGAGCTGTTTATGGATTTTCAACCAGCTGGACCTTTGTTCTGGTTGATAAGTCAGCCACAGTGCTAGCACTCTGTCATTCTGGACATGCAACGTCATTACAATTATATGCCACAATAAGACCCCAATCAATACATCCACACAAATGTAACTGTATGTGCATTTATAGAGAGGACCTTGAGGTCATATCAAGACAACAGGCCTTGTAGAAGCGGGGAGAGAAAAATGGACTTGTAAATGCTCAATAGAGCTGCAGCCTTTATTGGCACACAATAATGAGCTGCTGTGCAGTTTCATAGGTGTTAATGGATGGAGGCCACTATCAGATAACAGTGATTTGCATGAATATGCAGCTCAGACAAAACACGAGCAGTGACATTGTCAATCATCTCATGTAAATGTTTCTAAATTTACCACCTTGATTCATTCACGGCTGAGCTGATGACTAATGACTGTGCTTGCAGCGCTCTGCTCTGAGTGCTGTCTATTGCGGAGCTCTGCTGATGGTGTATTGATCAGACAAATAATACCGCATCTGTAGCATAGGATATCCATATGCTCCCAACACAAACACTGGAGAAACATACAAGCTTTCTCTGCAAACACATGCATCTTTCAGGGAGTTACACAAGCATAAAATGTGGGATCAGGTTTTATTTGAGTCATCAGAAATGCACTGAACACTGAATGTGTTCCACATTTGCTGCCTTCGGCCTCAATGTTTATATTGTTTGTATCAGCTACTCTCAAAGAAATGTGAATGACCAATCAAAATGTTCATATCCTCTGAACATTTCCTTCATGACACAATCAAGTGAGGGAGATGAAGTAAAACATTTCCCTTTATGAAAGTGCAATCTCCAATCAAATGCTCATACCAGGTTGAATAGATAACACTGATTTCAAGAAAATGATTAATATGTGTGTGTAATAATAATGGCTGTTTCAGGATGCTGACACAGTCTCAGTATGGATCCTCTCCACAGAGGTGTGTTTCTTTGAGATAAAGCTTGTCTTTGTGTGGCAAGTGATGACAGCCAGTCACTTCTCCTTTTTACAGGCCATAGTCATCTGACCTCAGTGTTTCTGAGCCAGTTTGGATGATACACACTTAATTTGAATCAGAGGGACAAATACTATTATATATCTAATATTTTCATCATTACGCAAATAAGGGAAGGGAAGCTTGTTTTTATGTTTTTTAACGTAGCACATTGCTGCAACTGCTCTGTCTGAGGAGTACTCATTTTCCTCTACTCAGATGGAGCAACATCTTTATATTAGCTTCACCTTATTGAAGTGAATCTCTTGATACTGTGACGTCATCTCTATGCTCTGCAGCATAGACAGCTCTTTGCTGAAGCCAGTTCCCACATGGAAAAGATATAGATAAATCTTATAATTTTTGTATCTCGTTTGTCTGAAACTTGTATGTAAAGCACACAGCAATGAAACCAAAATTATATATATATATATATATATTATCAGTTTCTTCAGTAACGCTTTACAATAAGGTCCCTTAATTAACATTAGTTAATATATTATTAAGCATTAATTAACTGTTTAATAACATATTATCAACCATTATTATGTATTTCTTAGCATTAGTTAACATAGTAGTTAATGCATTGATAAGCAGTTTTGGTCACTACTCAAAGTTAGTTAATCATTAGAATAGAATAGAAAATACTTTATTGATCCCCAAAGGCAAATTCATTTGTCTACTAGCTCATCTACCATTTGCAGAAGAATTAAACAGTCTGATGGCTGTGGGTATAAAAGATCTTCTGTATCTCTCTGTCCTGCAACGAAGAGAGAGAGAGCCATCCACCAAAGTGGATGATCCGTGTTGTTGTGATTATTAAGAATGAATCAAAGTAGAATAATGTAATTAGTTACCATTATGTATGCATTACTCAGCAATAATTAACACATTAGTTAATATATCAGTAAACTGTTACTGTCTCTAGTAATCATTTATTAATGGTGTTTATTTGGAGTGAATAAGCATGGGGTTGGTAATCCTGGAGAACTAGCAAGAGAGCTAGCAAGATTTGAAAATTGTACCTCCTCTGAGTTCCACCCCCCTCCTCCCCCTCCCGTCAGTGTGTACGTCCAAGCCACGCCCCAACAAACTGGAACGCGCACTGCACAAAAATGAGAAGTGGCAGGAGGAGTACTATATATATACTATAATCTATTCAATACTAGCATCACCGACCCGTTTTAAACCCACAGAGAAGCTAATATTAGCATTAGGCTAATACAAGCTACAAAAGTAGCTACGTTAGCAAAAGTTACACATTTCATAAAAATAACAAATCCTCCCCGAAACAAAGCATATAATTACCTGTCCAACAGAAAGAGAGCAACCTCAGCATCACTTCAAATCCCTCAGTTGTCTCCACAAAAGCAACACGGATGTTTACTCTGGTTTGACCTCTGGCTTTATCCAGAGCCTTTTTGTTAGCAGCCTTTTCAGCCTCCTTTCTCTTCCTTGCCTTTTTCTCGGGCGAGCCGTTACAAGTAACGAAGGAATTAGTAACTGGGGCTGCATTTTCTCAGCCATTGCTCATAAATGAGCATGAAATCCGTTCTGCTGTAACTCTGTACGCTGATTTCTTCCGGCAACAGCGACACGTGAAGATTGTGCACACGCATCGGAGACAGGGATTAAGGGGGCGGATACAGAAGTAGACATGAAGGCATCTGATTGGTTTTTGCTCTTCGCACCGAAGAGCGTGGATTGGTCGGAGTTTTGTCAGTCCTGCAGCTGCCACAGAGGACTGATTATTTTTCTTTTTCTGAATACATAATGTATTGATTACTCAGAAGGTAGAAGGAACATTTCACCCAGTGTAACAAAAAGTGTTTCTGAACAGGATTACCAACCTCAGCTTTAAGTAACGGCTAACAAATGCATCTACTAATCATTTGCTATATGGTGTACATGTTACCTGGATGGGCATTAATAAACAAGTAATTAATGTCTTAACTAATCATTTACTAATTCTTTGCTGTGTATGTCATCAGGTAGCCCTTACCCAACCTTAAGCAAAGTATTACTTAGCAACTGATTTAAATGCTGCATAAGCATTACTTAACCATAGTTAACCATTATTGAATACTTTTGGACCGTTATTGTAAAGTGTAAACATGTATCCCTTAGGTATTATTAAGTAATACATAATAATGGTTGATAATAATGTACTAACTAACGTTCCAGAACATGCCCTTCAACTGGGAGCAGCAAAGTCTGTAGTAGTTTTTCTTTGTTTATTTTGTTGTGTTTTTGTAATGTTTTTCTTGTATTTTGTCAACTACTGATGGATACTTCTGTGGGGAGGGGAGATTCTTCAGGAGAGGAGCTTCTGTCATTGAAAATGGAGCAAGTCTGGAGGATGCCACCCTGTTCCAGCTGGGATGAGGAGCTGCTTTCTTGGTTGCTGTGCTGGTGGTGCAGAGGTTAAAAGCTTGGAGGTGGAGATGTGCTGTAGGTCCTTTCTGCTGTCAGTCACCATGCAAAATATCAACTCTCTGCCCAACAAGAGTGATGAGGAGCTGGAGATATAGGTGAAGACTCAGGAAGTAGACATTTTTTCAAATCAAAACAAACATCTAAACCTCCTGAGGCACTTGACTTCAGTCATGTCTCCCTGATGGACTCACTGAGGATGTGGTGGAGACATACACGATGGTGGAGGCCATTGGGGATTAATAAAGCAATTCATATTTATAATCATTAATTAAGGGACCCTTATTGTAAAGTGTTACCATTTCTTCTGTTTCTTTTCCATATGGGTTGGCAGGTTGTTTTGGGTTTGACCTGGTATCTTAGCATAGTCCAACTCCATCCAGAGGAGTGTCTAATTATAGTTAATTAATAGCAGTGAGAGGGTTGTGTCTGGAAGGAATATACATATATATATATATATATATAAATTATATACACACACACACACACACACACACACACACATATATATATATATATATATAAGCTCAGAAAGCTATATATAAGATCAGAAATCATTATCCAAGGTCCCAAGTCTCAAATAAATGACTGATTTAAAAAAAAAAGAAAAAGAAAAAAAAATATTCCTTATACTCTGCATCTACTCTGCAAATTCTCTGTCCCTGCTCTTTCTCTCTGTCTCAGTGTTAGTGTGTGTGTGTGTGTGTGTGTGAGCACTGCAAGCCCCCAGGCTCACATCAGCAGCCATGGAGGAGAGCAGAGAGGAGAGGAGGATCTGATACTGAACTATGTTTTCCATTCTGTATAAACTTCACAGTATAAACATGATGTCAGGAATATGATTTAATTTATTGACATTTTAGATTTGTTTCCAGTGAGATATTATTGAGGGTAAACACTTTGCACCATGCAATCTAAGTTAGGACACCCCATCAATTAGAAAATACCGGCCTATCAACATCAGTTCTTCTCACAAATTTTATTCATAGGTAAAAGGTGATGTATTGCATCACTTATGCAAAAACAAAAAGAAAATTCTTTTATTTAAAAAATAAATATCACTCCAGAGGAAACAGTTAGGACTCCTTGTGCTGTGACAGCTGGTATTTTCTTCTGATAATATTATCAATGAGGTGTTTCAGAAGTCTTCAATGGGTGTGATGTCTGTTTCAAATCGCCCAGCATCTCAGTAGAATTCACATCCAGGCTTTGACTCAGTCATTCCAGGACTTTCCATTTCTTTATACTGAGCCATTCCCTGTGAATGTTTTGGGACATTGTCATGTTACATGGTCCATCCCAGTTTCAGCTTCAAGTTGTCCTCTATCCTTTATCACAATGAAGAATTCATAGTAGATCCTCTGATGTCGAGCAGACCAGGCTCTGCTGCAACAAAGCAGCCACACACCATAACTTATTCAAACCCATGCTTTACATTGGTGTGAGGTTATTTGCCAAACATGTCCTCTGTTACTGTGTCCACATAATTCAGTTTTCACTGTATAATCCCATGTTCCTTTGCAAGTTATTACGTCTCTTCTTGTCTAGAGGGAAAAAAAATTGCAAAAAGGCCAAAATGCAACAATTTCTGGTGGAAACTACAACCACTTCCAGTTTAAATCTGAACACACACCCAGGTACTGTAGAGAAACAAATGATGGCTTATCTGCACATCCAAAAGGTTTATAATATTTATTAGAGGAGAGAAACAATATTTTACAAATGCTGCTGAGATTTGGTTTGTTTCAACTCATTCCTCTTGTGTATTTCCAGCTTCATCTTGCCTGGATGTGGTTCCTCTGCACACTGGAAGCACACATCTTAATCTGCTCTTTTGTGAGAAAACAGAAATTAATTTCCATTTTATTATTACCAGACACTATCAGTGATGATGAAAGAAGAGGAGACAATAATTCAGATGTACACAAGATATAGCCTACTAAAGGGATGAAAGCTGACCAGTCATTATTTTTGCAAGAAAACTTTGCCAGTTTATTTTGAATAATCTTCACTGTAACACCAGCAAGTTAAATTCACAATGGCAGCAATGAGCTTTGTAGTTTGATCAGTCTTCTCTCATAATACTGTATTGTAATGCCCCCATAGAGAAAAGTGTTCAAGATGCCACTAAACCAAACATAGGTGTAGTGGTCAGAGGTCAAAGGTTTAGGTCAGCGTGACCTCACAAAACCTCTGTACTCAAGCTTCATACAAATTTCACACAAATGGTTAATTTTTGATATGACTGTGGATAAACAGTGAAGTACCCTCAACTCCTCTGAGTGAGGCAGACTATCATGAGCTGTTGATACAAGTCTACTCCTTTTCCCTGATTATAAGTGATAAATCATACATTAACATTATTATTAGGAACACCATCTTGATATCTGTGAGATTTGTCAGCTGGTCATTTACAGAGCCAAACCCTCTATTCTACCACATCCAAACGATGTTGTACTGGATCCATGGATTCAAACTCTCAATCTGCTGCTCCAGTGCAAATCCAGCTCCATCAGACCAGTGCCCATATTCACAAATACTGCTTTTCCACCAAAAGGAACCTGATGGTAGTGCCAGTGCTTAGCTGGTTCAACTTGCGTGTCCCCAAAGAACCAGTTTACTTTTCCACCGGCAAAGAGCCAAGTCAGAGCCATGCTCTCCACGCAGGAGCTGTTTGCAAGGCTACTATACAATACAATACAATACAATACAATACAAATTACTTTATTAATCCCCAAAGGGAAATTCATTTGTCTGTCAGCTCATCAATTATTTGCAGAAGAATGAAGAAGCCTGATGGCTGAAGGTACCAGAGAGAGGAGCCGTCCACCACCGCTCTTTTCTTGGTCCATCATGGTGTTATGAAGAGGATGATCTGAGGTGTTCAGAATGGCCTCCACCAGCATGTATCTCTCCACCACATCCTCAGTGAGTCCATCAGGGAGACATGACTGAAGTCAAGTGCCTCAGGATGTTTAGTCTGTATCCTAGCAATGACTTCATGGAGAACTTCACATGGAGTTGGTGGGATGTTGTTGGGTAAAAAAATAAACGTCTGAAAATGGGCCAGTTGTGATCAAAGACTGTTTATTTTTGCCAACATTTAATGATACAAAAATCTAAGTCTTGAAGGGAGTCCACCAAGGTCACAAAAAATCAACAAAGTGTGGAGGTGCTCCCTTTGAAAATAATCTAAGTCCGACAGAGCTTGGTGCAGTAGAGTTTAACCCACGCGACGGCGAGGTTAGAACCCGAGTCAGATCCGGATCAGACTGACCCGGAGGGCTTTGCACTCATTTTTTATACCCCCCAAAGTGCACAACCTTTTTATTTAAATTTAGGGATGTTTACACCTTTATTTTCCTTAAACCTAATTTTATTTGTCCAAACAATCATGGTGTCACTTTTTACACCTTAGCCCCTGCCCTAAACAGGCGCGGCTATCTCTTATTGTCACGTTTTCTTTACTCGTGCCGGGTTTTTCCCACTCTTATGTTGTCATAGTTGGCACACTTCACCCCTGCACCTGGTGTCCGCACCTGTGGTCTTAGACTTTCTAGAACTTTCCCCGCAGTGGTCACTCACCCCTCCCCCCTCATTCTCTCTCCTTCTGCACAGGGTTAAGTTTTGGTCCTTCCCCCCTACTTTCACTCCTCCCTCTCTCTCTCTCCTTCACCCAGGGTTAAGTTCTTTAGGCCCTTCCTCCTACTGTCACTCCTCCCCCACTCTCTCTCACTAGTTTGCCTAGAGCTAAGCCCAGGTTCCTCCTACCTACACTCACACCCCCCCCCTCTCTCCCTCTACTTCTCGGAGCACAGTGCATTTTCCTTTTTTTTTTTACACAACAATGTACACAAGAATTCTTTTGATTTGAAAAAATGTCTACTTTCTGAGTCTTCATCCATATCTCCAGCTCCTCATCACTCTTGTTGGGCAGAGAGTTGATATTTTGCATGATGACTGACGGCAGAAAGGACCTACAGTACATCTCCACTTCCAAGCCTTTAACCTCTGCACCACCAGCACAGCAACCATGAAAGCAGCTCCTCAACCAGCTGGAACAGGGTGGCATCCTCCAGACTTGCTCCATTTTCAATGACAAAAGCTCCTCTCCTGAAGAATCTCCTCTCCCCACAGAAGTGTCCATCAGTAGCTGACAAAATATGACAAAAACACAACAAAATAAAGCAAAGGTTGAGTAAAATCTCAGAGCTACTTCTGGAATCTTTATATTTACCTATCTATCTATCTATCTATCTATCTATATATGTATACATACATATATATATATAGAGAGAGAGAGCAGGCCATTAATTCACGGCCCAAGACCAACCAAAAAGAAAAAAATGAAGCGGTCTTTGTCATGTAGTCAGCTTACACCACTCTGAGCAAATTTAAGGATATTCAGGTATTTTTCTGAAGATAACAGAACAATCACCAGCTAAGCTGATCATCACAATTCAGTCAGCAAACATCAGCAGCTAACATAGCACTAGCTAGCAACATAAGAAGCAGCAAAAGAATAAAACTGAATGAAAAGTATAAGTTTGGGTTATGTTACTCAGAAATAATATTTGTACAGTGTTTTTTTTTTGTTTGTTTGTTTTTTAGTACAGTAAACTTGTTCTGTTTAATGCACTACTGCGGTTATCTTTGCTGTGAAATTCAGGTTTTTCGGTTATTTTTAGTCCTCTGCTGCCACCTCCTGGCAGATATTGGTAATTTTCTGAGCAAGGAATCTATTGGTGACTTACGTCATAAGCGTTGGACATGTTCTTCAGATCGATAACAGAGCGTGAAGCTCGTCTCTTGTTTGTTATGTTATTAAGGATTCAAACGCACAACTATCTTCCTAAGTTTCAAGTTTGCTTTGAAGGCATCGTCGGAAAGTTTATTCAATGAGATGATGTATGATTCAGTAGCCTAATGATACTGTGTGAATGTTATGCTACATGCTGATTGAGTTAAGCTAGTTACTACCAGCAGTCTGTTATACTCTGGTTCTAAACGGACTGTATTTCATGCTTTTAGTTTTACCCTACTTCAACGGGCCATAAAGAGTGAAACTGAAACTTCTCGTTTGCGTGGTTTGAACGTTACCCACCGGCTCTCGCCGGCTTTGTCAAAAACAAATGCTTATTGGCACACTGGCACCTCTTGGTATTATTTAAATTCATCCATTAACGATGATCCCAACCTTATGTGTTTTCCTGTGGTTTCCTGTGCAGTGTATCCGCTGCCCCCCCCCATCATCTGGGGGGCATCTGTGTTGTCAGATACATAGGATTCACCTGACACTGTTGCCCAATAAAATGGCATCACCACACGGCTGCCATCGTGCATCGGTCTGCTTGCTCTCTCAGAGCATTATGCCTGTGGTGCATGTTTTACTAAAATAACCAGAATCTGCTCACTTTTTGACCAATTTTCAGAATTTCTATGAACATCAGAAATGCATGTTTTTAGTTAGTTAGTTTTTAGTTAGTAGGTGTTTGCCCATGTCTCTGTCTAAATGTTGTGACTATTTCATCCTGATATAATAGATTTTCTTTGGATGCATGGTAGGCCTTGTCTCTGTTTCGACATTTTCCTCCTAGTGCGATATGTTTTACATATGTTTCTGAAAAGCAGTGTTTTGAAATGGGATCTATTATATCTTCAAAATATGATTGCATGTGGCCTATATGGATAGAATTAAGTCCCAGGTATGCTGGGAATGTTTTTGTATTTTTTTTTTTCATTTTTTAACATTATGTTATTGTTGATAATGGCACACTCATTGACAAGAAGTTTCAAAATGGCACTCCATGTCACAAAGGTTGCTGACCCCTGTTGTAGAGTGTTTATGTTGAAAAAATATAGGTTTTGCTGTCAAATGATTAGAAAAAAATGTAATTTGTTATTTTGATGCTGCTGCTCTAACTTTGAATTGTGACTTATTCTCAGATATATCTGAGTGAAGCACAGAGGAAGAAGCATAAACACAGCTTGTAAGACTTATCTTGTCTTATAATATCTTGTCTTTGATTGTCCAAACGTATGCTTGCTGTGACCTCCACATTCATTGTTTCATAAAGCTCAGTCTTATAAAACTAAACCTTTGGTTTTATAGAGCCTCAGAAATGCAGCTCTGGTGTTGCTCGCTTTATTACTGATGCTGTGAAAGCATTAGTTTCTCCCAACAGCATCCTCTCATTTACTGCTTTCTCAGCCCATTCCAACTGTGCTAACATTCTCACTGTGGACCTGATTTACTAAATTAGATCTTAGTCTGAGAATTTTCATTTATCATCATGTAAAAGCTCACCACCTCTTACCTGCCTCAGTTGTAACAGTAACAATAACTCAACATGTTTATTAGCCTCGCTGCTGGTAGTCAGGGAAAGAATGGTCAGTCTTTCATAGGCTTTTGCATACTGCATTGTGTTATACTGTCTAAAAGCTTCAAATCACAGGGGACGCAGTTGCTACAGTGATGAAGCCAGATATTATTATATTGTTACATAATATAATAATGTATATTATGTTTAGATTCTTTGTTTACTCACTCTTATATCATATCACCACCATGACCATTATAATTCTACACAGTGTTTTATCATATTATATTTAGGGCTGGGAATTAACACATTAATTTTGATGAATTAATTACAGAAAAAATAACATGTAAAAAAAAATCTATGCATTTAATTGATCCTTTCAGTTCCTGGCATACTAATCCTACTGATGCACCAGGTGTGTTGAGACAAACATGATGGGAGAAACAGCTGAGATGCGTTGTTTGGTCCAGTGGATGGAGAATTTCAGTGTGGATCGGCCCAGTTGAACTTTGGGCCTGGTGCGGTGCATTTGGGTCACTGTGAACACAACAGATGCGCACCGAGACCACCCCTTCAAGTTTCTCTCTATCCGTGCTTTATGTTTACATTTACGTTATTTTTTTTTAAGAAGAGGAAGAATCTTTATTGTCATTGTACAAGTATACAACGAAATTTCGTTTAGCAGCATCTCTTTGTAGCAGCACCAATAAAAAAATAAATAAATAAAAAATAATAATAATAGTAATAATAATAATAATAAAATAAAGAATAGAAAGAAAAATTTGCATAAATAGTAAAAAAACAGTAAAGTGCAGGTAAAGTTAGTTATAAATACATAGTTGTGTTTAAAGTGCAAGGTTATTGTCCATTGGGCTGGGAGGTGGTAGTGTGTGTGGGGTGGGTATGGGGGGGGGGGGGTCATGATTACTGCAGCAGACTCTTCACAGCCCTGGGGAAGAAACTGTTCTTCAGTCTGTTGGTGCGGGCTCTCATGACTCTGGGTCTGCCAGAGGGGAGGATGGAGAATAGAGAGTGTCCTGGGTGGGTGGGGTCATCATGGATCTTTGTGGCCCGTCGGAGGAGACGGCTCGAGTAAATCTCCTCTAGAGGTGGGAGTGGGGAGCTGATGATCCACTGAGCAGTCTTGATGACCCACTGCAGTTGTTTCTTCTCCGATGCAGTGCAGCTGGCATACCACACTGTACATCCGTAGGTCAGGACAGTGGTAAAAGTTTTTCAGCAGAGGTGGAGGGAGTCTGTTCCTCTTTAGTGTTCTCAGGAAGAATAGACGCTGCTGGGCCTTTTTAATGATGTGGGTGGTGTTCACAGTCCAGCCCAGGTCCTCTGAGATGTGCAGAAAGTTGAAGTTTTTGACCCGCTCCACCTCTTCTCCATTGATGCTCAGGCCTGAGTGTAGTGTGGTCCTTGTCTTCTGGAAGTCAATGATGAGTTCTTTTGTTTTCTTGGTGTTAAGGTTGAGGTGGTTGTCGCTGCACCAGGCCGTCAGTGCTCGGACCTCTTCCCTGTATGGTGCCTCATCATCTTTGTTGATCAATCCAACAATGGTTGTGTCATCCGCAAATTTGATGAGGGTGTTGGAGCCATGGGTGGCAACGCAGTCATGGGTGTACAGCGTGTACAAGACAGGACTGGGGGAACACAGCCCTGGGGGACACCGGTATTGAGGACGATGGTGGAGGATGTGGTGGTGCCCATCCTGACATACTGGGGTCTGTTAGTCAGGAAGTCCTTGATCCACAGACAGAGGGAGGTTCCAAGTTGCAGTGTCTGCAGTTTGTTGATCAGCCGGCTGGGGCTGATGGAGTTGAATGCCGAACTGAAGTCAACAAACAGCATCCTGATGTATGTTTTGGGACTTTCAATGTGGGTGAGAGCGGAGTGGAGGGCGATGGAGATGGCGTCGTCTGTGGATCTGTTGGACCTGTAGGCGAACTGGTGTTGGTCAAAGCCAGGTGGGATATGGGCCTTGACATGCTGTAACACCAGTCTCTCCATACATTTCATGATCACCGGTGTCAGGGCTACAGGCCGGTAATCATTCAGTCCTTTGATGGCAGAGGTTTTGGGCACAGGGATTATGGTGGCAGTTTTCAGGCAGGTGGGGACTGTGGCTTGCTGCAGCGAATGATTAAAGATGTTAGTGAATACTGCAGCAAGCTGATGGGCACATGATTTCAGCACTTTCCCTGGTACTCCATCCGGTCCTGGTGCTTTGCTGGTGTCGATGCCTTGCAGGACTCGCAGCACCTGGTGTTGTTGGATGGTGGGGGGCTGGTCATGTTCTGATAGTGTCAGCTGTGTGTCCTCTGCCTGTCTGCTGTCCTCTTCGAAGCGGGAGAAAAAGGCGTTAAGTTGGTCTGGGAGAGAAGTGTCAGTGGGGGGAGGGGTGTTACAGCATTGTTTGTAATCTGTGATGTTCTGGATGCCTTTCCACATGGAGCGGGGGTTGTTTTCCCTGAAATTGGCCTCTATCTGCCCTCTGTATTTTGCTTTGGCAGTCTTGATGCCTCTGTTCAGGTCCACTCTGGCTTTCCTGTAGGCCTCCCTGTCTCCTGACCTCAGTGCTGAATCCCTGGCCTGGAGTAGTGCTCTGATGTTGGTGTTGAACCAGGGTTTTTGGTTGAATATTTTCACCTGTTTCCTTGTTGTTACGTTGTCCATGCAGAAACTGATGTATGCCAGTACAGAGGAGGTGTGGAGCTCAATGTCTGGTTCCTCAAAGAGCTCCCATATGGTGTCCTCAAAGCAGTCCTGCAAGGATAGTGTGGCCTCCTCAGTCCAGCACTGCATGGATATGTACTGTGGCTTGGACCTGCAGATGAGGGGCTTGTAAGCTGGTGTCAGGCACAGGGAAAGATGGTCTGACTGTCCGAGGTGAGGGGAGGGACGGGCTTTGTAGGCTCCAGAAATGTTGGTGTAGACCTGGTCCAGTGTTCTGCCCTTCCTTGTTTTAATGTCTACATTGTTGTAGAATCTGGGTAGCACAGTTTTTAAGTTGGTGTGGTTGAAGTCCCCAGCCACAATGAAGAAGCCCTCTGGGTGGGTTATGTTATGCAGATGAATCCGCTCCCATTATACACTGCTGTGGCAATGCTTCACATTCATTCTTTTAGACCTCAGATATTAGGAAACTATAGCCCCAGGTTGAATTTGCTTGGAATTGTCCTTTAACACTGTCATAGTCCTCTATACTCCAAAATCTGAGAATGGCCTATTTTCCGTTTGAGCTCCACTAGTGGTGAGGGTTCTGGCATCTCAAATAAGTCCCTTCTGGGAAGGCCAGCAATTTCAGGTGAGTGTTTAAGTAGTCCAGGCAAATCTGTTAGGAGAGCTGCTCAAACTTAGCACCACAGGGACTGTACATTTCCCACACAGTATTACAGCTTTACTTCACTTTATGTTAGGGCACTTTCAATCAAATACACTCAACAGTCAACTCCTTCTCAGCTCTCCCCTCCTCTTTCTCCTCAGCTTCATATAAATGTTATTTATAGGTTAGCAAATTGGACAAACAGGTATCTTGGTAATGCAGATCTGTCAGATGTTTGACTTACATTGTGCTCCAGCTGTCATACAGCTCCACATCAGCTTGGGACTGTAGAATGTTAATATCAAATCAAATGTGCTAACATGCTCAGATGACCTTTGAATGTCAGTATCTGACATTTTACAGATAAACTAACAAACTGGAGAGACTTCCCACAACAACTTCCTCCACTTTTGTCATGTGCCCTGACAGTATGACACCATCTCATTTACCCTAATTCCCTCTAATTGTAAATGTCCAGGTCAAGATATGCAAATTTCAAGTGTTGAAGTAACCATTGATGGGAAAAATGATCTTCTGGTTCACTGAAGTCACTTTAGATCTAATCTATAATCCCACAGAAATGAAATTTGTTCATGAGCCTGTTACTGTTTGTTATAGTTAATTAATAGTTAACGGCAGTAACAAAGGCCCACGCAGGTTCAGATCAGGTGGACAGGTTCTCACAATCACCTACCACCATGTACCCCATCTGAACAGTCCCTCTGCAGGACTTAGGCTCCAGAACCAATACTTGGTTTAAGGGTGAGTCCTAAGGCGAGTCCTGGTAAAGGTGCATCTCAATAAATTAGAATACAGCTGCCAGGTCAGCAGTCTTCCCCATGATCATGTAGCTACAGAACCAGACATGTGGACAGGGCCTAAGAGAGCATTTAAAGGCTCAGGAAACCTTTGCATGTGTTTGGAGTTAATCAGCAGGATAGTGTGACATCATTAGGTTACAAAAGTGAACTTTTTCACTATATTCTAATTGTTTGAGATACCGAATTTGGGGTTTTCATTAAATGTAAGACATAATCATTACAATGAAAAGAGATAAAGACATGGAATATTTCAGTCTGTGTGTAATGAATCTATATATGAGTTTCACCATTTGAATCGAACTACTGAAATAAATGAACTTTTCCATGACATTCTAATTGAGATGCACCTGTATGTCTAGCCCATACCACTGTGCCAAATATACTCTATAATAAAATATGATGCATAACAGTCAGTGCCAACACTAAGAAATGGTATACACTTCCTGTCTCTGAAGTGGGCCTGGCGATTTGAGATTTATTCTTATGGTACAGGATCATACATCCATCAGACATAACTTTATGACCATTGATAGGTAAGGTGAATAACACTGAATAACTCTTCATCATGGCACCTGTTAGTGGGTGGGATATATTAGGCAGGGAGTGAACATTTTGACTGACAGTGAACATTAGACTAATTGGTGTAGGTTGGTCTGATTAATGCAGTTTTAATCAGAATAATCTGTGGCTAGTCTGGTGGTGTGGGGTCTGTATAGTAATCTGTGGGTGTTTTCACTTCTGTCATTGGAGTGAACACCAGAGTCAGACCTGCCATTGGTCTCTCAAAGGGGTGGGGGAGAGCTGGAGTTCAGAGTAACAGATACAGCACAGTAGACAGAAGTAGAAAGGAATACATTACTTTAACATAAGCAGTACAATCCACATGACATGGGCAACTGTGAAACTGACACTGCTCTTTGCCACCATTATAAATAATGTAAGCCTGATGAAATGATGATCTTAACCCTAACATTTAATTCATTTGTAACTGCTTGTGTTATTTCTGTTATTTCCAGGATTCAATGATAGGGTAGGTGCCACTAATTGGACTGAGTGTAATGATAAGGGGGAGGGCGGAGGCTGAAATAGGTCTACACTGTAAAAAAAAAAAAAAAAAAACAACCTAAAAAAACGGTAATTTTCTGGCAGCTGGGGCGCCAAAAAAATACAGTGAAATTACAGAAAATTACTTTCACATAAAAATATGGTAATTTTCCATAATTAAAATACAGTTTGTAGCTGTAATTTTCACAAGATTTTATCATTTTTTAGGATGTTTTTGAAGTTTAATTAAAAACATTTTAAAACAATGAAATTACCTATAAATATGGTAAATAAATGGTGTAATACAAACAATAATGCTTAAATTTACATATATATGCAGTTATTAGTTGGTTTGGTTTGCAGTTATTAGTTTGGTTTGGCATTTTATGTAAAAAGATTGTATATTAATTCATATTTGATGTAATATAACAGTATAAACACACTAAATAATTTGATTCATCTTTCAAAACATGTCAAAAAAGCTGAAAAACTAGATATTGGGTTTACAGTTGTAACAATTTACTGCTAATTTTAGATCATATCAAATGTAAATTCAGTTTTTATGTGTAATTTTACATAGTTTTCCTGAATATTTCAACTATTTAACTATATAACTACTATTTAAACTTAAACTTTCAACTTAAACTACACCCACCTATATAATTACACCAAAATTATTTTAATTTTAAATGGTTTAAACTGTCTTTTTGGCCAGTAGGAAAGGGGCTTAAGTGAATTGTGTTTGAATGAGACTTAGCTTAACAAGAACAAGGCAAGGCAATTTTATTTGTATAGCCCGTTTTTACAGTTTGTCTCAAAGGGCTTTACACAGCATCATGACAACATCCTCTGCCCTTAGACCCTCACATCGACTGAGGAAAAACTCCCATGAAAACCCTTTTAACAGGGAAAAATGGAGAAACCTCTGGGTGAGCAACAGAGGAGGGATCCCTCACCCCGGACGGGCAGACGTGCAATAGATGTTGTATACAGACAAGAAGACAATTTACAACATGAAATACGGAAATCATGGAAATGGAATCAGTCAGTTAACGAGAAACAAAAATGATGAAGGCAGCTCCTGGTGGGCAGGGAGGGAAGGCCAGCTTAATGGGACTACTGGACGGCAGACTGGGTCGTAAGCAGGGAGTGCAGACCGTTTAACAGCAGGAGAAAGGAGGTGATGGAGGCGGCGGTTGGTTGGTTGGTTGGTGCAGGGGGATGGAGCTCTGAAGAGATCTGTGGAAAAACAGAGAGAGTGTGAGACAGTTAGTTAGTTCACAAAAGCAAATGTAATGACTCACTGTTGACTGATAAGTTAATTTGTTGACTAATTAGTTGCTGCTCATAAAACGTACAGTTCGTAATGAATCTCTTTTTTATTAGGCTTGTATGATTCATGTGAAAATAGCAGCAGAGTCTAAAGGTTTGTTCGTTGCAGTTTGTAAACACAACATTCAAACTGGGCCCCTTGCAGGCCTCCTGCCCCTGCCAGCAGCAGCAGCAGCAGCAGCAGGACTAGTCAGGACTGCAAAGGAAAGAACAGTCCGCGTGAACCGCTAGAGCCGCGGGCCGATACACGGCCATCGCCGGCTATGGGAGCCTCCAGGACCATGGTGCGACATGTAGGAGAACCATCGTGGTGAGCTGCCACCGCTACTGGAAGTTAGTGTCGAGCTAGCGGGTGTTAGCGGTGGTGAATAGCATCTGCCACTAGCACTCGCTAGCATCCGGAACAGCTAGTGGGGATGCAGCTTACTCTGACAGGAAACAACACCAGCCCTGCTTTTATAACATTTCAATTGCCTTCATGCTAAAAAAAAATAGGTCAGTGCCTTTTACTGACTGAGTAAAGTCATAGTGGTAAATTATTACCAAGCTAATGCTGCTCAGCTTGAGTTCGATATACTTGCCTTGCATCTTCGTCCTTCCTCCAGTCTCAATATTCGCTGCCGAACAATGTCCTTCCACCAGCCCAAACAGAAACGGCGCTTTCCACGGGAATTTGACAAGTGCTCAGCGTCACGTTGTTCAGTATTCCAACAGCCAATGGCATGTCGCGTTGTTCTCATGACGTTGTTCCGGCCCCAGTCTGCAGACTTTTTTTAATTGCACAAATAGTGTGCAGAGACGTTGCAGCAGCAGAATATTTAAGTCAGACATGCTGTGAAAGAATTCAAGACTTTGTGATTTATATTGTTTGCAATTCCTGCCTCTACATGTATTTAGATTTTTTTTTTTTTTTTTTTTTTTTTTTTTAGAAATAAATAACACAGTGTGGCCTTGTAATGTTTCATACTTTCTCACTATTTTTATTCCTATAAATTGTATTTTCACTGTTTACTTCATATTTTTTAATTTGATGTATTTTTGTGTTACAGTTATATAATTAAGGCCTTATATGAAACAAAATGAAAGATATTTGTATCTTTATTATACCAGCACATGCTCAATATCTATTTCATTTTCGGGATATGCTGAAGGCATACCAGGAAGGTGGAGTGGCTCTGATGGCAGTGGTCATTCAGGAGCAAGGGTCTGCAGGAATTCCTTATGAAGCTCAAGACAAGTCATTCATACTCAGACTACAGACTCAGACTTTTTTCTGGATTAAAATTAAAATAAGGGGGTGGTACTGTAACCTAATGCACCACCACCAAAAACATATTCTACAGATATTATCCACAAATGTCTGAGTGTTAATGGGACTGTGTTTGCATCTTAAACTCATTTACACTCAACAGTTTGTCTGCTTCAGTTCTGAAGCAGCAGCAGTAATCAAGTAGCAGCATCTCCATCAGTGAAATGCTTGATTGAAAGCATTTCATTGCAGGTGTTCTATAGCTCACTTGGTGGTGCCCCATAAGTAGAGGTCCTTGCTGCAGCAGCCCTAAGTTCAAGTCCACTCTTTGCTCTGCACCTTGTTCACTCTCTCGGGCTTTCCCCTTTTCCTGTGTCCTTTCAAAATAAAGGTTAATGTAATGTTAATAAATGTTACCATCTGGGAAATTACAGTAATTATGATTATTTTCAATGAAGATATTAGTCAATTAACAAACAAATTCTAGAAAAGTTACATATTTAACCGGTTCTTTTACTCTTAATTTCTCTCTTTTTTTTTTTACAGTTTCAAAGTTGAATTTAACAGTTTAATCTCTTAAATAACAGACAAATATTTGTGAGATTACAGTACATTTGTGAATGTCTTTTAACAATATATATTAATGGGGGTTTTTTGTAAAAGAACAGAAATATCATGTTTTTTCACAGTTACAGTTATATCATGTTATTTTACATTTGACATGCAAAATCACAGTCTATTTTTGTAATTTTAATGGTATTTTAAAAATACAGAAAAAATCTGTAAACAGTAAAATTCTGTTACACTATGGATTTTTTTTTACAGTGTAGAGTTTTGGCAGCTAGCTCAACAACAGAGAAACTCTCTAACGACTATTGACGCAGATGATCAATCTGTATCAGAAAGCAGAGCCTCCTGGATGCAGATGGCTCTGGGTTTACATTCAGGTACTTGCAGCTGATATTAGTCCTCATAACCTCAAATTAGATTGATATTGTTTTGGTGCCAGCATCCAATAAGGAGTCAATAACAGAGTCGCACAGGTAGCATCTGAGTCTAATGGGGATTTATGTGGGGCCTAAACCAACACTCACAGGCTTGATAATTTGGAGCAGATAGATTGGCTCTGTTGGACTCTGAATATAGCCCCCCATAGGCATCACTGGGCTGCCTGGCTGTAGCCCAGTGATGCAGCACTCTGATGACCATTGAGGCAGGTTGACACTGACTGGAGAGGTTGTGGCCGTTGTTGGGGATTTTAACTGTTAGTAGCATGCAGGTAATTTAAGGAGATGTTTTGCGGTTTTACCTCGTTTAGATGCGACTGAACCATAAAGATTTTTAAAAAATGATGTGCTATCAGTCAAACAGAGAGAAGTTCAGTCTCCAACTCAACATAAGAATTAAGTTGGCCTTCAGCCATGAAAGCAACGCTAAAGGAAAATATAACCATGTCTTGGCAAATGCGGAATAGTCTAAAAACAGTTCTCTCTGTAAACAGGGCTCTGCCATAAATTCCTCTTTGAAGAGGCTGGAGTGATTGCACTCAGCCCTGTGCTGCTTCAGCCTCGTATTTCACTTCAATTTGACACAGACTCCGCTGAACTGCTTGACCTATTTCTATAACCCTGAGATTCAACACAGAGGAAGGAATGGACAGGGATAGAGAGGTTAACAATGTTGCTGCTACACTCAAATTAGGCCAAGCTGACGAGGGCGAGGGAGCTGAAGGAAAGAAGAAAGAATGACGCATAATAAGTGAATTATCTCTGAGCTGAGTGGCAACAGCATGTTTGATCTAGTCGACCCCCCACCCACTTCGTCCGGGGCTCCCATCTCCAATTAATCCGATATACATTTATCCCATTGTCTTTGATGTCCGAGACTTGTCTGGTTTCATTGATATGAGCTGATAATGGGGGTATAGTTGGAGTTGATTTACAGCGGCGCCGGGCAGATTGCTGTGACAGTATGCCAGGGGTTGTGCCATGTAATATAGAGGGCTGTAATGAGTGGCCTGTTTGCAGAATGCAGGGGGTCTAGCCATGGTCCTGGCTCATACGTATTGAAATGATATGCAAAGTGGGTACTCTCCAAGCCCCAGGGCACCAAGACACAATGTTTGGTCAGACGAAAATGAATTTAACAGGATCTAATGCAACCTGGATGCATCACTTGCACCACTGTCTGTCATGTTTATGTCTCTATTTTAGTCTCTTCCTCTCTCATGATGTTTTCATCTTTTTCTTTATTGCCTTTACTCAGACTGTGAGATTAGGGGGGGCAGGTTTTGGATACATCATACACCTTACCTTAGCTTGATCTGATTCCATCTGTGTGGCTTGTAGCTATTAACAAGACACAGGAGCTATATAGAAATATTGCTGCCAACTATTATAGTCCTCTGAAAACAGGTGTCCCGTATTAATGCAGATGGCCATTGGTATTCTGATAGTGATCCCTTCGCTTCATGAAGCTGAGGTGTGCTGTTAAGCAGCATGTGGGATACCTAATTATACCTCTTACATGGCCGATCAAGAACACACTCACCTTGAGCTGCTGTTTTACTGCTAAATAGGAAACTGACCTCACCAGGTGTTGTACAGTATACACAGTCAATAACACAGGTGCAGGAGCTACTGAAACCTGCATCTTTCACAAGTGTGTCTTTAAAGGCATGCGACTTCAGGAGAACAGAAAGTGTTCGATCAACTGTTAAACTCTGAAGGAATTTCTGAGGTTCAGTTGTTAAATTGTGCCAAGTACCAAGGATAAAGTGAAAGAAAGTTGATACAAAACACTGCTTGAGTCAAAAGATGTCCTCTATATATGTTTTGTGTCGCCCGTTGTATTTTTGACACAATTTCTCTCCACAACTCCAGAGAGTGACTCTCACAGCAATGTGTGGATAGATGTTCTGAAGAAACTGGCTCAGAGAGAGACATGTTTTGGATATACACATGGAACTCCATGACACCAAAGAGACTGAATGATGAAGTGTTTACTCCAAACTAAAGACTGTTAAGTGATCTGCACTGTTACTTATTTTGCAAAACTGATTCGAGGTATTGATCAGGAGCAATAATCTGCTACACATTACAATGCAGAGGAGGTGCAAGTTAAGGCAGCATCTGACTACACAAATTCAGGCCAATTTTCACATAATTTTGTTGTGGCTGACTGATTATGAACTTGGGGATCGACGAACGGACGTATAGTGTAACATAACTTACGAACGAGTGATTTTGGTCAAGAACACTGTACAACGCCCTGACGGAAAGTCTAGCATGTTAGAATTTTTTGAATTTCTCTGCCTAGTCTGACTACTACGCATTGTTTACACACAGTGAAGCTACGTTAGCTTGCTTCAGGTGCGCAATGTAAGTTAATGGTTTTGAGGTTTACACATTGATTATCATACCTCATATTCTCTCTGAATTACAGATAGTTATACTGTCCTCTTCACCAGACCCAAGAACAGCTCCACGATCATTTTTTCTTTCTTCCTTTTTTGTGTCTGAGCTAAAGACTGCTAGCATCACACACAGCGCTGTAGTAGCCATGATTGTCAGTTTGTTGTTACACCTCCCCAATGGCCTATGAACTCGCACAGGGTCATGATTGATGATTGGTTGGGGTCATTCTTCTAGTGTTGTCAGTCTCCTGACCAAGACACAGCAAGAATTTATGCCACTGTGATCGTTTAATCTGACATGGTGACCATTGTGAAAGATTTTTTAAAAATTGTGTAGTCTGAACTCCGGCCTTAGACCTGTATCTGACTGGACCCATGTGATGAAGGTGATTGGTTCCTAGGTAATTAGGTCAAGCTAAGTTCTGACCCTGCCCATTGGTGTAGTTAAAGGTAGGGTTGGAGATCCTGGAAAAACGGTTCTAGCAGGCCACATTTTGAAAATACACAAGTCAAAAGTCCCAGCCTCTTTCCTCAGACTTCTCTCTGAAGCCACACCTCCACCCACCTGTGGACATAGGTGAAGACACTCAACGTGCATTGCCAGAGCTACATTGCCACCCACCAGACAGGAGTGTGGCTTTTCTGTGGACGTAGGTGAAGACACTTATCGCACACTCCAGAAGAGGGAGAGAGGGAGCGAGACGGCAGCTTGATTTGGTGTAGGCAGAACTAGACATGAAGGCATCTGATTGGTTTTTGCTTTTTGGAGTGTAAAGCATGGATTGGTCGGAGTTCTGTCAGTCCTGCAGCTGCCACAGAGCTCTGATTATTTTCTTCCTTTTTCTGAATACATGTATTGACTACTCTCAGGATAGAAGGACCATTTCACCCAGTATAACAAGAACTGTTTCTGAACAGGATTACCAACCATAACTTTAACCTGTGATGTTCACATTCTCTGAAGCTTATTGAGCCAACTAAAATAGTGAAATCTGTATTTTGTCCTTTTTTGACTTCTGTTATTAATGCAAATTAGTGTATTTGAATGATATCTGTGTCTCAGAGACACAGAGCATAAAGCTGCTGCTGTGTTTCACTTTTTTCACATTAAAATGTCTAAATATAATATTCTGTTCTTAGATAGGTCTTCTTAGATTCTCTTGAATATTAGTTTTGTTTTTGTTATACTGCTATAAGTTGCGTAAAGTTAAGATTTCTCATACCTGTGCATTAGTCTTTAGTCCATAGAAATCATTTTAGTCTTGAGAAGAGAGTGTTGTTTCATTAGCATCAGGAAAAAAAACATGAGTCGCCTAAGAAAAAAAATCACCCGCTGATTCTTTAAACATGACTAATAACGCACACACGGATTGATTTATGATCATCTCTATCTGTAATTACTGTCAGGCTTTGTGCTGTGTAGCTCCCACACAAGTCATACTCTGCTGCACTTCAGAAACAGCTACTTCTACCTGAGTGTGACTTCATCATGTGTGTGTCATGTGATACTGAGACACAGCTGATGATGTGGTCGTATTTTGAAACATGGGAGAGTTTTAATTACTGTGAGCAAAGGAACTCATTATTTCCACCGAAGAGATAATGTCACCTGTTTCTGTTGTACTGAGGCACAGACCAGCTCTCATGTCATCTGACTCCATATATACATCCACCCACCTCCAACTGATATATCTGTGATGATATAGAATCAGTGGGTTAGTTGTGAATTAATAAAGGTCCAGCTCAAGTGAAAGTAAAAATCCTTGGTGAAATGAAATGGCAGAAATTCAAATAAAAAATGAGTAAGGTGCTGCTGCGTACCAAACAAACAATTTAAAGCTTGTAATTATGTTTGGCTGCCACACGCAATGCAAACAGTTACAGAGCATATAGGATTTGGTCATGGGTCAGAGAAGAACCCTTTAATTATGGGGCAGAACCAGATGTTTTACTTTGAATTTGATTTGTTTTTTTTCTCTCTCTCTCTGAAGGCTGGTGTATTTTGTCTGATGCTGGCCTTGATGGATGTCTTGCACTCCATTGTGTGTGTAGTTCTCCACACACACACACACACACAATCCCCATTACAGCTATGCTCTTCTTCACCAACTGTCCATCTGCCTACAGTGAATAATACATTCATAATATGCAACCAAATGCAGCTGTGATGCTGAAATGCACCAAACATGCAGGTGCACATGCACCAGTATAGCATAAATATTAACATGTGTGTGTGTGTGTGTGCAGGTGTGTGTGTGTGGGGGGGGACGGTATGTCAGGGAGGTAAAGGGTGTTGACAGAGGTGTGGAGGGTGAAGCTGAGGTATTTTATTATTTGCCTGTGAATTGTGGCAGTTGGGAAAGAAGTAAAAAGCCCTTTTAATGAGTGCAGCAGCCCGGCGTTGGCAGGGCTGACATCAGTGGGGTGGAGGGCATGGGGGTTGAGTGGTGGTGGGGGTGGGGGTGGGGGGCAGTAAAGGTCACCTTCTCTGAATCTTATTGGGCCTGCCACAGGGACTGCAACAAGCAAGAAAATAAGAGAAGCTGGCATGAACTGCTGCTCTGTGGTCGGATTCTTGTCCTGAGGCTGCCGCTGGCTGAGAATCAGGACAATATCCAGAATCAGATCATACTTGTATGGAACCTGCTCCAAATGGCACATGCAGAATAAAAGATGTTGCAGCTCTTCGGGACAACGTGATGGTTTTAACAGAGGTTCCTCCTCCTCCGTCCTTCTCTGGCTCCTGGCTGTTATAGACTGTTAACTCCCCCATCATGAAATAGGTACTTATAAAGAAGAAGTCTTTAGCCTGCCTCACTTCACAGGTTCCAGGTTAGCGCCACTAATTAGTATGCTGATAAGATTCTCTACATTAGGACCCAACATCTGTTTTATGGTTGAATGTAACCGATTTTATTAGTTTAATACTGTGCGTCCTTCATGGCCACCTTTATATGCAGAAACCAGTCATCAGCAATGCTTGTTTTGGTGCAAATTTACAACACAGTGGTGCTCCAGTATTTTTTAGATGTTCCTATCTGGTTTCATGGACACCTGTTTGGCTGTCTTTTATTATTGAATTGCTTTTTTCCCCATCAGTCCTCTTTTTCTGTCTGCAGTTGAGTCCAACTATTCTTTAATCGAGACACATATTTGATTAGAGCTGTTAGTCTTTTCCATAAACGCAGCTGTGAAAATTGTCATGTGAAGCCCACTGCAGAATAATCACAGCATTCCATTCTCTCTAAAATATAGCCACTTTCTCGCCTTACTGCCTGGCCCCGGCGATTGCTTGTGTTGCCTACAAGTAGAGTATCCCCTCCAAAGTTCTGTTGACATTTTATATGCCAGGGTGCTCAGGACAACAAGTGCACCTAACTGTTTGCTAAACTGCTTCGTCACTGGTTGTTGCCTACTTGGTTATTTCTAGAAGACACAGCTTTGAATGATGTGAAGGTTTGTAGGTATCAGAATGCTTCAGTGTGTGTCCCTGTGTCACTGTAGGCCTGGAGACCTGGTGAGTTTCATAGTTTTTATTGTTCTCAGATGTACCGACCCAAACCACTGTGCTGCAGCATGACATTGATGTTGGTGACTGTCCTCCTATTAAGCAGCATGCCTACCGTGTGAATCCTACCAAAAGAGCTCAAATGCAAAAAGAGGTTGAGTATTTGCAACAGCATGGTCTGGCTGTCCCCAGCTCCAGTGCTTGGAGTTCTCCGTGTTTATTAGTGCCAAAGTCTGATGGAACACCACGCTTTTGTACTGACTTCAGGAAACCTAATGCTGTAACTAAACCAGACTCTTTTCCTCTTCCTCGTATAGAAGATTGCATCGACCGAGTTGGAGCTGCTCGCTACGTCACCAAGCTGGACCTGTTAAAGGGTTACTGGCAGGTGCCTTTAACGCCACGTGCATCTGAGATTTCTGCATTTGTGACACCAGATAGTTTCATGCAGTACACGGTCATGGCCTTTGGGATGCGCAATGCCCCTGCCACCTTTCAGCGTCTTATGCAAATAGTGCTGATGATGTGGTGGTCTACTCTGCTGACTGGCAATCCCACGTGGAAACCTTGTCTGTTGTGTTTCAGTGCCTGGAAGATGCATCCCTCACCCTGAATTTGGCAAAGTGTGAGTTTGCCAAGGCCACCATCACTTATCTTGGCAGGACGGTTGGACAGGGACAAGTGTGGCCAGTAGATGCCAAAATAACAGCTATTGCTGAGTTCCCTGCTCCCACCACTAAGCGGGAACTGCGTCGCTTCCTTGGGCTAGCTGGTTATTATAGAGGGTTCTGCCGTAATTTTGCTGCCATTGTGTCCCCTTTGACTGATCTCCTTAGCCCCACCAAGGATCTGCTGTGGGACACCAATTGTGAGCTGGCTTTTCTCAGCTCTTCTCCAGTGTTGTCGGCTCCTAACTTTGCAGTGCCATTTAAGTTGGAGGTTGATGCAAGCGGAACTGGTGCTGGTGCTGTACTACTGCAGGAAGATTCTTCGGGTATCGATCACCCTGTTTGTTATTTTTCTAAGAAGGGCCCTCCAACATTTTGAGGCTTACGTTGGCTCCACACCACAGCCGGTGCTGGTCTTTACTGATCACAAGCCTCTAGTCTTCCTAAGCCGCATGTACAACCACAACCAACAGCTCATGCGGTAGGCTCTCATGGCCCAGAACTTCAATATAGAGATTTGGCACAAGAAGGGGTGTGATAATGTTGTGGCCGATGCCCTCTTACGTGTAACGTAGGAGGTTGATGCTGACAGCAGGGCTGTCACCTTAAGGGAGGGGGTGTTACGTGCCATTGTATTGTTGCTGTCCCTTGTATGTGTGTCTCTCTGTTCTAGGTGCAGTTTCCTGAGGGATGATACAGGGCACCTGCATCACCCTGTGGGTGCAGCCTATATAAGTGGCTCTTTTCTCCGCCCTCTCTCTCTCTCATCTCCCTGGCACAAGATCCCAGCCTTTGTTTGTGTTACTCATCTTTTTTTTTTTGTAAATAAACATTCTTTCTTTGCATCACATCTAGTATCGTTTTCCCTTAACGTGTTGTGACTTTGAGCTGGTCATAACATATGTTCTAGTTATTTTTATCAAATATGACTTTTTAATGATGTAGTTAGTGTTTCGGTCCCATACTCATTTTCAGCAATTCTAAGTTGCAACCTGTCAAATGATGTCCTTTAATTTTGATCTTAAAGGGATAGTTCAGTTTTTTTGAAGTGGGGTTTTATGAGGTACAAATGGCCACTAAGTAGGGTTAGGGTTAGGGTTCAGTTAGGGTGCAGTAGAAAGGGCTCTGAATATGATCATCAACCCCCCCCACTGAGAAGTACTGGCACATGACACAGCAGTGAATGGCTGTGGCTGCTTTAACAGGGAAAAATGGAGAAACCTCAGGGGAGGAGGACGAGGGAGGAGGGATCCCTCACCCAGGACGGGCAGACATGCAATAAATGTTGTATACAGACAAGAAGACAATTTACAACATGGAATATGGAAAACATGGAAATGGAATCAGTCACTTAACAAACCCTACGAGAAGTCCCATCTCAGAATAATACACCAGTTCAAGAGTTTGATAAAAAGTGTAAATTTACAATGCATCAGCTTGTTGGAAAAAAGTTAGTTTATCTGGAACTAACCAACTCACTCAGTATTCCTCCATGCAGGCAGGCGGAGGAATACTGAGTGAGTTGGTTAGTTCCAGAGTCTTCAAGGAGTTATGACCGCGAAAAAGACAATGCCAGTGATCCAGTGTACCACACTGAGGTCCAGTAGGTGGCAATGTACCTCTAAGCTGGATGCTGGATGGTTTATTATGATGTTAGGTGTTTTCTTTCACATGAATGAGCCATGAGAAAAAGCTGTCAGAAAGTTAGCAATTTTGCGCAGTGACACACGACAGTATCGCGGAAAGCCACATCACTCACATTGGGATTACACTGGGTTGTGCCACGAGGGCGATACCTATGTGGCTTCACCTTGATGTGAGCCCAAGTCTGAACAAGTCGTCCATGTTCCTGCACTCTGGAAGTCTGAGGAAAGGGGCTTGGACTTTTGATTGTGTATTTTCAAAATGTGGCCTGCTCGAACCTTTTTTCCAGGATCTCCAACTGTTCTTTTATTGGAAGCCCAAGAACAAACCAAAGAAGTCTTCAGTTCACAGACGAAGAATTTATTCAGGTCACATATAAAGCACAGCAGCGCTGGGTGCGTAGTGACAGAGCTCAGTCAGGATCTCAGCCAAATGAACACAAAATCTAGGGCCAGTCTATTTTGATAAGTCATCAGTGTGGTAGCAGTTAATTGTCCATGGAGGCCGACTACAGCATCTCTAGTCATGTTGTTAAGTCTCTGGACATTGAAGTGGACGTAATTAATTTTTAAAAGTGGATGTAATTAATTTTTTGTTGATAGTTACCCACCAAAACAGGGATGATTCAAATCCGGCTGCAACTTGGTTCACTAACTTGTATTCATCAGGGGTTAAGGCCCTTTTACGTTTATATGAGTGGGGAGATGTTCATGAGTTATGCTGCCAGGCCAAATGCCTTGAGGCTACCTTCTCTTCCGATGCCTTAATTACTTTTATTGGCGCAATTAACGATACCGTAGTGCACGTCCAGACCAGTTATTAGGCAGTGTATTTCTCAATTGTTTTCCACAACAATACCAGTAAACATCCAGTTGAGCATAGGTGAGTTTGGTGACATTTGTCCAATTGGTAACGTCGATAGTATTTGTACACCAGTCGTCTGGAATGTCACCTATGGTGGATCCCAAGGTATCAATTGTAGTTATACGAGTATGTTCATTTTTGACCGGTGTGAAAACTGGGGGTGACATCAACAGGTAGGGGGCCTCCAAGTATTTACACGCATCCTCAGGATTTTCAGTCATATGCAGATGCATCATGTAGTAGGTTTCATTGTAGGAGAACGGTGATGGTACAGTCTTTTTTGCTAGTTACTTTGGCTGCATTTTCTACCCAATTCAACCAGTAATTTACTTGCATGAAACCCATCTCTATGGCTAAAGCATCCCTGACAGTTAGATTGGTAACTTTTTTAGCCATGGTATCATTGCTGGCCAATTGGGTAGTGTTAGTCACTGGAGAGGATAGTGGGTTAACAATGATCATTAAGTAACCTAGTCCCAGTTTTGTGAGATCTGAGCATGTAGTAAGCGGTATCCGATTTTGAGGGTTTCTTAGAGTATGAGTGGGTTGCATGATCCCTTGTTGCAAGGATCCTTGGTTTGTTAAGTTGGTAACCCCAATCTTAGGGTCCAGTGTTAACCACTACGTGGTACCAGGGACAGTAGGGGCGACTGAGATGCCGTTCACCCACAAAATATAACTGGTTAGTGGTATTACATAAGTATTTTTTGACCAGTTTTGCTTTGCTTATTCGATCCACACTACACAACTGAGCATAGGTTGAATGTTACCACACCATCTTCTTTCTCAGTAAATTGCAAATTTAGGATATGCTCGTAGCTCCCTGATCTTTTCGCCAATTGATGCTCAGCCATCTGATGAAAGGGTGGACGATGGGCCTCTCTTCCCATAAGAGGCACAACAGCAAGAAGGGTCATTATGGTTAGGATTGCTATCATGACCCTGGTCCTAAGACTTAGTGTCCATGGTGTCATTGTCGTTGTTAATTGCATCTTTAGGTGTCTGGTCAAGGCCTGTTTTAGTCTCTGAGGGTACGATGGAGTCATTATCAGTGGATAAAGTTCTTAGGTCAGTTTGAACCTCAGTCAGGGCTCTTTCGTTAGGATCCTTGGTGAGAGTACAGTGGGTCTTAGGGATCCAATTACTCAGTCTGGGGTCCATCAACCACACCTTTACACAATGTAGCTTCCGCTTCTTTGTATGGCCCTATCCACCGAGCGAAAGACCAGTTGAGTTTCCATAAGACCCAGTCTCCTGCTTCAACAGGTGAAGTATCCTGGCCCTGCTCCTTGGTGAGTATCTCTGTTACCTGTTGAGAGATACTCATCACCATGTTGTTCAACTGTTTCACATATTCACATAAGTTCTCATGCTGCAACATAACAGGTGGTGAATCTGTTGGTGTAGTGAACGGACAGGGCTAACGTGGGCTAACGTTCAAGTGTGGCGTTTGAGGTAGATCTTAGGTTAAATAGCACAATGGGCAGTGCTTCAATCCAGGTTAGCTTTGTGTCTGCACAGACCTTTGCCAGGCCTTCTTTGATGGTTCGATTTGCTCGTTCCACCAGCCCTTGTAAGGCCGGGTGGTAAACTGCACCAAACTTATATCTGATACCAAACATTTTTTCTACTTCCCTGAGTTCTTCATTAGAGAAGTAGGGACCATTATCAGATCTTATTATTTCTGGTACTCCAAATCTAGGTATGATCTCTCTTGTTAACCATTTAACAATTTATTTCCCTTTTTCAGTTTTAATGGGTGTGGCTTCCGTCCACCTAGAGAATAAATCTACACAGACCAGAAGATATCTTTTACCTTCCTTTCTGTGGTCCACTCCCCTATCAGTAAAATCAATTACTATTTCTTTCCATGGAGCATCAGGCACTGGGGAGCTGCCTAATCCTGCCTTGAGTTAGATTTTTGGGTTGAACAGATTACATACCTCATGATTGCACAAAATATTTAGTGATGTTTTTCAGGTGGGGATGCCACAAATGTTGTGAAAGTTACTTTTGAACTAGCACAGTGCCCTCGACAGTGCACTTCTAGGCATAGTAAATATAGTAGCCCAGCCGGAGCTACTATTTTGCCTTCATGACTCCTCCAGAGCCCTGTAGTCTTTCATGGCTCCTTTTTCTTTTCATGTCTGCTTTTCAGATGGGGCCTGTTCTTTTATATTTTGCACACATAGCTCTCTATGTGGTTTATCTGCAGGTATTTTCTGAGACATTTGTTTATATGCGTTGTACCCTGCTATTGCTTTTGCTGCCATGTCTGCTGCTTGCAGCTCAGCTTGTGCTTGTTCCAATGTACCAGTTGCTTGTTTTAAAAATATTTTGCAATCGCTCATTTTGGGTGGTGCGCTTTCCCAGTCACCAAACATTCTTCTTTTCTTCATCTTTTGGGACTTTCTTTTGCCATCTGATTATAGTTTTGTATAATACCAGCCCAAAGGGCTCCTCAGACAGTACATTGTTGGCTATATTTTGTGTACATATAGTTATGGCTCCCCTGGACCTATTTATTGCATATTTCAGCTTTTTGTATGTTTTTGCTATTACTTGTATATTTGTGATAGTACTACTTTAAATAATTAGATTAATTGTGATTAGGTGACAGGCTACATCTCTGCAACATGACAATGACATATTTTAAAGGGTATTTCAATACACATTTCTCCTCTAACAAACATTACAACCTCAAATGAAACATGGACTATGACAGATTTCTACAACATAAACTCACCTCTTCTGCAACATTTTGACGATCCTCTGAACTGAGTACCCAACGCTTCTTTGCTGTCAGAGAACCACTGCTTTGCTCACCCATGGAATGGAGAGAATTTCTGTGAAAGATAATGAGAAGTCATAATAATAATCATAATAATCAAAAGGGGAAAAGAGATAATGTTGAAAAATGTGATGATTATATTACTGATAGGAATACTAATTACCTGATGTTTTGTATGTCCTGTTCAAATTGCTGGATGCTCCCTTTGATGTGGACTGCATCTATGTTCTTCTTCTGGAGCTTGGCATAGAGGAGGTCCACATGTGGCATGATGTGGTAAAAAAGTTCCAGGAAGAACCTAAAATCCTGATGTTCCAGCAGCATGGCCATGCCTCCTGCCTCTCTGATGGTATTGGGGTCAAAGTCACCTGAGTCGTGTATGTTCTCAAAACACTAAATGAGATCGTGTCTGTGCTCAAACGCAGTGTTGATGGCTCGGCTATGAAAGTTCCATCTGACATTGCTGGATGTTGGCAGTCTACGGGCCACCATTTTATCAAGAACAGCTGTACGCTTGGGTGATCTGGAAAAAAAAGCTGGCAAATCCACCCAGGTCAGAAAAAAAAAATCTCACCTTGGAAATGTGAGAGTTGGCCTGTTGCATGATCAGGTTGACTTGGTGTGCAAGCAGTGGACATAGTGGGCATTTGGGTACACATCTTTGATTTTCCCCTGAACACCTGTAGTGGCACCCTTCATTACATGGGCTCCATCATACGCCTGGCAGATAAGCTTGCTTTTCTGATCCTCGGGAATAATGGCAGCAAGACGCTCTTTTAATGCAGTAGCAATGGACTCAGAAGTAGCTGACTGCAGAGGAATGAACTCAAAAAATCTTTCCTGCACACTGTGTTTGTCATCAATGTAGCGTAGTACAAGCACAAGTTGGGACTGTGTTGAAATATCTGTTGTCTCATCTGCCTGGATTGATACAAAAACACTCTTTTGAGCTTCTTTAATTATTTGCTCCCTTGCAACAGACAACATACAATCCAGGAGCTCATTTTGGACAGTTTTTGAAGTACCCTTAAAAACAGTGGCAGTCTCAAGGTGCTCTTTCAAAGCTCCATCCAGAGAGGCAACAAAATCCACCAGCCCACAAAATATCCTGGGGTTAACAGAGCTCTCACTCTCATCATGGCTACGTAAAGCCAATTGAAAGGCCCACAAAATTTCACACAGTCTATTATCCTGGACAGTTGGATGATTTTTTGTCACCTCTTCGTTGTGCCTTCAAATGCCAACTCTGTAGCCCTCATCTAATTGTTCAGCAATGCTAACTCGGCCAAAAAACTGTAGTTTTATGCTGTTGTCAAGGTGGCTACGGCTACTTTCATGCGGTTTGCATTTTTCAGAGAGATGTTTCAGGTCTCTGAACCCCGTTGTTGTCCACAGAGCTTCAGTGCCAACACTTTGAAAAAGCAAGCATGGAAAGCAATAGAGAGCACTGCTAACTCCACATCCAGCTAGTCAACTGTGTTTGGTGTAACACAAACGGGAGAAGCCTCTAGTGTAACTCCTTCCCCTGTCACTTGCCTGCTGCTGGATTTTTATATCAGGCTGCTCCGGTCCAAGTTCCTTTATTCTTTTTTTTCCCTCCACTTCCTCCGTCTCGTGAAAGGATTACTGCGTAACGAAACAACCGAATTTTTGTTTGCTGCCGCCATTGTCTCCTCCTGTCTTTGAGCGCCAGGCACGGCTCCGCTGCCAGGGGTGTGAGTCGACTTTGATTGACAGGTGTCATGATGAATCAGATTGGATGAAAAATGAACCCAAATGCGCTGATTGGCCAGGGGCGCAGAGAGCTGTGCCCGGAGGAGAATCTTTAAGTGACCAAATAGAGACCAGCATGAAGCCACATGGAAGCCAAAAGTTTAAGAGCATACATACACACTCATTTGGCCGGCGCCCCTTGCTATTGAAATGTATAAAACAACCAAGAATAAACCCAATATGGAATGGAAAGGCTTATAATTTAAAACCCAAGTAAAACCCATTGTATGAGTGAACACTGAACAGACGTGGTAATTACTTTTTATTATGTAATTTATGTTTACTGTGTCTATACTTTTTTCCTGAAATTTTGATGGGGGCAGCGCGCTTGCGCACCCTATTGACAGGCCGCCACTGCCTGGGGTATTCCCAGTCTTAATCACTCGTTTTAATTCACCAGGTTCCACAACACCCTAGCTAATAATCCCTTTATATCCTATACCAACCCCCGTTTTACAGAACTACTTGAGATCTGTGTGGGAGCAGGAATTCTCGATCAGTCTCAACTGCTCGATACACGCACACAATATAAAATATCATTCAAGTAGGAAACCTCCCCACATTTGTATAACAAATACCAAATTTATCCATGTGTCCTCAAGATTTTTATCCTTACTGATTCTCGGGAATTACTCTCCACTCAACAGGAGTCTTCACTTAATGTGGCATTGAGCACTTCTCGACATCAAGCTATTTTCGGCATCACTCCATGTGGCATCAGCTTATTAACAAAAAACCGGCATCAGCGTATTTAAAAATAGACCGGCATCAAGTGTCCTCGGTATTACAATTACGATTACAATTACGAATTACTTTATTAATCCCCAAAGGGAAATGTCCTAACACAATTTAGAAGACAGCCCTCGGCGGTTATTCATTCATATGATGAATTTTACATCTTTTTTGGCCAACCCCTCCTTGAACCGCCACCTTATCGTGGTGGAGGGGTTTGAGTACCTGAGTGATCCTAGGAGCTATGTTGTCCAGGGCTTAATGCCCCTAGTAGGGTCTCCTAAGGCAAACAGGTCCTAGGTGACAGGTCAGACCAAGAGCGGTTCCAAAGCCCCAAATGAAAAACGATACATCGAGGAAGTTTACGTTGCCCGGAATGCCATCACCGGGGCCCCACCCTGGAGCCAGGCCTGGGGTTGGGGCTCGCAGGCCCCGTGGCCGGGTCTTTGCCCATGGGACCCGGCTGGGCGCAGCCCGAAGGAGCGACATGGGTCCGCCCTCCTGTAGGCCCACCACCCATGGGAGGGTTCAGATGGGGCCGGTGCTTTGTGGTTTGGGTGGTGGTCGTGGGCGGGGGCCCCGGCGACCCAATCCCTGGACAACGACTCTGGCTTTAGGGACATGGAATGTCACCTCACTTGGGGGAAAGAGCCCGAGCTAGTGCGGGAGGCTGAGCGGTACCGGCTAGAGATAGTCGGGCTCGCCTCTACGCACAGTCTGGGCTCTGGAACCAACTCCTTGAGAGAGGCTGGACTCTCTTCTACTCTGGAGTTGCCCATAGTGAGAGGCAGCGGGCTGGTGTGGGCTTGCTCATAGCCCCCCACCTCAGCCACCATGTGTTGGAGTTCTCCCCACTGAACGAGAGGGTCGTTTCCCTGCGCCTTCGGGTCAGGGATAGGTCTCTCACAGTCGTTTTGGCCTACGGGCCAAACAGGCAGTGAGTCCCTGGGAGGGGAACTGGAAAGTACCCCAACTGGGGACTCCATCGTTCTGCTGGGGGACTTCAACGCACATGTGGGCAGCGACAGTGACACCTGGAGGGGCATGATTGGGAGGAACGGCCTCCCCGATCTGAACCCGAGTGGTGCTCTGTTGTTGGACTTCTGTGCTAGTCACTGTTTGTCCATAATGAACACCATGTTCGAGCATAAGGGTGTCCATAAGTGCACGTGGCACCAGGACACCTTAGGCCGGAGTTCAATGATCGACTTTGTAGTTGTATCATCTGATCTCCGGCCGTATGTCTTGGACACTCGGGTGAAGAGAGGGGCTGAGCTGTCAACTGATCACTACCTGGTGGTGAGTTGGATCCGGTGGCGAGGGAGGAAGCTGGACAGACCCAGCAGACCCAAACGTACTGTGAGGGTTTGTTGGGAACGTCTGGCAGAATCCTCTGTCATTGAGGTCTTCAGTTCCCACCTCCGAGAGAGCTTTGACCAGATCCCGAGGGAGGCTGGAGACATTGAGTCCGAGTGGACCATGTTCTCCACCTCCATTGTTGATGCGGCTGTTCGGAGCTGTGGCTGCAAGGTCTCCGGTGCCTGTCGTGGCGGCAATCCCCGAACCCGGTGGTGGACACCGGAAGTAAGGGATGCCATCAAGCTGAAGAAGGAGTCCTACGCTCAGTAGGACTCCTTCTTCTGGTTGGCTTGGGGGACCCCTGAGGCAGCTGATGGGTACCGGCAGGCCAAGTGTGCGGCAGCCCAGTCAGCAAAAACTCGGGTATGGGAAAAGTTCGGGGAGGCCATGGAGGAGGACTACCGATCGAAGAAATTCTGGCAAACCATCCGGCGCCTCAGGAGGGGGAAGCAGTGCTCTGCCAACACAGTTTACAGTGGAGGTGGGGAGCTGTTGACCTCGACTGGGGATATTGTCGGGCGGTGGAAGGAGTACTTCGAGGATCTCCTCAATCCCACTGCCATGTCTTCCATGGAGCAAGCAGAGACAGAGGACTCAGAGATTGATTCATTCGTCACCCAAGCTGAAGTCACTGAGGTAGTTCGGACGCTCCCCAGTGGCAAGGCAGCGGGGGTGGATGAGATCCGCCCTGAGTATCTCAAGTCTCTGGATGTTGTGGGGCTGTCTTGGCTGACACGCCTCTGCAACATCGCGTGGCAGTCGGGGACAGTGCCTCTGGACTTGCAGACCGGGGTGGTAGTCCCTCTTTTTAAAAAGGGGGACCGGAGGATGTGTTCCAACTACTGGGCGATCACACTCCTCAGCCTCCCAGGGAAAGTCTATTTCAGGGTGCTGGAGAGGAGAATTCGACCGATAGTCGAACCCCAGATTCAGGAGGAACAATGCGGTTTTCGTCCTGGTCGTGGAACACTGGACCAGCTCTATACCCTCCACAGGGTGCTCGAGAGCTCATGGGAGTTTGCCCAACCAGTCCACATGTGCTTTGTGGACTTGGAGAAGGCATTCGACCGTGTCCCCCGTGGCATTCTGTGGGAGGTGGGAGGATATGTGTTAAGTATGTGTGTGAATCTGCTGTGAGTCAGGCGTGTATCTATTGTAACAGACCTAGCTGACAGAGAAAGAAGGCACTGCAGTTACATCTTGTCCTTGCTTATCAGGTGAGTGTCACCGCTGTTAGGGAGAAATTCTGTGATGATGCAGGAAGAAGAAGCACCGGAGTCTTGGATGTCTTATACTGAAGGAGTTTAATAGACTTGATCAAGGAGAACAGAAGAGTCACCGACACAACATGAGTGCGTGATGTCACCTCAATTCTGAGGGCCAAGCTGCAAAGCTCAGATTCATATACTAGGAAGGTGGACTGAGCCAACAAAGGGAGATGTGCTAATATTCCATTGGCTATTGGGCATAAACATTAAGATAAAGACTCACACCATCTAGGTGACGCGAGAACAACAACCTTCTCTCTCACTCAGAGTGTTATCTGGCGAAGGTGCCAGGGGAATGAACATGGCCTTGGCATGCCCTAGGAGAGAGTACAGGTCAGATAAACTGTCTCGAGCAATATATCTAAAAGAAAACATCTAATTCTGAACTTTCACCTATAAACAAAGACGGATTGACCTTTAACTACACAAACTATACGTAGAAGTGAAATTCTTCCCTAACAATCCCCTCTTATTGATCATAAGATCAATAGTCTACATTTTAGCACCTTAAGGGTGAGTTAAAGTCAAGCCATCAGAATCAAAGAACATCACGCAATACAAGAGCATCAAAGAGATCAAACATGAAAATGTAAATCACAATATATGTAAACATAAACAAGTAAATGCTTCAATAGCAATCAAGATGGTGTTGTAAAAGAAATCACATTTAAACAAACAGAATCATTTGCGTCAAACAGTGAGTCACACCCCTCTTATATAGCATGTCCGCCTATCTAACATGTGACCCCGGGATTCGACCTTCCCATCAACAAGGACCGCTGGAGGCAAACCCTCAATGGGATAAAGAACCCCTAAACACTAGAGTGTTCAAAGGCTCACGGTGGAAACCACAGTCACATGGGCCTACTCACAGGAGCCAAAAACCCCCCTTGTCATGGGCGAAAGGAGGGAAAAGACACCTGCACTAACTACACTAAGCATGGAGACAGACCTATGGTACAAACCTCAATGTCAGGGAGGAAAACCCAAATAAGTCATGTCTCATCCAGATGATGTCATAGGGGCGATCAATCACTTACTACAACACATAAATCAACAATAATAACAATAATAATTAAGTGTATGAAGATTATATAAGATGCAACTTAACTTACAGTTAATGAATGCCAGACTAAATTAATTAGAGAGAAAATGAAACTTTCAAAATGAAAACACAACAGTACAATCACTGATAAATCACCATGTAAGAGTAACGGTCGACAGAGGAGTGATTTTAAACCCATGTGCTAAGCGCACAGTAGAGGGCCACCACCATGGAGAGGTTACTAGCACATACGATGCATGGTGGTATGGAATCCATCTCAGTGATTTCAGATTTTCTTCATCAAACACCAAACCATGTATGGCAATACTTTATTACTCCAAATGCGTGATTAAACTACTGTGTGATTAAATGAGATGATATGTGCAGAGTGTATTAAATCAGTAAACTAATTTTGATAACTTTCCTGTTAGATCCAAAAAGCTTTCCCTGTGGAATGAACTGCAGGTTTAGCAACATAACAACTACCAAAAACACATCTCTCAATCAGGCATTAAAACACAGTGGTGCTTGGAGATCGTCTGGATCGAAGATGAACAACAGTCTTTCTTTCTGTGTGATCTGTGGACGTCTCAGCATAGTCATTTGTGTCAAATGCAACATCTTTATTCAAATTTATGTTAGTGCGGAGTGCTGGAGGGTTCATCAGTGCATTCTCACCACAAGAGGTCCCTGCATCGTCTGCAGGATCTCTCAGCTGGGAGCTTCCCCTCTCAGTCAGCTCTGAATCAGCGTCATTAGAGTATGGACTGCCTGTCACCTTACTCTGATTGTTCGCCATCTGTAACCAGAGCAAAAGAGATCCACACAAGACAACAACAAAGAGAATTGTTCCCTCGATCACTAGCCATGGCTCATTGCTGCTGCAATCTCTGCTCTTGGAGCAAACCTGCACCTTGTAGCGTGCACCCATTCTGGTTTGCCCTCAACTTTTAGAGCCGTTCTTGTCCACAGCAACACCTGGTATGGTCCCTTCCACTGAGGAGACAAAGACACTTTTTCCAGAGATCTTATTAGTACAAAATCTCCTTCTCTAAAGGGGTGAATGGGCTCATCTGAAGGTCTCTGGAGTCTGTCAGCCACCTGTAAGTGATACTTTCTCAAAATTTCCATCCATCCATCCATCTTCCTCCGCTTATCCGGGGCCGGGTCGCGGGGGCAGCAGCCTGAGCAGGGACCCCCAGACTTCCCTCTCCCCAGACACTTCCTCCAGCTCTTCTGGAGGGACCCCAAGGCGTTCCCAGGCCAGCCGGGTGACATAGTCACTCCAGCGTGTCCTGGGTCTTCCCCGGGCCTCCTTCCGGTGGGACATGCCCGGAACACCTCCCGAGGGAGGCGCCCAGGGGGCATCCGGTACAGATGCCCGAGCCACCTCAACTGGCTCCTCTCGATGTGGAGGAGCAGCGGCTCTACTCCGAGCTCCTCCCGGGTGACAGAGCTTCTCACCCTATCTCTAAGGGAGCGCCCCGCCACCCTGCGGAGGAAACTCATTTCGGCCGCTTGTATCCGGGATCTCGTTCTTTCGGTCATGACCCAGAGTTCAGGACCATAGGTGAGGGTAGGAACGTAGATCGACCGGTAAATCGAGAGCTTTGCCTTTCGGCTCAGCTCTCTCCTCACCACGACGGACCGATACAACGACCGCATTACTGCGGCCGCTGCACCGATCCGCCTGTCGATCTCACGCTCCATCCTTCCCCCACTCGTGAACCGGACCCCGAGATACTTAAACTCCTCCACTTGAGGCAGGAACTCTCCCCCGACCTGGAGAGGGCAAACCACCTTTTTCCGGTCGAGAACCATGGCCTCAGACTTGGAGGTGCTGATTCTCATCCCAGCTGCTTCACACTCAGCTGCGAACCGCCCCAGCGCATGCTGAAGGTCCTGGCTCGAGGGAGCCAACAAGACAACATCATCTGCAAAAAGCAGAGATGAAATCCGGTGACTCCCGAACCGGACCCCCTCCGGACCCTGGCTGCGCCTAGAAATTCTGTCCATAAAAATAATGAACAGAACCGGTGACAAAGGGCAGCCCTGTCGGAGGCCAACATGCACTGGGAACAAGTCCGACTTACTGCCGGCAATGCGAACCAAGCTCCTGCTCCGGTCGTACAGAGACCTTACAGCCCTCAGCAGAGGGCCTCCGACCGGGGACACGGTCGAATGCCTTCTCCAAGTCCACAAAGCACATGTGGACTGGTTGGGCAAACTCCCATGAACCCTCGAGCACCCTGTGGAGGGTATACAGCTGGTCCAGTGTTCCACGACCAGGACGAAAACCGCATTGTTCCTCCTGAATCTGAGGTTTGACTATCGGTCAAATTCTCCTCTCCAGCACCCTGGAATAGACTTTCCCCGGGAGGCTGAGGAGTGTGATCCCCCGGTAGTTGGAACACATCCTCCGGTCCCCCTTTTTAAAAAGAGGGACCACCACCCCGGTCTGCCAGTCCAGAGGCACTGTCCCCGACTGCCACGCGATGTTGCAGAGGCGTGTCAGCCAAGACAGCCCCACAACATCCAGACACTTGAGATACTCAGGGCGGATCTCATCCACCCCCGCTGCCTTGCCACCGTGGAGCTTCCGAACTACCTCAGTGACTTCAGCTTGGGTGATGAATGAATCAACCTCTGAGTCCTCTGTCTCTGCTTCCTCCATGGAAGACATGGCAGCGGGATTGAGGAGATCCTCGAAGTACTCCTTCCACCGCCCGACAATATCCCCAGTCGAGGTCAACAGCTCCCCACCTCCACTGTAAACAGTGTTGGCAGAGCACTGCTTCCCCCTCCTGAGGCGCCGGATGGTTTGCCAGAATTTCTTCGAGGCCGATCGGTAGTCCTCCTCCATGGCCTCCCCGAACTTTTCCCATACCCGAGTTTTTGCTTCCGCGACTGACCGGGCTGCCGCACGCTTGGCCTGTCGGTACCCATCAGCTGCCTCAGGGGTCCCCCGAGCCAACCAGGCTCGGTAGGACTCCTTCTTCAGCTTGACGGCATCCCCTACTTCCGGTGTCCACCACCGGGTTCGGGGATTGCCGCCACGACAGGCACCGGAGACCTTGCGGCCACAGCTCCGAACAGCCGCATCAACAATGGAGGCGGAGAACATGGTCCATTCAGACTCAATGTCTCCAGCCTCCCTCGGGATCTGGTCAAAGCTCTCCCAGATGTGGGAATTGAAGACCTCAATGACAGAGGATTCTGCCAGACGTTCCCAACAAACCCTCACAGTACGTTTGGGTCTGCCGAGTCTGTCCAGCTTCCTCCCTCACCACCGGATCCAACTCACCACCAGGTAGTGATCAGTTGACAGCTCAGCCCCTCTCTTCACCCGAGTGTCCAAGACATACGGCCGGAGATCAGATGATACGACTACAAAGTCGATCATTGAACTCCAGCCTAGGGTGTCCTGGTGCCACGTGCACTTATGGACACCCTTATGCTCGAACATGGTGTTCATTATGGACAAACAGTGACTAGCACAGAAGTCCAACAACAGAACACCACTCGGGTTCAGATCGGGGAGGCCGTTCCTCCCAATCACGCCCCTCCAGGTATCACTGTCGCTGCCCACGTGAGCGTTGAAGTCCCCCAGCAGAACAATGGAGTCCCCAGTTGGGGCACTTTCCAGTACCCCTTCCAGGGACCCCAAGAAGGCCGGGTACTCAGCACTGCCGTTTGGCCCGTAAGCCGAAACGACCGTGAGAGACCTATCCCCGACCCGATGGCGCAGTGAAACGACCCTCTCGTTCAGCGGGGAGAACTCCAACACATGGCAGCTGAGATGGGGGGCTATGAGCAAGCCCACACCAGCCCGCCGCCTCTCGCCATGGGCAACTCCAGAGTAGAAGTTGGGTTCCAGAGCCCAGACTGTGCGTAGAGGCGAGCCCGACTATCTCTAGCCGGTACCGCTCAGCCTCCCGCACTAGCTCAGGCTCTTTCCCCTCCAGTGAGGTGACATTCCATGTCCCTAAAGCCAGAGTCGTTGTCCAGGGATTGGGTCGCTGGGGCCCCCGCCCACGACCGCCACCCAAACCACAAAGCACCGGCCCCATCTGAACCCTCCCGCGGGTGGTGGGCCTACGGGAGGGCGGGCCCACGTCGCTCCTTCGGGCTGAGCCCGGCCGGGTCCCGTGGGCAAAGACCCGGCCACCAGGCGCTCGCCTGCGAGCCCCAACCCCAGGCCTGGCTCCAGGGTGGGGCCCCGGTAACGCCATTCCGGGCGACGTGAACTGCCTCGATGTGTGTGTTCTCAAAATTTCTGTTAGCTTTGAAAGACCTCGTCATTCCATACTGTCCTACCAGAGCACTTCGCTCCCAGAATGCAGGTCTGTTAGTGACCCCCAGTATTTCTAAAAACAGACTGGGAGGTAGAGCCTTCAGTTACCGGGCTCCTGTATTATGGAACCAGCTCTCTCCATGGGTCAGAGAGGCAGACACTCTTTCTACATTTAAGGCTAGGCTTAAGACCTTCCTCTATGAGAGAGCTTTTAGTTAGGGCTGGGTCAGGTAGCCCTGATCCATTCCATAGCTACGCTGCTATAGGCTTAAACTGCTGGGGGACACATCAGGTTACATGGAGCCTTCTCCTTCCTCTCCTCTCCTCTCCTCTCCTCTCCCCTCACATTTTGAACTGCCATTATTTGCTGCACTTTGTAGTCTGGCCTTGGTGTCTCACACTCTCTCTGTATTTCCACAGATCTCTTCAGAGCTCCATCCCCCTGCACCAACCAACCAACCGCCGCCTCCATCACCTCCTTTCTCCTGCTGTTAAACCGGCCTGCACTCCCTGCTCATGACCCAGTCTGCTGTCCAGTGGTCCCATTAAGCTGGCCTTCCCTCCCTGCCCACCAGGAGCTGCCTTCATCATTTTCGTTTCTCGTTAACTGACTGATTCCATCTCCATGATTTCCGTATTTCATGTTGTAAATTGTTTTCTTTGTCTGTATACAACATCTATTGCACGTCTGCCCGTCCTGGGTGAGGGATCCCTCCTCTGTTGCTCACCCTGAGGTTTCTCCATTTTCTTTTTCCCTGTTAAAGGGTTTTCTTGGGAGTTTTTCCTCAGTCGATGTGAGGGTCTAAGGGCAGAGGATGTTGTCATAATGCTGTGTAAAGCCCTTTGAAACAAACTGTTTGTAAAAACGGGCTATATAAATAAAATTGCCTTGCCTTGCCTTGCCTTGCCTTTTTTCCTTAGTCAGACATGTACTCATCTGTCCAAATCAGAGTGGTTTTGCTTGGTGTCAAAGGAGGACTTACACCTGTGGACATGGGTCGGCCCATCAACACTTCATGTGGGCTCAGCCCTGTTGTTGCATTTGGTGTACTCCTGATGGAGTACAACACCAAAGGCAATGCGTCAGGCCATTTTAAACCCGTTGCCATCATTGTTTTTGTCAGTCTGTCTTTGATGGTTGAGTTCATTCTTTCCACTTGACCTGAACTTTGTGGATGATATGGAACATGTAGCTGCCAAGTGAACCCAAGAGCTTTTGAGAGAGCCTGTGTGATCTGTGAAACAAAGGCTGGCCCTCTATCACTGTCAAATGCGCGTGGCACTCCAAATCGTGGAATCAGTTCCTTCAACATTTTACAACAGTTTGCGCATCTTCTTTTCATGTTAGATAGCATTCTACCCATTTAGAGAAATGGTCAGTGATCACAAGCAAGTGTTTGTAACCTTGACAGTTTGGCATATGTACAAAGTCTATTTGCATATTTACAAAGGGACCTGATGGAGGTTCTAAATGGTCATGTTTTACAGTGCTGTTCATTTTTCTGTTCTGTTGACATATCATACAGCCATCTACAAGTGTTTGAGATGTGTGACCTGTGTGATACTTGGAGCGAACCACTGCGAGCGTATAACATCATCATCATCTCTCTTCCTACATGTGATGGGCCGTGTGCAACACGCGCAAGCACATGTAGGAGAGCACGAGAACAAACAGGTCGTCCGTCAGGGTGGAGCCACAAGCCAGACTCCTTGTCAATAGCACAACCCTTAGCTAACCAAAGACTATGTTCTCTGTCATTGGTCTGACCCTGTAGGGCCACAACGCCATCAGTGAGAGGCAGTGAGATAGGTTCGCAAGGTTGAGTGGAAACACATTGGTGAATCAAAGAGGAAGAGGAAAGTGCAGCTTGTTTAGCTGAAGCATCAGCCTGTGTGTTTCCTTGTGAGACAGGATCATTACTGTTCATGTGTGCGGCACATTTCACAATAGCGAGTTTAGAGGGAAGCAAAATCACATTCAGGAGGTCATTGATCACTGTGTGACGTTGTAACGGTTTACCAGAAGATGTGACAAAACCATGCATTTTCCAAATTTGGCAAAAGTCATGAGCGACACCGAAAGCGTATCTGGAATCGGTGTAAACAGTTGCCACCTTCCCGCTTGCGAGTACACATGCTCTCGTGAGTGTGATCAGTTCCGCTGCTTGAGCAGAGGTGTGTTGTGGCAACGCATTAGCTTCCAGAACATCAAAATCAGTGACAACAGCGTAGCCGGCCAAATGAATGTTATCAGATGGTTGGCTAGCAGAGCCGTCAGTGTAAAGAACCATGTCAGAATTTGGAATTGGAGTTTGCAGCAAATCTGGTCTGGGGTAGGTGCATTCACTAATCACAGCATGACAATCATGATCAGAAACGTCGTCAATCATCGGAAGAAACGTGGCGGGGTTTAAGGGTGGTGAGCGTCGCAAAGTGATGTTTGTGCTCGCAAGAATGATAGCTTCATAGCCAGAACGACGTGCAGCCGACAAATGTTGTGTTGCAGAAGTGGTCAAGATTGATACAACAGCATGAGATGCATAGACAACACAGTCATGAGCCAGAACAATGGAAGCAGATTTGTCAATCATTGCTGCAACCGCAGCCACTGATCTAAGGCAGGCAGGCATACCACAGACCACGGCATCCAAGCGACACGAGTAATATGCAACGGGGCAGGAATGAGAACCATGCTTTTGCACGAGGGTGGCTGTGGCGTAGCCATCACGTTCGTCCACATGGAGATGGAAAGGCTGCTGATAGTCAGGCAGTTCCAAAGCTGGAGCCGTGGTGAGAGCCTGTTTTAGGCTGTTGAATGCTTAAAGCATTTCATCAGTCCACTGAATGCATGTGGGCGCAGTTTGCAGCGTAGCGGCTCTCAAAATAGAGTCCAAAGATGCATACTCAAAATCCAATGTCTGCAGTAATTCGTCATGCCCAGGAAAGAAAGCATTTGCTTCTTTGTGGTGGGAGGAGGCATGTTTCTCAACAGCTTAACACGCTCAGGCGACAAAAGTCTTTCACCATTTCTCAGAACATGACATAGGTGACCTCAGGTTTACAAAACTGCAACTTAGCCAAGGAGGCCCGATGTCCACATTCAGCAAGTCTCCTCAAAAGCAAGATGGAATCAGTGCAACATGCCTCCTCAGATGGTGAGGCGACAAGAAGATCATCAGCATACTGCAAAAGTGTTGAGCCCCCGGCAATGTAAGGTCATCCAGATCTCTTTTCACCGCTGCCGCATAAACTGTGGGGCTCAAAACGAAACCCTGAGGTAACCGTTTCCATGTATACTGCCTGTCTTTGAACGTGAATGCAAACAGATACTGGCTGTCTGGATGCAAAGGAATTGAGAAAAAGGCTGAGCACAAATCAATGACTGTGTAGTGTGTGGAATTGCACGGCAATGACGTCAAAATGGAAACTGTGTCAGGAACTACAACAGCAGGAGGAATCACTATGTTATTGATAGCTTGAAGGTCTTGCACAAAATGCCACTCACCAGGACGATTAGGTTTTGGGATGGGCAACATAGGTGTGTTGACTCAGAAACAAACCATCAGGTGTACAGTGGATGGATGCAACTTACAGAGTAAATCTCTTCCCATGAGATTTATGGGGCTTGAGTCAGAAATGAGAAATGAATGTGCCATATCATTACCTTCAACTGTGACATTTGTACATTTGGACATTGGCTCTTTCTGTGGAACACCTGAAACACCAACAGTTTTGACGAAGTTATTTGTGGGAACACACACATGTTCATCGGATTTTATGGTAGAAATAGTTGCACCACTATCAATCAGAATTTCAACAGTATTGCCATTAACCTGGACGGGCAAAAAGCAAGTCATCTCGTGGATTAGTAGAATGGTAGCTGCTTGCAACAGATAAGATTGTTCAGATCCTGTTCCTCTTTGATTCTTGTCATTTCAGATGCTCTTGTTTGTAAACCAACTTCCAGTCCAGGCATCATAGACACATTCAAACGTTCAACTGCTTGCTCAATCACACTTCTCAGTTCGTCCGAAATTTTCTCCTCCTTACACACAGCCATTCTTTTCCTCTGATTTGCCTTTTCCTCTGATCATCCACATCTGTACACATTCTTTCATGTATGGATAGCTCCATACTGAATTGCCCACAGCGGGGTCCATGTTCATTTTGATCACTTTCAATTTATCTGCTTCAAACGAACCAACCATGGGCCACTCTCCATGTGTCCAGTCTTGCATGAGGTTAGTAAATGGATACACGTATTTCCAACCTTTTAAACGACCAACTAGGCCAGCTGGTGTTCTCAAGGAGAATATTCTCTGGAGGTGTTCTGGTTGCATACTACCTACACCATGTGCCTCTACATCAGTTTGATTAGAGTTGGAGTGTGGTGTATTTGTGTCATTCTGTCTATTAGATGTGTGTGCCAATTTGGTGTGAGAATTTGTTTCACTCCCTGTTTTGGACAGATGACCTCCCATTGTGACTTCAAACAAATACACTCATACAACATACAACCTACAAGAACATACAAACATACAAAAAACAACATCAGAAGCATACAGGTCTCCGGGCTTACACAAATTTACAGTGATGTTGGTGTGAAGGGACGGACGGTTTCTCCATCCTGTGTATACACTATTTATTTGTGCCTCTTGCCTCCGGGCTTATCTTCCAGGGCTATTTTGTTTCTCGTTGGACACAGAGTGGGTGGTCCTGGATTTAGACCTCGGCGAAGTAGACCCTATTTCATTCTACCCTGAAAATTTCTTTTTCTATAGCCAGAGATCGCGCCTAGGTCCCTCTGTGTCGGGCCTGGTTTTTCAACTGCACCCAGAAACGGTCGCAGTAACCATTCAGTGGCTCTGCTGGTGATAAAGCTCACCTCACACTCTTCCTCACATCCCACATGCACTTGCGAAATTGGTCTAATTTCACTCTAGATTAAAGCATTTCTCAGAATTAATAATAAAATTAATACATTACTTCAATAGAATGACAAATGTTTTGTCTCCCATTTTAACATTATAGTTCATGATCTCGTCAAACTCAGACAAGGTAAGGCATGATATATAAAATTATACATATGCACTTACCGAGTTGTTGTTCTGTTGAGATCCTGTTCGTGATGCCAACTGTTAGGGAGAAATTCTGTGATGATGCAGGAAGAAGAAGCACCGGAGTCTTGGATGTCTTATACTGAAAAAGTTTAATATACTCGATCAAGGAGAACAGAAGAGTCACTGACACAACATGAGTGCGTGATGTCACCTCAATTCTGAGGGCCAAGCTGCAAAGTTCAGATTCATACACTAGGAAGGTGGACCGAGCCCACAAAGGGAGATGTGCTAACATTCCATTGGCTATTGGGCATGAACATTAAGATAAAGACTCACACCATCTAGGTGACGCGAGAACAACAACGGTCTCTCTCACTCAGAGTGTTATCTGGCGAAGGCGCCAGGGGAATGAACATGGCCTTGGCATGAGAGAGTACAGGTCAGATAAACTGTCTCTAGCAATATATCTAAAAGAAAACATCTAATTCTCAACTTTCACCTATAAATGAAGAGGGATTGACCTTAACTACACAAACTATACGGAGAAGTGAAATTCTTCCCTAACAACCACTATCTGGTGTCGTAGGGACACTCATCAGGTTATGTGAGTTCAAGCACAGGACAGAGCACACAGTGTCAGATCATTAATTGTAACAGAACAGTGCATACATAGTGTCAAATCACAGTTATTTGTAACATTACTTAACATTGCATATAGTGTCAAATCATAGCTTATTCATAACACAAACCTTTAAAGTTCTTACATTATTTGCACCAGATAAGTGAAAACAACAGGTGTGAATGGTTGTCTGTCTGTATATGTTAGCCCTGCGATAGACTGGCGACCTGTCCAGGGTGTAACCCGCTTCTCGCCCGAAGTAAGTTGAGATAGGCTCCGGCTCATTCGCAACCCTAGTGAGGATAAGCGGTATAGAAGTTGAATGAATGAATGAAGTTTAATGTACCATAATCCTCATAATATCAGTTCTAATCCCGGCACTTAAGAAATAGAAATAGAATAGAATAGAAAATACATTATTGATCCCCAAAGGGAAACTCATTTGTCTACCAGCTCATCTACCATTTGCACAAGAATTAAAGAGTCTGATGGCTGTGGGTATAAAAGTTCTTCTGTATCTCTCTGTCCTGCAACGAAGAGAGAGGAGCCATCCAACACCGCTATAAATAATGGCAAGGCAAGGCAAGGCAATTTTATTTGTATAGCCCGTTTTTACAAACAGTTTGTCTCAAAGGGCTCAAAGGAAGCTCCTGGTGGGCAGGAAGGGAAGGCCAGGTTAATGGGACTACTGGATGGCAGACAGGGTCGTGAGCAGGGAGTGCAGGGTGGTCAAGCAGCAGGAGAAAGGAGGTGATGGAGGCGGCGGTTGGTTGGTTGTGCAGGGGGATGGAGCTCTGAAGAAATCTGTGGAAATACAGAGAGAGTGCAAGACACCAAGGCCAGACTACAAAGTGCAACAAATAATGACAGTTCAAAATGTGTGAGGGGAGAGGAGAGGACAGGAAGGATAGGGCTCCATGTAGCCTGATGTGTCCCCCAGCAGTCTAAGCCTATAGCAGCATAGCTATAAAATGGATCAGGACTACCTGAGCCAGCCCTAACTAAAAGGTCTGTCATAGAGGAAGGTCTTAAGCCTGGACTTAATAATAATATAATAAATAATAAATAAATAATAAAAATGTTGTTATTCTACATAAAAGTTATCTCCCTTTTTCTCAGTTGTTTTTATTTTAGCAACTCAGAGGAGGTGTTCAAGTGTTTGTTTTCCTGTTCATTGTCTGTGGTGTAAGACAGTTCAACATCACCCTGAACTCTCATCCCCGAAACAATGGAAGTTTCCCCCAGACTGGAAGAAACTACTTTGTGTATTATGCCTTTTGGTTAGTGTCTCCTTAACATCTATCTACCTGACTTCCCCTTGAAATGTTACAAGTCTGATGATCTCAGTGTGAAGTTATTGTCCTGTGACATACACCCTGATGATCAAAGGTCTCCAGATGTGAGTGGTGTCTCTATGCAAATTCCTATTGATTGATGTGATTTAAAACTGTCTTTGTTCTGGTTGGATATTTAAGGGAAAGAGCAAGGACCCAACGGGGAGTTGATCTGCTTACAAGAGCTCCCACACGTCGAGTGTGTTACGATATCTGTTGCTATTGGCTATAGTTTGTTCACTTACTGTGCATCACAATAAACTGGAATGTTAACCACTCATTTCTAATATTGCCTCGTTGAGACTTTACTCTTGTAGTGAAGGATCTGTTATCAGATACCTATTAGGTCTTTAGTTATATGGTAAGTTTCACTGGGTAATACTCATACCCTTAACCTCTGAGTCGAATAGATAAGATTGAGTATCATGTTTTGTAAATTATTTAGATATGTTCTATAACCTCTGAATATCTCAACCCAGGTGTCAGGTGTTAAATACTATATCCCAAAGACCTTAGTTACAGACAGACAAGATTGAGTATCATGTTCTAATACCTCTGAATACTTCAACCCAGGCATCAGGGCTATTCTTCCATGTTAAGAAGGTCACTGAGTGGTTTGTTAACCTATATCTGCCATCCCTGAACTAAGACTGATGTCAGATCTCTTCACAGTAGAGTTCAATTCTTAAAAGACTTATATTCTTAATTATTGGTTAACTATTGACAGTAAATAATATTTAATGGTAAAGTTATCTTTAATCAAATGGAGTCAGATTGAATAAATTAACTACTTTACTTTAATAAAACCTCATCTTCACACCGGAAAGACAGAATACGTATTGGGGAGATATTAGATAAATGTCTCTAAATATTTCCTCCCCTACAGTGGTGATAACATCCTTTCCACTGGGGTTCCCTGCATCCCCTACTGCATTCTGGCACAGCAGCCTCCAGGCCATAACATAAAGCAGGTGTACAAAACAAGTTGCTCAGATGGTGTATCTGCTGCACTGTACTCTCTTGTACCTCAGGCCTCTGTGCTGCATCCTATGACTGGATGAATGAGTCGGTCGTTATGCTGCCACTGGCCTCATGCTGTCACTGATACAGACTGAGGGCAGTACACACACACACAGGTATAGATCTGTGTTGTCTGGTGTTACTGTAGTCAGAGAAGTTTGAAGTGAAGAGTTGTGTTGGGCTTGTGTCAGTGCCCCCACCCACCTGGCCACCACCTCCACCCCCACCCAAAAATATGAAAGAAGTGGGATGAACTTTTTAAAATATTTTGGCTCTTCTTACAGCCACAGAAATAGGATTGAAACTGTAAGTTTTCCCTGAGGGGGGTGATATGGAGAGGACAAGAGACTGTTTGAATCAAATTTTAGGGGGTGCCACTAGATCATGACACATCTTACATGCAAAGTTCATTTCTTTGTCTGTTGGCAGAACAGTTTTGTTAATATGATGGTTCATTAAGACTTTTGCATTACTCACTGTGTAGAGCTGTACATCCTTCTCTGGCCTATGCTACAGTTTATTGTGATAATTATGGACAAACCCTTTAAAGTTCTGTTTTTTTAAAAAAAAAAAACAATGGGGTCTGATTCAGTTTCAGAGAACTTTATTGATCCCAATAAAGGCAATTTATTAGCAGCTTACCCCATATCATATACATGGCTTACACAACATACAAACCACAGTTCAACTATTACAGACAGTCAGGGGTCAGAGAGGACAACCCTGACTGTCCTCTTGTATTATAAAAATAAACAATATTTATTTCATAAATATTTATGATAAATCATAAATAAAAAACAATAAATTTACTAAGGTAATAAATTACATTTTTACATCACTATCATGAAAAAGCACTGATAAGACCCAATTAAAATGACATTCAAATAATTACGGCCAGAGTTTAACAACGTAACAGCAGGAGGAATAAACAATTAGAAGACAGAGAGGTGCCACCATTACAATGGTGTACAGTACATCCAGAATAGTGGTGGCTAGAAATGAACAAACTCTCTGCTTTATGCTTTAGGGAACTTGATACCAAGTGAGTTTACATTGGTATGGAGTGTATAGGCATGTACAGTAAATTCCACTGTATTTCAAATGTGTCATCTTCTTTGTTCCTCTTATTTATTGATTGAAATACTTTGACATAACTCAAATGTCTGCTGTTTGCACTGCAGCAGCTGTTATTGTTATTTGTTATGCTGTGACAGTGGGAATTTTTGAGCTGCTACAAAGCCTCACTGATATAATTTTGCTGAGACGGTCCTCCCCTCTGTGCACAGGACTGAAGTTTTGTCAGAGAAACCATTGGGTTCCTCATCAGCTCCCTCACCTTCAGTTAATCAGTTGTCTGGATGGCTACAAGTGGACTCACACACACCTCAGGTAATTAAAGCAATAAGGCTGCAACTGACCCATAATCGGGGCCACAGCAAATGGTCTGAATACTTGGTTGAATAAAATTTTTGATTTTTAATAACTTTGCACAGATTCCTAAAACCATGACTTTCTCTGTCGTTATGGATTAGTGAGATTTGATTGAGGGAGAAATGGCAATTTTAAACTATACAATCTACAAGATAATGAAATGTCCAAAAAGTGCAGGGAAGTTTGCTGAGAAGGGATTGTTCTTGGAAACAATTAGAGCACTTGAAAGACTGATTATGGATGCACACACACTGGATTTCCTATATTAATTTTAAATTACTGTCTGTCATCTTGCTGAACTAAATAAAGGTCTCCCTAAGTCTCAACTTTGTTACAGTTTTACAGCAGTTGATTATGTTTATATTGACACCTGTTGTATGTAGAAGTGGTTCAGTGGCTAATAGGGGATTATCACGCTGAACTGCTGTACCTCCACTTACAGGGTTTGTTGTGCACACACCTCTGGTGAAATGGCGAGTCATTCTGGCTGCCATGGACCGGTATCCCAAAAGTTAACTCTGTTTACGGAATCTCTCTTAAACCTACCAAGAGGGACTTTGGAGGATGTTTACTGATTAACAGAGAGACACTTTCCCACAGCCCGGTCCAAACTGGACAAAGGTTACAGTTTCTTTTTGGAGAAGTTCGTCTACAACTATGAAGATTAGTAGCTAACCAGCTTGGCATCAGCTCAGATATAAACAGTGTTAACGTTATAACGTGTGCAGTCGAGGGTAAAGTTAAACTTAGCTAAACAGTTTATCCACTTTCTTTAAATAAGGATGACTTGAGTCATTTATTTTATGATGTATTCTGTAATGAACTACCTTAGCCAATGTTAGCAACACTTAATGCTAGTTAGTAGCTAGCCAAGACTATCCCTTTTGCCCAAATGAACAATCCATAGCATAGTATAAGTGTAGCTACAGTACATACACATCTCTGGTTGTGTTTGATGTATTAGTTATTGTTTTGTCTATTAGTATCCAACATCATTGACAGGGAGGTTGCTGTCAGGTCTAGGTGTTTCAGAGCCTCATTATTTGAAGGTTATTTTAGGAAGCTAAGGCATAACACTGGATTAAGGACAACTTTAAGTTAAACCCCTTCCACTGTTTTTTAAGTTATCTTTACATCAAATTAGTCAACAGCTACATGGAATGAATTGCTGCACCACTGTGACATGCATGCAGTAGGCAAATATCAATGTGTTAATGTAACTTTGCATCTAAATTCTGTAATCTCTTGTCTGCATCTGCATGGCAAAAACATTGAATTAACCACACTGCCAATGGTGTTAGGGGTTAACTTCTTTACTGCGGTTGCAGATTTTCCTCAGGTTCACTCAGAACTTTACTGCGATTGCAGATTTTCATTTGTAAAGCTGTTCCATTCATCAAACTATATAATTTGCAACTATGTAACAATTTCCCTTTTCCTACTGTAAGAAAAAATAAAAATAAAGGGGAAATGGCACAACGCCGTCAGCAGGCGGATACAGGCTCGCGCATTGGCTTATTAATGAAAGAAAAAATCTAAACTCTGAGCAGTCATCATTGCGGTATCAATCCTTATTTCTTTTCAACACAAAACGCATCCATAATGGACGGGATTACACCGAAAACAAAACAGTACCCCCCCCCCCCGTCGTCCCACAATCCCAGGTGTGTATATGAGCGTGTGTGTATGAGGATGTGTGAGTCTGCCTCCTACAGTCCCAAAGGAAGACGCCGCGGCTCCGTTGCGGGGTCGCGCAATCCTTCCGACGCTGCGTCCGCAAAGTGACAGACTCGGCCGCGCGGTGTCCGAACCGTCTGTAAATCCCCACACAGGTAATCCATTGAGTAATCCACAGATAATCCACAAGGAAACGATCCTCCACGATTCGGAAGACCCGCGCCAGCAGCCGTCCACACGCCGTCAGTCTCTCTGTCGCAGTCACTTCCTCCCCCTGTTCCCCACGTCACTTCCCATATATCCCCTCGGGTTACCCCATGTTAATACAATAAAAAAACACATAGGAACACTTGTCCTGCCTTACCCGTGCCTCCGACCATAAACCAAGATAACTGATAATAAACCTGGCCCGGACATAATTTGGGAAAAAATTCAAGAAGGAAAAAAACCCAAGGAAAACCCCTCCCTAACCCAGAGTCTGTGACCATGGCATAAAACAATGGATCACTAGAACTATTTGTCTATTTTAATCTTAAAAAAACCAAAATGATTCATCAGTGTTGTCATTTTTATTTGAGTCACACACTTGTATAAATGTTATCTGACATTATGTTTGCCTTTACTGTAGATTGTTTTCCTAGCTGATACAGCCAAACTCCAGTTGAGAGAAGGAGAACTTGATGAAGAGACATCATGCAGCTGTAGAGCAGGTAAAGTTCTGTGCAACCATCTTGTGGCCCTGCTCTTTCAGAGTGCCCATGGCAGCATGTTGCAGTTGAGGGCTGTGGTCCTGGATGATGTTTACATAGACAGGTTGACTGGAGTGACACTGGCTCTCGAAGTCTACCTCTCACATCCTCAGTTCCAGTGTGCACTCCTATCTCTCGTCCTGCAGGTGAGAGCTGTACCACCAACTGTGGCCTGCACAAGCTCTCTGCAAACATGGAATAGGCCAAGGACAAAGTGGTGAACTTGTGCAACATTGTGTAAAACCCTATGACACAAATTAATTAGATATTATAATTATGTGATAGGACTCAACAAAAAGGCTTCCCCGCTTGCATTCGGACACTAAAATACCATAGCAGGCAAGTAGTGGCCATACCCACAACATTGAGATGGTCTAAAAAATTCAGCAAATTAATCAATAACTGTTGCTTTATAAAACAAGGTATGTAAAAATAGACTTTGGGCTGTTAGATTTCTTCCAAACTTAACGTTGAACCCTGACAATGAAGCAGGGCACTATTACAATCATGGCTGCTTGTTAATATCATTCCCAGGGGATCTGTGCGGAGCCAGTTCAGGACTTGGTTGTGAGGAGACCAAAGCCATCTGCCAGGAGTGTATGCAAATCAACACTCTATGTGATGGTAATATCATAGTGTTATTTACTGTATAATGATGTATGTTGTTGTATCTTGCCACTTTTTATACACATCGATGTAGCAAATAAAACATTGCAGTGAGCAGTTCTCCAGAATGACTGTTAACATCAGAATTGAAAACCAAAACAAGTTGCAAAAGATGTGTGGAAGGACAGTGAATTTAACACATGTACTTTTTTTTTTTTTTTTGCTTGATCTGTTTCAGGATCCCTCCCTGTCCCACTATTAGACTGAAAAGCCTCAGACCGCAACCACTGATATCCTCAGTGCTGCATGGCTTGTCTGAGCTGTCCATGGTTGACTCCAGGTTCAGACCTGTGCCACGAACTTCACCCCTGTCACACCAGTGTCCTCCTGTTGTGGCCCTACCCATAAGTCATGTCCAACACCCAGATGCACCTACATTCTCTAAACTGCTGTAAGAAGGCTCAACATTTCCCACTGCTTTCCCAAACATTGATCCAAACTCCCAACATTTTCTCCATTTGGACAGCTTAACTGTCACACATGAGATACCAACTGAGAGGGAGGAACAGACACTTGAGCAGTCTGAGTGCCCATTATGGAAGGACAGCTGCTCCACAGTCAGCTAGAATCTTTTCGATATTGAACCCCTTGTCTGCCATGCAGCCATCCTCTAAGTCCAGCAGTCCACTCCGTTCTGTCAGCTCTCGGTCTGAGGTGGACCCGGTGAAGAGACTTGACACAAAAGTCACAGCACTACATGGGGCAATCCCAATCAAACCCTTTAAGGTTGTTGTGTTTTTGTAAAATGATAATTGACGATTACTCAAACCTCTGGACAGTATTGCACAAATTTGATTGATGGTCTTCTGGACTTGCTGTTTACCATCCAGACTGACCTGAAATATGTCAGCCAGCACTTTCTCTTGCAGGCCTGCAGCAACGTGGCAGCAGTAGAGAAAAAAACTTGTCTACCAGTTACAGGCTGCGTGATGGACTGCGTGATGAACGGGAGGGCCCGGCTCCGATTTTTAACTGTTTTAAGTGATTAGTGGTGTAATGATACCAGCAATGTTAGGTGTAGCTAGCCTGCTAGCCGTGCCCCCCAGTGTAGTCATTGTTTGTTGTTGTTTGTTTTTTAAGGTACATGATTGCCTGACTGACTTCACCTGAGTGAAGGTGAAACCTTGGACCCTCCCTGCCTGTTTAACCTGGGAGGAGCAGATATTATTCTGAGGGATGACTTAGCTGATGTGATGGTTTGGAAGGAAGGTTTACCCTTGCAGAGAGGTGGGTGTGCTAATCAGCACTGTCAAGTTTTTTTCATCATATGTTTTGATCCAAAAAAAAAAGTTAAACCTGAACAATCTGAGGGCTTGGAACAGGACACACGCAAAGACAGTGATCACAACAGAAGAAACAATTCAGATATATCAGTATAGATATTCTGTACTGTTGTGTCTGGATCATTATATGCTTTTATAAATGAAGGTCACTGATTTTCAAAACAGCTCCTCCAGCTGCAGAGGTTTAACTGCTCACTCAGTCATGGTTGTATTGGAGTGTCAGTTATTTTTAAAATGAGTAAATTTTTGCTTTAATTTCACATGCATTGATACAGTGCAGGTAGTTTGGTTTAAAATACATCCCTCGTCTACACTGGTGACATGCCTCAAGGGCATTAATGAAGTGCAGACTGTGAGGGCAGCCAGCCCATCTGCACCAGAGCACAGTCAGACATCTGGTGACTTCTTTGAAAGTCCCAAATTAAAGCAGAAAATTATCTGAACTGATGTAGAGAGGATTAGAATATCAACACAGACAAATGTATGTGCACACACACACACATTTGGAAATGAGTACCCCGCAAACATACACATTCAAATGAGGGAACCCAAGTAGCCAGATGTAACACAAACATACACACACCCACATACTCACAAACACATGCTAATTAATAGAAAACAAACAGTTACTTAGGCAGTCTGTAGGGACTGGATTATACTGTGTCTCTCCTTGCTGAACAAATTGCTCTCTAAATTCAATCAAACACACCAAGCTCTTGTGTGAGTCCACAGGAGGCCATAATCAGCATGGCGGAGACTGAAGATGAAAAAAGGACAAAACAAAAAATAAATGAATAGCACAGCGAATAAAAAAAAAAAAGAGAAGAAAAAAATCTGTGCCCTCAAACTATTCAGAGAAGCGTTTGTTTGGCACTGAGACTTAGCAGTGTTCAGGGACAATGTCTTGATTAAATGCAATTGATATCTGCCTACAGAGAGCTGCAGGCATCAAGCCTCCACAGAAAGCAGTGAGCATTCACCACATCCACTGACTTCATGAATAAAATAGCTGAGGCCATTTGATGCATTCATTTTGTTACATTATAACTAAACATGCTTTACATGAAAGGGACCTTGTGATGTTTTTTTTAAATGTTTTTAAACACTAGTGGTGCTGTGGGCCGGTGTTTTAATGAGTGGCCACCACATGCAGACAGCAGGTTGCACAGTCCTGCTGGAGGGTTCAAGCTGCACCACCAGTTCACACTTGTTGAGAATATGGTGCAGGATGGTTCATCTGACGATATCACATCAACACATCAATTGATTACAATACAATGCAACACAGTAGGCTTCAGTAAATCTTTATTGTCCACTGTGGTGGACATCACAGGATGAACAGCTCATTAAGATAACACAGATGTCTATAAAACTATAAAATTCAACAAGGCGTGAAAAAACTGATAAACAGGAAATGAAACCCATTTAAATACAACTCTATAAAATAAGAAACTGAATTTCATGTTGGTGTGTTTACTAGTTAATTGAATTAGGACAGCAAGTGGTATTTGGGACAAAAGTCGTTTTAAAGACCCCCCTGTGCCTCCTACACTTAAAGAGCTCAAAATAGGAGAAACAGATTGAAACATGTAAACAAATCACTGGAATTCATAGAGATGGTGCAATGTTTATGCCTCGGTTATGTAGGTGTTGAAAACAGTTATACTGTTGAAAGTATAATGTAAATTGTCATGGAATTAGGAAAATATGGTAGTAAATATTGAATACAGGTGGCATTAATTTGGAGTGGTTAGTTTTATCTCCAACAAGAGCAAGAACCCCAGGCCTGGACGGTGCTGTTCTCATGTACCTCAGGAGTAAAAAAAAAAAAAAAAACATGCACAAAACATTAAGTGCACTCGCTGAGCAGGGTTATGCTGGTCACATAACCCAATGCGAGGAGCTGAGGAGCTGTTAGAAGTGTAAAGAAGCCAACACTTGTTGAACGTTAGGACCAGTGGCATGTGGTGACTTTCAGAGATAGGCAAGCAGAGCCAAAGACCCCCACCACACAACCAGAAATCACTAATTCAGTGTGTGATTAAGTTGTTTAAGAAACTAGTATCCACACTAAAAGACACAATTTCATGATTGTGTGCTGCCTTTCCTCCTAGCTCAGAGTCTCTCTCCTGCATCTTGCTGCCCTCTGTCTGGACATCTTCAGCTTTACTGCATTGAAAACATTAATGAATATGGTAACTGTGAAAAACTGCATCAAAATACTTAAGAATTGTGTTAACTTGTTAACTGTAAATATGTAAACTGAATAAATTAAGTCTTAACAGACCAGGCTAAAATCAGAACCTGTAAGAACAGTGAGACAGACCAGGGTTTATATGAGAGTTAAGGGGAGCTAACTCAAACCCTGACCAAGAGGAGGCCATTAAGAGCTGCTCCACAGTTCACCTTAACTCTGAGTGCTCACATATTTTGACAACTGTGGCCAGCCTACCTGAGAAATGATTCATTCATTTGTTTACTTGTTTTTGCTTTGCCTTCATTCACTGAGCTAACATGCTGCGAACTGCTAACAACTAACTGCTAACCATAAAAGGCCGTTGTAGTAATGCGCACAATATCTGAACGGAGAGATATCGCTTGCACTTCGGTGGTATTTGTTTTTGCTCTCATTCTTTTACTAGTCAAGCACTGCTTGCCTTGCTTGCCTTGACCGCAAGTCACTGGTTAGGATGTTGATTGCGTTTGGATACAATCAGGAAATGCATCTTCCCAAGGATGCAGCCTCTGAATTGGGTAACAGTTAAAGTACCAACCAATGTCAATGGCTTTGGTGATCTTATATCAAAATGAAGCCCTTTTGAACCAGTGAGCTTGGAAGTTCATCCTTCATCTTAGGGATCAACAAGTCTGGGTAAAGAATTCCAGGGAGAACAAATGTCACCACCCCAGAACAAGTGAGCAACTGTCTGCAGAGGATGACTGAAGATGTTTGAGAAGTTATCTGAGAAGATATAGTAATCTTGTTTTTGACACAGCTTGTAAATTTAAAGAACTCTGCCACCAGTGGTGACGTGTAATATAATAATGTGATACTCAGTTTTAAGCCAAAGCTGTTACTAAGTATAGTGTAGCTTTTGCTTGTTAGCATATGTGCATTGACCTCACCCTCCACTCCGTCTTGGCTCCGTACCGACTCCATTGCAGTTTAGTTTTGTGTGATGGAGCACACCCTCGCCCACTACATGTGTTGTGTCTCTGATCCGTCTCCAGAGCACAGAGCAGCTGGGATCATGGGAAAACTACAAACTATTGTGATAAAAACCATGTATAAAGTGAGATTAAAATGTATACAACAGGTCACTTTGCCTTTCTGAGGTTGACTTTCTGTCCAACATTACTCTGTAATATATATATATATATATATATATATATATATATATATATATATTTCAATTTCAGCTTGTGTTCCTGTGGAACTGATGTGTTGTATTATAAAATGATGCAGTTTTCCACCTCTGTTATTATTATATATTTTATCCATGACATCCTGTGACCCTCCGACTGATTGATGACTTGTTGCTTGTAACAGTGAGTGAAACTAATGTTGACAAAATGATGATTTGCAATCGAAGGTTTGTCCGTCGTATTATATTTTGAAATTTACCAGAGGCTCTATGCATTTGACTTCCTGTGGGGTGTTTTAATCGACGTGGACTGATGCATGATGGCTGTGTGATCCAGGAAAAATAGATCATGCTGTGTGAGACTGCTGGGCTTCCAGAGCAGAGCTGTGATGGACCAGAGACAGACCACAGCACACGTTGTGGAAATGCTCTGATTGACTTGAATGCAGGGGTGGAATGGCCATCTGTGTGTTCTGGAGAATCACAGGATGGCCGGTAGTCCAGGGTGGCCGGTGGCCGCCATGGAGTCACCATTTTTTAATACAGCCAACTTTATCTACCTGTTGACCCTTAGAAAAGCCACTCGTGATTGTTTAGTAATGCTTGCAGAGGCCTATGGTTGAGCTTATGTGCAATGTTTATCACCGTATTAATTAAAACCAGACGTGGCCCAACACATGGGTGCTGTGGTCTGGACCTGACGGAGCCCAACTCACTGGCATTAATTCTTGGGCTGAACCCGCACGTCCGATTGGGTTGGTTGCACCACACAGGCCCGGCCCCGCCCGTTGAAAACTCAAATGTAAGCCCATACCGATCCGTGGACATTTGGAAGCTCAAAAGAACAGACAAGCAGACCTCCTTGAGAGCAGAGGAGAGGAAGAAGCAGGTGTGTGTGTGTTTGTGAGTGAGTGAGTGAGTGAGTGAGAGAAAGAGGGATTGGGTGCCCCCCCCCCCATCCCTCTAGCAACAGAATGTCGCTGGGCTGGGCCTGGAAATTGAGGGTAAAATTTGTCACTTTAACTTTAGCGCTGATATTTTAGAAACCCCAAAACTCCCATAATGGACTGGGTCTAGAACAGTGTTTTGATAAAGTGTGTTAACTTAATAAGAACATGGTCACAAAGAGGGTTCAGCTTTGTTATTTCCATGGATGAATGAAATCTGCATCAGTATTTTTTCCCTTCATGTGACACATTAGTGAAAAACATCACAGAGTCGTTTACTCCCTTGCACCTTGAGTTTCTTTTTCCACCACCAAGATGTTTTTTAGGTGTTCTTCTATTGTTTACTGAGTAATTGGAGGAGCAAGGAAAAGGAGACGAAAAGTTAATTATGTCTGCACAATTAAGCAGGAGATCCCACAGCTTTTTTTTTTTAATGTCCCTTATGATATTCGGCCATAGACTAAAATTGTTTGTGCCACTCACATATTGATTTAATTCTCTCATCCACTGTGTTAATTAGCGAGTCATGACAGGTGAAGTCAGACATTTCCAGGATAGGTATGCCCCCTTAAGTATAATTACAACAGTGCACTGTATGGTACCCAGACATGTGGAGCTGACACACATCCACGTGAAACTGTAGAATTACATACCAAAAATATAACTGAGAAGATTTAGTGTCATCATGCCCAACATGGGGAATTTATCAGTATATCAAATGACTTTGTGAAGTACACAGATGTCTGGCTTAACCACTCAAAGAAAACGAATTTGACTTTGCATGTGTTCAGTAAAGATATGCAGTGATGAACTGATTTCTTGACAGTTCTCCACTGCATTCCATTCAAGTAAGATGAAGATCAGAGGAGGCAGCTTAGCCAGGATCCAATGACAGAAATCCACTCTCACTGAATACATTCAAAGCATGACTTCTGTTCTGGCCAGCTTAAACATTAGAGCAGGCTTTGCAGCAGGCATATCAACATCTATACCAACCAACAGGCATAAAGAAAAGGAAAAAATCTAATAACAGCGACAACTGAAAATCCTTGAAATGCGTGCAGTAACAGTTGTGATTAAACAACACATTACCTGATTTAAAATCATCTTTAGAACAGCCTCCCATAAGAAACTTCTAAAGACAGTAGACTATAATAAACAGTCAAAAAGTCAAAAGACAATAAAATCAAATAGTATTTCTACCCATTTGAAGTTACCATCTGAGGTTCTGCTTTGAAAAAAAATGCCCAATATCTGTCCTCCATTCAAAGAAAATAGTTACATTAAATGCAGAACTCATTTATGATTACACCAGGTCTTTAACTATGCTGATTGTCACCATATACAAGTGACTTTTTTAGGCTAACTTCAATGTGTTTATACATCAATTTATGTAAACATAATTTAGATCACTGTGTAATTCAACATCATTTTGGTGGCCAATTTTAAAACTCCTGGAACAGTTGATCTTCTCTGGAGTCTGAAGCATCTATAAAACCCTGACTACGGCCTGACCTGTAAAATCAAAATGAATATCTTTCACTGATGGTTGATCAACAACAAAACTAATACAGACTATCCTTAATGCATTTGTAACTGCTTTGTATAACATGAAGAGGTTTTAGTGCCCCAGCTTTTTTACCTTAATAAATGAAATCATCAGTTAAAAACTGCATTTTGCATTTACTCAGGTTACCTTTGTATATTTTTATATATAACATTTGTTTGATTATCTTAAACATAAGTGTGACAAATATGCAAGTAAGAAATCAGGAATGAGGCAAATACTTTTTCACGGCACTATAGTAAGATGATAATAAAAGTCATAATGATAAGGCAATACATTTTACAATCATCCTCATTTAAACTGCAATTTGTTTTTAAATTAATCAGCAATTCTTTTATCTATAATCAACTTTATCCTTGTTTTACAGTGGCACACTAGAGTCTCACTCCTGTTCATTGTGATCATCCTTTCAGACTTTTAAAAAAGCAAAGGGATTTAATATCAATGTTTTTTTCCCCACACCCTTCTTTGTTACCTTTTCTTACTTTTCTTTCACCTACCCCTTCTCTTCCCTCCCTCCATCTTTTTGTAATAATCTAATGCTGTCCAGGCACCAGGGGACACGGTCCAGATGGCACTGACAAGAATCAGCACTTTCTATTGACTTAAATTAATTGTGGACTCTTTGGTAAAGACCATCCCTTCATTTGACAGGTGTTGTGCTGGCTCACTCTGCCACCGCTGACATATGACACCCCACACCAAACTGCATGATGGGAAACCTAATGGCCCTGTCATCTTATATGGGGGTGGAAATGTAATAGAAGGGGTGGTTGAGAATGTACTGTGCTCATATGGATTTTTAAGGTAGATAACAGTTAGGTCTCTGGATGGAGATACTTAACAGTGGCTATAAAGTACAGGCAAATGATGGTGCCATGTAAAGGTCTCATCCTAGTGCACAGGTGTACATTGACACATTCACCTCTGAATGTTTAAAAGCCTGTCATTTTACAACATGTGCTCTGTATTTAAATATGAAAGCATTGGCGCAGTGTTTACGGTGAAGCCACCAGTTTCTGTGGCATCAGCAGCGCTGCAGTGATTTAACATGAGGACCAGTGTTGGCTGATGAAGCTTTGACCACGGATGAAAGAGTGTGGTCCTCACTGTTCAGCCAGCTTATGCATCTGTTTAATTACTTTTCCCCTGAACTGTGTGCAGAAGAATTCAATTAACAAACATTGAGGCCATATCTGATCAAGACCCTCACTCAGTCACACACACACACACACACACACACACACACAGTAAATTAAGGCAGAGTAAGCAGATGCTTAGTGGAAGGATGAGGTAAAGACATTAGTGTATTGAAATATTAGCTACAGAAACAGAGTGGATAAAGTTAACACTGTCCTTTGAAGCACTTTACTGTGTTGAATTTAGGCTCTGTGTATTTGTATGTGTATCCAGTTAACACAGAACCTTAAAGCACCACTGTGTGAATAAAATGAAGGTGTTCATTACAAAAGGCTTGTTGCAAGCGGGTGGTGGTGGGGGAACAATTATGGGTTACTGCAATATAAAAATCAGACTGAGGGGGCACAGTGTGGCACAGTGGGTTAAGCGGGCACCCCATATGCAGAGGCTATAGTCCTCGCAGCAGTCGGCCCTGGTTCGAATTCCACATTGTGTGCCCTTTATTGCATGTCATTCATTCCCCCTCTCTCTGGCTCCCCATTTCCTGTCTCTCTACACTGTGCTATCCAATAAAGGCAAAAATGCCTAATATATATATATATATATATATATATATATATTATATATATATATATATATATAGTGGGAGAGAGAGAGAGAGAGAGAGAAAGTGGTTATATCAACATTTTGAGTAGCTGTCATCATGAGAATGGATGGAGTGACAGCTTGAAAACAATAGGACCATGGGAAGGTGATCACTCATGAAACTTCAGAGCATAAACACCAGAATCTGGACATCCATTCAACTTCACACTGGGTTTAACCCGTCTGACCTCTACTTTATTGCTCCAGTCCACTGTCATGACAGAACACAACCTCCTCTACTCCACACAGCTGACAGACAGTTAGAGAACAGTTGGTGATTAAAATGGAGCATATAACACCTAAAGAAACATATGTTTCCTTCAGGAATTACAAAAACCACTGCTAATAGAGAGGGAATACTAGACTGTTTTAATTAGTGACCACAAACACAAGGCCATCCCTGAGCCCCTAGATCATCTGTATAACAGCTTATTATGACCCATAGTTACGTTTTGTTGCAAGGTCACAACTAGTTGTCATAGTAATGATGTCAGGAGCAAAGAGGAAATTGCAATAACATAGTAGTACATAGTGGTGGATGGATGAATATGACGCAGGAGAGTGCTGTATGATTCGCATATAAGACCACCAGCTGTTAATATTATAACCATGACAACAAAAGGATCTAATCTTTGGAAGGGAGCATTTATCACAATCAGTATTTAAAAAAGAAAGAACCTTTGCTTGATGAGTTGAGATGTATTCTCACATTTTCCCAGATGCCCTCAAACCAGAGAATCCTGATTTCAACCATGGTGCCCAAAGACAGTGCAGTGTGTGGTCAGCTGTCAGTGATATCATATCTCCTGTGGTCAACTGTCAGTGTGTTTAGCTGATCACACAACATCAAGACTGATTTTTAATTACATACACTTTTTACACCCTGATAGTTTTCTATTATGTGAAGTAGCACACTATTATGTGAAGCCACTGGTCGCCTGGATCTGAAGTTGACAGAGACGGTAGCGTCATTAGCCCTGGGCTTCCAGGGCTAGAGCCCTGGATGTTTTAAACCTTGGCCCGGATGTTTTTTCCCAGCAAAAATTACAGTTTTTAATACAGAAATAGACACATCAAATCACCCGCTTCAGACAGTCACAACCAGAGACGACTCTGGTCACAACTCTCATAGCTACAGCACACAGCGCACATACAGTGTGTGTGATGTGATCAGTCAATGTACAAAGTTCCAAAACCAAACATACTTCGTCAGAATTTGTATGTGTGTCAAGGAATCACTTCCTCTAACTTTCAAATTAAAATATTATTTTTGGCTCCAACATTTTCAGTTTCAAGTTGTACTGGAGTTGTATTATAGGCTACAATTCAATTTCTACCTCATAGGCTACTACTAGAAGCCCTGCAATCATGTAATACAGACCAGATTTAATAGTAATAAATCTTTATTTGAGATCCGTAGATCCTTAAAAAATTAAAGAAAGCAGCATACATCATAAAATGTTGACCCTCATGAAGCTATAGCTACTGTGTTTCAACTGTTAACACTCTGGTTTCACATTTTTAGAAAACAACATTGTGCAGATGTGAGTGCATGTGAGTGTAGAATGTGTAGGTCCAAGTCACGTAAATCCATCTTGGTGCAGCTAGTTGAGCTAAATGTTTATTTTGTGGAATATTGTTTGTGCTTCAGACACATGCTAGGGATGTTGGAAATGGGGCTATATGTCCAAAATAGAGGCATATCCTTTTAAAGTATTTGTATGCTTGTTTTTATTGTACGTTTTAACAGATAATGAGTACATTTTGATTCTGCTCTATTAATGTAGCTTGATTATCATTTATATTTACATGAGGGTTTCTAATCTTATGAAAATCAAATGTTTAAGCAAGATTGGCAGAGCAGAGGTGCTGTGGTGTCAGATGGCATCTGTTTGATATGCACTTATGTAAGTGGCAAAGAATACAACTACACACATACACAAGTGTTTTGTGCAATTTGTGGTTTACTTTGCAGTCTGTATGAGCTTTAGAATCTAGACAGTGGATATGTCTTTTTGCATGGTGCATTGACACGCTGGTGAGCTATTTCACCGTAGCGTGACAGGGGCCCCCCAAAATTTTCTTCAGTCCCTGATGCTTTCCTCTTTTTCCACAGTTGTAGACAAACTTGTCCCCTCTCACACAACGTGCTAAAAAGCAGAGACTTAGGCCTACAGAATTTAAACTATGAGCCTCTGTGTGAGGCCAGATCCCCTCCGGCTGCGCTTTGACTTCAATACAAAGACTTTCTGAGAGAAACAGAAGGGACCCCTGGTTTTAACTCACAAAGGTTTCAAAATTTACTCTAGAAACATGAAAATATATATCAGCACGTTTGGGAAGTCCTCTGGATGTTCATGGTCTTTTGTCAGAATAAGCCAAAATGTGAGACCACCGTCAAGGTAGAAAAAGACTCTCTTTCTCTGTATTCCTGTCTGCCTCAGCCTGGGGTGCTTCTAACCACTCACACCAACACACACACACACACACACACAGAGGTAACGTTATATGATTACAGTTACACACATGCACACACAACACACAGACATATCCTATTGACAGAAAGACACAGTGCTCAGAAAAAGATGATGGTCTGTCTGAATAGCTCTGTCTTGACCTTAAGGTCACTGGTTTGCTTCCCATGTTGACAAAGATCACATCAGCCATGGGCCCCCTGATTAGGGATGGGCCTGATCCGATCCAGTATCGGTATCGGGTTCCGATACCAATTTAATTCACAGATCGGAAATTTCCGATACATCCTCCGGAGATTTCCGATCCATGAGCATGTCTGTGCTTGCCTGCCTGTTGCCTGCTGAAAATGCTGGCTGCTCTGCTATCAGACTGCAAAATGTGGAGTGGATTTCCTGAATGAAGGTGTGTCTCACTCAGAGGCGGCGTAATGCTTGCATGTCCGTTCAGGAAGTCCATTCCACAGTTTGCAGCTAGACAGGTGGGCATTGAGCAGCACTGCGGTTACTTTGAAACACAACATGTCTGCGGTGTGGAAATATTTCACGTTGGAAACACCAAAAATCAAGACTGCTACGTGCAGCGTTTGTAAAGCTGCTGTACCAAGAGGAGGAAGCACCGTCGTGACCTACAATACAACGAACTTAGTTAAACATTTAAAAAAGCACCACATTACAGAGCACCAGGACTTTTTAGCCACGAGGCAGAACGATGAAAGTAGCCGACAGGAATCACTTTTGGAGTCGTTTCAAAAACATCGATAATATAATATTAAAGTAAATAGAGCTCTGGTATCGGAATGGTATTGGTATTGGCAGATATTAAAATTCAGGTATCGGGATCGGATTGGAAGTGAAAAAATGTGGATCGGTGCATCCCTACCCCTGATGCATCTTTGACATAGCTAATGAATTTTTCAACATGTTAAAGTAGTCATAAAAGACTTATGGTATTAATATCACCTCATTGCATTCTTTCCCCAACACCTGGACTTTCATAGTCAAACTGTATTTGAATGGGCACTGCAGCAACTCCATAGCAACAAGTATCTTGTGTTATACATCCCTTGCTCATGGCACAGTGGTATATGGTGTTCAGGGTGGAAGTTACCAGGTATCAGTGAAAACTAGACCTTTATTCATGTTGGAAATTCCATCTTCTTCATTCATTTTTTTCATATCACATTTCACATGTAACAACTAGGTGTGGTTAAATCCAGATTTTATATTTAATGCAACAGTAACAATAGTACTGGGTTCATGAAGTGTCTTAAAATGAGGTGATGTTTCATTTTATGTTTCTTCTTATCACATTATAGAAGCTTCAGGAGAAGAACTGTGTGTTTTGGCTCTACTTTAGGGGAAATAAAGACAGGATCTATTTGGCACACATTTAAATTGTTTCCAATTAATTACAAGTGTAACCCAGCCAGTCAGTGCACAGCAAGTTCAGGTGGATATGCAACAATGTCAAATAAGCAGAGTCCAACTTAACATATATGGAGATGTTTTTTTTTTCTTTCTTTTCTTTTTCATTCAGGGAAGTAGCTATTTACCTAGTACTGTAGTACCAAATAATATTACTATTCAACGTTTTTTTAAGTAATTTGGCCTTGTCTTATTACCATGTTTACTGGGAGTAAAGGCTCCAAATATGTTATAAAAAATACTGAAAAAGTGAATAAAGAGGCTTATTTAAACATTTTCGTAAACACTTAATCAATTTCACACATCACACTCATTTAATGCTTTATTTGAATTTATTAATTAACTTCAGCACATCAACACATCAGCATCATTATTAAAGTCAGTCTGGTTTTCTTGTGGAGCACAATATAAGAGGGTTGATGCCAGGTGAGGAAGCTGAGTGCTCTATCACAATCACCACAGGTTCAAGAGGAACTTGTGTGTTTGGTTCACTGGAGGGTTCAAGCTCCTCCATCTGGCAGTGTTCCTCAGTGAGGTCCTCTTTGGCCTGGACCTTGGATGCAGGTTCAGCAGGTGGTGTAACTACAACAGAGGCTGATGTTGTAGTGACTTTTGGCTCCATCTCAGGGCTGGGATCTCCACTGTCATCCTCCCTGGCCTCAACTTTGATTGTAGGTTCAAAGGGTTGCTCAACAGAGGAGTGACCTCAGTAGTATCTAGTTCAGCAGGGGGGTCTATTTCAAGACTGGGTCATTCAGTGCCATCCTCCCTGGCTTGATCTTCAGCTGCAGCTCAATGGGGGGGTGACAACAGAGATGTTACCACAGCAGTGGTCTGGTATAGTGGAGTGCCATTTCAAGGCTGCTTCTTTGCTGCCATCCTCCCTGGCCTGATCCTTCACTGCAGATTCATCATGGGGTGACAACAGAGATGTTACCACAGCAGCAGTGTCTGGTTTAGTGGAGGTGTCCATTTCAAGGCTGGCTTCTTCGCTTCTTCAGAGGAGGGTTTTGGGTCCAGGTCCAGGCAGGATTCTGCACTACCATCCTCCCTGGCCTGGTTTTTGGCTGCAGGTTCAGCAGGATGTGACAGTGGACCTGCAACCACAGCAGAGTTTATCTCTGGATTGCTGATTTGCTGCTCCTCAGAGATAGCAGCAGCTTTTCAGCTGCAGGTGTGAGTAGAGCTGGTACTTCAGGGCTCTGAGATTGAAACATCTCACAAATGTGCCTCATTGTGACATCAGATATTTCAGTCAGCAGAAGTGCAGAGAAGCTCTTGATGCTGTTGACCAGGATATCATGTGGCCATGTCTGCCTGATCTCTGTGAGGATAGACAGGACCATGTCATCCCTGATGGAGCGGGTGGAGTTGGCCTGACATCCCACAGTGGTGAGGGCATCGCAGACACGGTCCAAAGTGGCCTTTGCGACACCAACAGAGAGTTTGCTGAGCAGCTGGGAGGGCATGTAGGCGCAAAGGGGAAGCACCCAGAATCCCTACAGGAATCGAGGAACCACCTCTATCCCCACTTCCCACGGACACAGTAGTTTGGAGCCAGGTGCCTCCAGGTCCCGTAGGATCTTGGCATAGTCTTGTGCCATTTTGAGGACTGTATGAAGACTGTGGGTTGCAGTCAGTGAAATTCATTTAAAAACCATTCAGAAAATCTGGACAATATCAGACATATTGAAACCAAGTTAGTTTAGCTGTCAGTAAATAATGTCAATATTGTCAATGTCTAATTTAACTTACTGAAAATTAGGAGGCACAGCCTCCGGGGACTTGAGGAGCATTCTGGCCTCAATTCAACATCCCTCTTTTTATTACCGACGTTCACTGCCCACAACTGACACAACAAATGAGATATGAAATGCAGTTTTTGCATAGGTAGAGATTAAAATGGACATAATATGATAAAGTGTCTATCTCAGGTCGACTTTCCTTCAAACAGACCCAAAGCAGAAACTTCAGCTTCCACTTTGTATCACTATAGACAGATTGGTGTGACATGACGAGCTGAAGATGCAGTGGTGGACTGTGTTTAGGTGTCGGCAACTCACCGCTCTCTCAGAGTACTTTTGCTCTTCTCCAAGATGAGCTCGATCATGTCTTCAGCTGTCACCCAAGATGGGATCAGCTTTTTCTGCAGAAGGCTCAGGAGCGCCATCAGAAATGCAACCTGAAAAACACTGAAGACATATGTCACCTCAAAGCACAACAACAGAGTTTATCAGGAATTATCTACCGTATCTGTATTCATGTGGCATGTGTGAAGTAGGAGTGGAGCTGGATCTGAATACGGTATTCGGAAAGGCACAAATAACGTGTTTTTTCCAAATACATATTTCGAACAAATACTTTTAAAATGATTTGTATTCAAGAACAAGAAAAACATCATTCAATAAGTTGCATTTCCTCGTGACCGCAGTGAATATTTGTGCTTCTGACCAGAGGCTTCAGTGACGTTCAGGAGTCAGAGAGAGTGAAAAAGAGTCGGACTGACACAGGCTGATCAAAACAGCAACGGAGGAGGCTCTGTCTGGACCAAACAGGACTTAACTGCATCACTATTTTTGTTGAATAGATTTTTTTTAACTTAACTGGGTTGTGGAGGCAGCTTATCACTTTTGGGAAGTGGAGTTTGAGCGGCAGATTACTCCATTACGTTACGTAACATGACTAAATGAGAAGTCTGCAGTCGGGTTCTCTCATGTTACCATTCGTCTGTTAGCTCGGTAATGATTTGTTTATATTCTGTCTGTTCAGTGTCCTCCAACAAGGACGCGTGGTGGTGGGGTTCATAATGTTCTCAATGGTATTTATTAGTTTTGGTTTAAGCATGAGGTCATGGCTGTCAGTATGTTATGTTCTTTTCAATGATGTTCCTCGTTACATGTTTATTGCTGGATTCATGAAAACATCAACCAATATTGAAGATACATCCATAATTATTAGAATGGCTAATAAAGAATACTTATTTTTACTCTTACATATCCTAAATTAGAAGTGTAACTATTTTGAATTTTATTCAAATACATATACAAATACTTTTTTTCCCCTCAACAAAAACAAATACAAATGTGCTTTGCACATCCCTACTGTGAAGGATTGCAGTTCATACCTGAGACTTGTAGCTCTTAAAGGGACTTGGGGCAGGATTTGTGAAAAATCAAACATGCATTTTAAGTTTTTCTTATGCTAATGGGTGATGAAGCATTCAAAACCAAAAAAATGAGCTGACCCACGTATCTCTCCATTGCCTTGAACAGGCAGTGTGCTGCATAATGTACTACAATTCAGAGCAATTCACGCAGTTCTGTGGACATGACATCAGATGTTGCTGAATGCACATTCTTGGCGGCTTTCGACTTGGGTTCGGGAAGAAGACAAGTGTGGTAGTAATGGACTCTGCTACGGTAAATAGACGACCCAACACAACACAAAGTCCACTGAAAGTCCCACAAAGAAGAAAACAGAGGTTTTATCAGCAGCATCTCTTCAATCAAAACGCAATTACCCTCAACGGACGTCATGTCAGTGTCAGTTATTTCTTGATCCTGCCTGCCCCATGTCCCTTTAATATGCCAGCAGAGTTGAAGAGCCTAGCATAGAGTGGTGGATCAAACAACACCTGCACACCAAACAATATGATGTTAGTCATTAGCTTTAACTTGATGAAACACACCTGAAAAGTCGAAGTCTAGTAGAAACAAACCAACAAGTTGACATACCCTGATGGGCCTGTAGATTCTTCTGCTTCCCTCCACAAACTGCATATTCAACTGATGTACATCACAGTTAAGTCAAGCCAAGCTGTCGAAGACAGTCCACAATGGTGGGTACGACAGAAAGGCTGGTTAATCCTCCTGGCACAAGTGAACAGACTGAGAGAGTGAGTTCAGGCTAGGTGGTTTGGGTTCTGAAGTGGAACCCTGTTTGTGAGGTCACAGTGTCACTGTTCTAAACCTGCTCTCACATTCTGGTCAGAGGTCATCAGAGAAGTGCTTTTAAAAAGAGTAACAGCTTTTTAAACCGGAACGGTAACACATTTAAAACACTGCTGTGACATGGGCATTGCAGACACGGTCCAAAGTGGCCTTTGCGACACCAACAGAGAGTTTGCTGAGCAGCTGGGAGGGCATGTAGGCGCAAAGGGGAAGCACCCAGAATCCCTACAGGAATCGAGGAACCACCTCTATCCCCACTTCCCACGGACACAGTAGTTTGGAGCCAGGTGCCTCCAGGTCCCGTAGGATCTTGGCATAGTCTTGTGCCATTTTGAGGACTGTATGATGTCTGTGGGTTGCAGTCAGTGAAATTCATTTAAAAACCATTCAGAAAATCATGGACAATATCAGACATATTGAAACCAAGTTAGTTTAGCTGTCAGTAAATAATGTCAATATTGTCAATGTCTAATTTAACTTACTGAAAATTAGGAGGCACAGCCTCCGGGGACTTGAGGAGCATTCTGGCCTCAAATTCAACATCCCTCTTTTTATTACCGACGTTCACTGCCCACAACTGACACAACAAATGAGATATGAAATGCAGTTTTTGCATAGGTAGAGATTAAAATGGACATAATATGATAAAGTGTCTATCTCAGGTCGACTCTGGATTCTTTTCTTAGCGTGGCTTCGTCCTCATCAGAGCCCTCCAGCTCAAACTCCTAAAGACTTCAAACAGACCCAAAGCAGAAACTTCAGCTTCCACTTTGCATCACTATAGACAGACTGGTGTGACATGACGAGCTGAAGATGCAGTGGTGGACTGTGTTTAGGTGTCGGCAACTCACCGCTCTCTCAGAGTACTTTTGCTCTTCTCCAAGATGAAACCGGTAACACATTTAAAACACTGCTGTGACATGTTTCATTTTTGAAAGCTCTTGTGGTTAACGTTCACATACATTCACACATTTGCTTTTACTCTGGTCCAAATGCTGCACTGTCAGGACTCAGAGTTATGTAAACATGATGTACAAAGTGTCTTTTTTTCAAAGATCAAAAGATTTTTATTGTCAATTCTCTATATGTATAAGACATGCAGAAGAATCAAAAAGTCGTTTCTCACCTATATAAATATTAAAGATGTAAATTAAATGTTGCAGAAAATAGAATGTAATATATTATACATAAAATCACCTACGTACATCAGTGGCTGTAGTACAAAGTGTAGTGATACAGGGTTCTTCAGATAACTTTGTGATATGAAGGGATGATGGCGTAGTCAGAAAAGTATCGTTTTTAATGTTTTATTTTAATCACCCAAGAGAAAACCAATCCAAGTAGAAAACAGGGAAAAATTACAGGGGTAAAACTTACAGCTGAGGAGCTCGACCTTAGCCTCCTGCAGCCACACACTCCAAAAGACAAAAAAAACCCCGGCCGAGCCAAAACACCCCGCTTTTTAATGGTTAGACTCCTCCCACTGAGCAATCAACCGATCAATCAAGAAAAAAATCTAATCAAATCAATGGTTTGCGCTTGTGTAAACAACATGATATTGCAAGGATATTTTTTACAGTGTACCCACTGAAACATCGACCCCACAATGGCTGCATATTAACAAGAAATAATTAAACAAACGACAATTATTTAAACAATACCGGTCACATGAAAAAACCCTGCCAAAGGCCCGCATATAATGCCCGGAAATCATTTGTCCCGGTTTGACTGGTGACAGTGTGGTGCGTCGGATGCAGGTGAAGGTATGTGTATGTATGTGTGCAGATTACCACAGGGACCAAGTGTGCACCCAAGGTCTCGCTGCAGAGCTGCAGAGGGGGAAAAGGAATGTTAGCATGATTATTTACCGGCATAAAATAAGCAGAGGAAAAACAAGTGTGGCGTGTGTATGTGTGTGTGGGTGTACGTGTGTGTGCGTCTCCCGTGCACCATGCTGGGCACGGGATGTGACAGCACCCTGTCACACATATGGTATCTAATGTTAGAGTCCAGGGGCAGAGGGCAGAGTTCAGCATCCTGACAGCCTGGTGGAAGAAGCTGTCTGACAGTCTTGTGGAGCGGGCCTGAAGGGTCCAGGACATTGAAGGAGGCTGAAGAAGGAGTGGGAGGCGTCACCAGTGATGGTGATGGCTCTACGGGTGAGGCGGGTGTAAAAAATGTGTGTGAGGGAGAGCAGAGGGGCATCAATGATCTTGCTGGCTGCATTTACTATGCGTTGCAGGGTCTTACAGCAGGAGTCAGTGCAGCCTCCATACCACACAGTGATGCAGCCAGTGAGGACACTTTCAGTTGTGCCCTGTTAGAAAGAGCACACGATTGGAAGTGGAACTTGTGCTCTCCTCAGTTTACGGAGGAAGTAGAGGTGTGATTGAACCTTCCTGGTCAGAGATGTGGTATCGTTGGTCAAGGAGAGATCCTCAGAGATGGGTCCAGGAACTTGGTGCTGCTCACCCTTTCCACAGCAGCACTGTTGATGGTCAGTGGGGGATGCTGTGGATGTCTCAACAACAACTGAGACTTGCTATTGTTGCAGTTGGGATTAGGGTGGCAAAAGGAAACTGGTATATTCAGACCTATGCCTTCCTTGATCCTGGCAGCACAGCAACGTTTTGCACAGAAAACTTAATGAACCAGCTGAAAGTGAATGGATGCAAAACAAAATACTTTTGCGAACAATGGGACAGGAAAAGCCTACATGGACCTATGAGGTCAGTGGACTGGAGGTGGGAGACTTTGAAGGCCGCACATATCTGGACCTGTCGAAAGTTTACACACAGAGTAAAATCCCATTCTCAAAAGAAAATATAATCACACAAGCTCATTTGGAAAGGTGGTATTACCTCAGTGGCATCCAGTTAAAGGAAATTGAGGCAGATATTGGACTCCTCATCGGGACTGATGTTCCCCGAGCGATGGAGCCATGGCAAATTATAAACAGTCAAGATAATGGACCGTATGCAGTCCAAAATTTATTGGGATGGGTGGTAACTGGACCACTCAGAATTGATAGTGCTTTAGAACATGCTGAGCCTATTGCAGTGTCAAGTAACAGAATCTCTGTTGTTGAGTTGAAGGATTTACTCATCAGACAATATAACCAGGATTTCTTTGAGAACATGTATGAGGAGAAAAATGACATGTCAGTTGAGGATAAACGTTTTATGGAGATTGCTTGCAGCTCAGCCTTTCTCAAAGATGGTCACTATCATCTACCACTGCCTTTCCGAGATAAAAACAAGATCATGCCTGATAACTACAATATGGTAAAGGAACGCACACTGCACCTGATGAAGAAATTTAAAAAGGATGCAATGTATGCTGCAGAATATACAGCTTTCATGGAGGACATCCTAAAAAGGGGTTATGCAGAAAAGGTTACACCTCAGCAACTTCACAGAGAGGATGGGCGGGTCTGGTACATCCCCCATCATGGGTCTACCACAAGCGAAAGCTCAAACTGAGGGTGGTGTTTGATTGTACATCCTCATTTCAAGGAACATCTCTGAACAAGGAGCTCCTCCAAGGACCAGACTTAACAAACACCCTCATTGAAGTTCTATTACGGTTTCGCCAAGAGCACATTGCAGTCATGACAGACATTGAGACGATGTTTTACCAAGTTCAGGTATATGAAAAGGACAGAGACTTCCTGAGATTCCTGTGGTGGCCAGAGGGTGATATCAGCAAGCCACTTGATGTTTACAGGATGAAGGTTCACCTTTTTGGCGCTGTATCATCCCCGAGCATTGCTAATTTTGCCCTGCGTCAAACTGCTGATGACAACCTGAAGCATTACTCTGACGAGGTTACGAGAACCATCAAGTCTAACTTTTATGTGGATGACTGCCTCCGATCTGTAGCAACAGCTGACCTAGCTATAACGCTAGTCAAAGATCTCACGTAAGCTTGCAGCCAGGGAGGCTTCACATTGACAAAATGGGTCAGCAATAACTGTAAGGTGTTAGCAAGCATTCCTGAGCATCACAGGGCGAAGGCAGTCAAGGAACTGGACCTGGTTATAGAAAAGCAAAAAGAACAAATCACAATTGAGCCAGCACTTGGAATCCACTGGAACACTCACGGTGTCACTTTCAGCTTTAAAGTAGCTGTCAGGAACCAGCCTGCGACTAGAAGAGGTATACTCTCTGCAGGAAGTTCAGTGTACGATCCATTGGGCTTTCTCACTCCTTTCATCCTGAAAGCCAAACAACTGCTCCAAGATCTCTGCAAAGCCAGGTATGGATGGGATCAGGTTGTTCCACAGGAATTTGCAAGGCCCTGGCAGAGATAGATCATGGAGTTAAATCTACTATGTGAGTTTCGAGTAGCAAGATGCATAAAACCTGAGAGCTTTGACCCAGTGGAGACTGCTGAGCTGTCTCACACAAGCCAGTGGAGATACATAAATTCAAAAGACAATCCAGCCAATTACGCATATCGAGGGTTACATGTGGAAGCTTTCTTAAGATCAAGATGGTTGAGAGGTCCCGAATACCTGGGCAGAGATAAAAAGACATGGCCAAAGATCACTCAAGGTCTAGAAGAAATATCAGAAAATGACCCTGAGGTGAAAAAGGAGATCACAGTTAACAGTGCGAGAATTGAAAACCAACATCCGATATGCAAATTAATTAAGTATCACTCATCATGGAACTGACTTCAAAGGTCTGTAGCCTGGATGCTAAAGGTGAGAAAACTACTTCAACTGCTAAGTCAGCTACGAAAGGATCACACACACCTGTCTTCCGAGATGAGGGAAAAATTCAAAAAAGAGTACGGGATGCAAAACCTATCAGTGGAAGATATGCAAGAGGCAGAGAGGGTTATCATTTGCTTTGAGCAAAGACGCTACTTCAGCCATGAATTTACTCACCTGGAAAATGACAAAAACCTCAGGTCAAGAAGCACCATCCACAAACTGGATCCAATTCTTGACAATGGCATGCTGAGAGTAGGAGGAAGGATAAATAAAAGTGCAATGCCAGTGCACCAGAAAAATCTGATTATTCTCCCTAAAGATTCTCATATATCTAACCTCATCCTACAGCATGTCCATCATCAAGTTGGGCACTCAGGAAGAAACCATATGGTTTCCAGGCTAGGTCAAAGGCTACCTCATGCAAACTCCTTAGCCAGGAAGATCATCAGAAACTGTGTATTTTGCAGACGCATGCAGGCAAAACCTGGACAACAGAAAATGGCTGATCTTCCCGAGGATCGTTTGTATCCAGACCTGCCACCTTTTAGTCATGTTGGCATTGATTACTTTGGTCCTATTGAAGTGAAGAGGGGCCAAGCTCAGGTGAAAAGGTGGGGGGTCATCTTCATGGTCATCTGTCTGGTGAATCGAGCTATCCACCTGGAGATGGCAAACTTCTTAACCACAGACTCATGCATAAATGCAATTCGTAGATTTATCTGCAGAAGAGGATCAGTCATAAGTATCAGTACTGACTGTGGGACCAACTTTGTTGGAGCACAGAGGGAGCTACAAGAAGCTTTGAAAGAACTGAGTCATCAGAAAACACCTTGTTAAACAAGGGATACAATGGGCTTTTAACCCTCCTTTCGGAGCCCACCATGGCGGAGTCTGGGAGAGACTAATCAGACTAGTCAAAAAGACACTCACATCTGTTTTAAAACTGCAAACATTGGATGACGAAACTCTATCAACAGCATTATGTGAAGTAGAAGCCATCTTGAATGACCGACCAATATCCACAGTTTCAAATGACCCCAATGATCTGGAACCACTAACCCCAAACCATTTGCTTCATCTGAAGGCGAAAACAACTATGCCACCAGGAGTCTTCGAAAAGAATGATCAATATTCTAGGAAAAGATGGAGACAAGCACAGTACCTTGCAGATCTCTTCTGGAGACGTTGGACAAGAGAATATCTTCCACTCATGCAAGAAAGAAACAAATGGAACAGAATACGAAGGAATTTGAGTCCCGTAGATCTGGTTATTATCATTGATAACACAGCACCAAGGAACTCATGGCTTATGGGTCGAGTTGTAAAGACTTTTCCAGATGCCAAGGGCTTTGTGAGAAGTGTGTTGGTCAAAACCAAAAATAGTGAAATTCAACGACCAATCGATAAACTAAAGAAGGATGAAGGGAAAGAGGCTGTTTTCTAGCCTCTACTATGGACTGTTTTAGATATCCAAATGCTGATTATGAACTTTATTTCATCATGAAATAATTTAATGGACTTTGAACTTGAAGCATAATGAGTTACCATTGTTTGCTTATTCTATTATGGCTCCTTTTAGAATGTTGTTTATGTAATTGTTTTTGCTGTTTGCACCTGTTGATCTCTTGCTCCATCCTCCCCTCACTCACAAATAGGACCCCACTATAGACTGCTTTTTTTTTTAATGCAACAGTTTCACTCAGTGTTTCTACTGGTTTTAATAATCTGGTCTGTTTGTTATGGAGAGGAGGCCCCTCTGTGGAGAATGCCGCTGCTAAACCCTCCTCAACCTCTGACATCAATGGAGTCCTAACCAAAATAAAAGGGGCTCCCAGTAATGGTGGTGAACAGTATAACTCCCATTACTCCATTTTCTTGTTATTGCTTTTATTGAGAGACCCCTAGAAGCACAATTTACATACTTTGCATTTTAAGTATCCACATATTGAGAACTGATTTCCAATGTAAGTTGTTGGAAATACAGACAGGATGATAATCCATCACAATATCTCTGCATGTGTTGGCAGCCTGTGATGAGAAGTGCAGAAATAAATCCCTTTGTCTTGGTTTATGTGATCATATGTTAGGACATGCACAAATACACACACACATTACCCTTTGTGCTAGTATAGTAGGTTGTCTATTGTCTTATATTCTTTCAGCCTCTGCCTGCCAAACAATGTCGGACTCCGTAGTTTTCTCTGGCCCGCTGCCCAATTTGTCTAGTGACGACATGTTTAGCCACATGTGGTCGTTCCATCGCTGGATGTCTAGGTGGTGCTTAGCAAACAACGTGGCCTATATAGATAATTGGAAGAGTTTCTGGGGAAAGCCTGGTCTGATTAGGAGAGATGGCGTCCATCCTACTTTGGATGGTGCATCTCTCTTATCGAGAAACATAGCACGTTGTGTTAGTCATTCTAACCCCTGACAATCACCCAGAGTTCAGACCAGCAAGCAGAGCCGCAGTCTTACACGCCCCTCTGCAGGTTCCTATGTGCTGCCACCCACCCAACCCTACTTATATCCCATAAAAACTGTGTCTGCCTTGAGGCTGTATAAGCCTAAACACAAAGCTGGAGGAGCCAATTATAGCAACTTAGTTAAAATCAAAACCGCTACTTCAGCAAACCAAACAAATAAAATTATTAAATGTGGTTTGCTAAATATTCAATCTCTCTCATCCAAGTCTCTGCAAGTAAATGATTTACGAATACGAATACGAATTACTTTATTAATCCCCAAAGGGAAATTCATTTGTCTGTCAGCTCATCAACCATTTGCAGAAGAATGAAGCAGCCTGATGTCTGAAGGTACAAAGGATCTTCTAGAGTTCTCCGTCTTGCAGTGAAGAGAGAGGAGCCGTCCACCACCGCTCTTCTCTTGGTCCATCAAGGTGTTGTGAAGAGGATGATCTGAGGTGTTCAGAATGGCCTCCACCAGTGTGTATCTCTCCACCACATCCTCAGTGAGTTCATCGGGGAGACATGACTGAAGTCAAGTGCCTCAGGATGTTTAGTCTGTATCCTGGCAACGACTTCATAGAGACCTTCACATGGAACTTCAGCAGTAGCCATTGGTGGGATGTACACATGTTTGGTTTTGATTTGAAAAAATGTCTACTTCCTGAGTCTTCACCTATATCTCCAGCTCCTCATCACTCTTGTTGGGCAGAGAGTTGATATTTTGCATGATGACTGATGGCAGAAAGGACCTACAGTACATCTCCACTTCCAAGCCTTTAACCTCTGCACCACCAGCACAGCAACCATGAAAGCAGCTCCTCATCCAGCTGGAACAGGGTGGCATCCTTCAGACTTGCTCCATTTTCAATGACAGAAGCTCCTCTCCTGAAGAAGCTCCTCTCCCCACAGAAGTGTCCATCAGTAGTTGACAAAATAAGACAAAAACATACAAAACACAACAAAAATAAAGCAAAGGTTGAGTAAAAACTCAGAGCTACCAGACTTTGCTGCTCCCAGTTGAAGCGCATGTTCTGGAATGAGTTTTGATGAGGAATTAGATAAATCAATTCCAATGAGGAATTTGATCACCAAATCGACTTACTAACTCTTACTGAAACTTGGTTGCAACAGGATGAATATGTTAGTTTAAATGAATCTACCCCTCCCAGTTACATTAACTACCATGTGCCTTGTAACACTGGTAGAGGAGGAGGAGTGGCTGCAGTTTATCAGTCAGATCTGCTTATTAACCCTCGACCTAATGCTTCATATAACTCATTTGAAAGCCTTACGCTCAGCTTCTCCCACCCAGACTGGAAAGCAGAGAAACCACTCTTACTTGCTGTGGTGTATCGTCTCCCTGAACCTTAGTCTGAGTTCTTAGAAGAATTCCCTGACTTTCCGTCAAATTTAGCAATGAACTCAGACAAAGTCATTATAGTGGGTGACTTTAATGTTCACGTGGACGTCGATGATGACTGTCTGGCCTCAGCATTCAAGTTGCTTTTAGATTCAATTGGCTTCTCCCAGAGGGTACACTTGTTTGAGCAAAGGGTACACTTGTGATGTGATCCCAAGTGGATCACATCACAGTTTTCCCTCAAAACCCAGTCTTGTCTGACCATTCTCTAATAACCTTTGGACTTACTTTAACAAATTACACCTTGCCTGGGAAAAAATACCACTACAGTAGGTGTTTATTTGACACTGCTGTTTCTAGATTTAAAGAGCTCATTCCAGCAGAGCTTGCTGCCACACCCTCTGGTAATACGATGGGCAGCTATGCTGATCTTACTCCCTTGCAGGTAGATTATCTTGTAGACAGCACTGCAGCAACATTCCTTGGAGCACTTGATGCTGTAGCCCCTCTGAGAAAGAAAGTCATCAACCAGAAGAGAATAGCTCCCAGGTACAATTCAAATCTGCGCATCTTGAAGCAGAAGACCAGACAGCTGGAAAGGAAAACACACTCCAGCCAACGTGAGGAAGACCGTCGAGCCTGGAAAGATAGTTTATTAATATATAAAAAAGAGCTTCGCAGCGCCAGGAGTACATACTTTTCATCTTTAATCAAAGAGAATAAAAGCAATCCCAGGTTGCTTTTTAACACTGTGGCCAGGCTGACTAAGAACCACAATGCTGTTAAGCCATGCATCCATCTGACTCTCAGCAGCAACAATTTCCTAACTTTTTTACCGAAAAGATCGTAAATATCAGAACAAGGATCGGCAGTAGTGGACCAAAGATTACAGCCCCTACGAAAGCACCTCCCAGACTTGGTGCATACTTGAATAGCTTCGCCCCCATCAACCTGTCAGACTTAACTTCTGTAATCACCTCCTCCAAATCAGCTACATGTCTGCTTGACCCAATCCCAACAAGACTGCTCAAGGATGTCTTCCCCTTAGTTAACGCTGCCATACTGAACTAGATCAACCTTTCCTTAGTTACAGGCTACGTGCCACAGAACTTTAAGGTGGCTGTCATTAACCCTCTGCTTAAAAAACCCTCTCTTGATCCAGATGCATTAGCCAACTATAGGCCTATATCCAACCTTCCCTACATCTCTAAGATCCTTGAGAAGGTTGTCCTAGTGCAGCTTCATGAACATCTGCACAGTAACGAGCTCTTTGAAGCTTTCCAATCTGGATTTAGGGAACACCATAGCACTGAAACAGCACTGGTCAAAGTCTCCAACGATCTTCTTATAGCTTCCGACAGAAGTCTTGTCTCTGTACTTGTACTTTTGGACCTCAGTGCTGCATTCGATACCGTCGATCACAGCATCTTACTGTATAGACTAGAACACGAAATTGGGATTAAAGGATCTGCTCTAAAATGGTTTGCTTCATACTTATCTGACCGATTTCAATTTGTTAATGTTAATAATGACCATTCAAAGTACAGCAGAGTTATGTATGGTGTGCCGCAGGGCTCAGTTTTAGGGCCAGTTCTCTTCTCTCTTTACATGTTTCCATTAGGGATATGATCCGTAAGCACTCCATCAATTTCCACTGTTACGCTGATAATACTCAGATCTACCTATCAATAGAGCCAGATGATAGAAGCCGCCTCATCAATCTGCAAGATTGCTTGAAAGACATCAAATCCTGGATGTCTTTTAACTTCCTACTACTGAACTCTGACAAAACAGAGGTTATTGTGATTGGACCTAAGCATCTCAGGGACACATTCTCCAATCAGATTGCTACTCTGGATGGCATCACCCTTAACTCCAGTCCAACAGTGAGGAACCTTGGAGTCATTTTTGACCAGGATCTTTCCTTCAGTTCTCACATAAAGCATGTGACTAGGGCTGCCTTCTTTCACCTGCGCGATATGTCTAAGATCAGAAATATCCTCTCTCAGAGTGATGCTGAGAAACTGGTCCACTCATTTATTACTTCTAGGCTAGACTATTGTAACTCTCTCTTGTCAGGATGTCCAAAAACCTCTCTGAAGAGTCTCCAGCTGGTCCAGAATGCTGCAGCGAGGGTATTGACAAGAGTTAATAAGAGAAAGCACATCTCTCCCATTCTAGCTTCTCTCCACTGGCTTCCTGTAGAATATAGAATAGACATCAAGATCCTTCTACTCACTTACAAGGCTCTTAATAACAAAGCTCCAACTTATCTGAAAGACCTCATTCTCCCATACTGTCCTACCAGAGCATTTCGCTCCCAGAATGCAGGTCTGTTAGTGACCCCCAGTATCTCTAAAAACAGACTGGGAGGCAGAGCCTTCAGTTACCAGGCTCCTCTATTATGGAACCAGCTCTCTCCATGGGTCAGAGAGGCAGACACTCTTTCTACATTTAAGTCTAGGCTTAAGACCTTCCTCTATGAGAGAGCTTTTAGTTAGGGCTGGCTCAGGTAGCCCTGATCCATTTTATAGCTATGCTGCTATAGGCTTAAACTGCTGGGGGACACATCAGGTTACATGGAGCCCTATCCTTCCTCTCCTCTCCTCTCCTCTCCCCTCACATTTTGAACTGCCATTATTTGTTGCACTTTGTAGTCTGGCCTTGGTGTCTCGCACTCTCTCTGCATTTCCACAGATCTCTTCAGAGCTCCATCCAACCAACCAACCGCCGCCTCCATCACCTCCTTTCTCCTGCTGTTAAACTGGCCTGCACTCCCTGCTCATGACCCAGTCTGCCGTCCGGTCGTCCCATTAAGCTGGCCTTCTCTCCCTGCCCACCAGGAGCTGCCTTCATCATTTTTCGTTTCTCGTTAACTGACTGATTCCATTTCCATGATTTCCGTATTTCATGTTGTAAATTGTTTTCTTTGTCTGTATACAACATCTATTGCATGTCTGCCCGTCCTGGGTGAGGGATCCCTCCTCTGTTGCTCACCCTGAGGTTTCTCCATTTTTTTTTTCCCTGTTAAAGGGTTTTCTTGGGAGTTTTTCCTCAGTTGATGTGAGGGTCTAAGGGCAGAGGATGTTGTGATAATGCTGTGTAAAGCCCTTTGAAACAAACTGTTTGTAAAAACAGGCTATACAAATAAAATTGCCTTGCCTTGCCTTTCATAGTATGAATGTCTGGACCTGTAGGAGCTGAGACAGAGGAATTAAACACACCGGGTCTTATGGGGAGGTCTCATTAATCTTTCAGGACAATCCCTCTGGAGCGTTTTCATGGTTCTGTTGCGCTCCGCCCCTCCTCTCCCAGTGTCTCTCTTTCTCCCTCCTTGTTTTTCCCTCTGCAGGCGGTGCTCCAGGGATTGGCATCAGGTGTGCAGGGGACGCAGCTGCCCAGCATCACATAATCACCTACTGCAGTTCAAATACCCTGGTCTCCTCATCCACCACTGCCAGATCTTTGCAGTCACCTTAGTGGTACTACTCAGGCTCTCTGTTTTCTCCTGCGCTTACTCTCGAGAATTTTTTGGATCTCCTGTATCTCCAGCTCTGTGTTCACCCCTATCCCTTTGTGTACTGCAGCTCCCTGGCCCCTGCCTCCTCGTTGCCTTCCCTGGACCCGTTTGCCTCCGAGACCCCACGCCTTCGGCCTTTCCCCTCTGGATTCTCCCCCGCTGGCTTCCCTTTGTCTCCCCTGGATTTTCTCGTGGCTTCCCCTGGAACTGCTCCCCCTCCTGAGACCCCCTCACCTCGACTCTTCTCCCTGTGGATTCCCCTTTTTCCTCCCTCCTTGTGTTGTCAATAAAACCCCAGTTATTCCTCCGTTTGCGTCTGCCCCTTGGTTCTCCTTCTTGCCCAGCCCTTGCAACAGGTTCTGTGGGTCAAATCAGCTGAGACTCAAAGGTGACCTCAGCACAGGAGGCCTGGGAACACACACCGCACCTGCCACACACACACACATGATTGAAGCTGACACTAGCAAGTACGCTGTGCTGAGTATAAAAGGCAATTGTTTTCATGACTGGGAAAGAAACTCTCCTCAAATGTTATGTTACACAAATTCCACTGTTTATTATAGGGCAAATGTTCCTTGGTCTTTGTCAGATGTCACAGACTGTAACGCAATTTGTAACAGGCTAGCTCATGCTGAGGATACATGCAAATCTGAACTTTAAAGCTCAAAGCTGTAGAAATCTTACATATAGATAGTTCAGTTCAGTCTCACAAGATACAAACAACAATTTCTGTATTGGTGGATAATGATTTTAGAGTCTGGGGACTGTACACTCTAAAAAAAAAAAATCCATAGTGTAACAGAATTTTACTGTTTACAGATTTTTTCTGTATTTTTAAAATACCATTAAAGTTACAAAAATAGACTGTGATTTTGTATGTCAAATGTAAAATAACATGATCTAACTGTAACTGATATTTCTGTTCTTTTACAAAAAACCTCATTAAAATACATATATATATTGTTAAAAGACATTCATAAATGTACCGTAATTTCACAAATATTTGTCTGTTATTTAAGAGACCAAACTGTTAAATTCAACTTTACAACTATAAAAAAAATAAGAAATCATATAAAATTACTGAGAAATTAACAGTAAAAGAACCGGTTAAATATGTAATTTTACTAGAAATTGTTTGTTAATTAAGTAATATCTTCATTGAAAATAACCATAATTACTGTAATTTCCCAGATTGTAACATTTATTAACATTACATTAACCTTTATTTTGAAAGGACACAGGAAAAGGGGAAAGCTTGAGAGAGTGAACAAGATGCAGAGCAAAGAGGTGGACTTGAACTTGGGGCTGCTGCAGCAAGGACGTCTATTTATGGGGCATCAGCACTACCAAGTGAGCTATAGAACACCTGCAATGAAATGCTTTCAATCAAGCATTTCACTGATGGAGATGCTGCTACTTGATTACTGCTGCTGCTTCAGAACTGAAGCAGACAAACTGTTGAGTGTAAATGAGTTTAAGATGCAAACACAGTCCCATTAACACTCAGACATTTGTGGATAATATCTGTAGAATATTTTTTGGTGGTGGTGCATTAGGTTACAGTACCACCAACTTATTTTAATTTTAATCCAAGAAAAAGTCTGAGTCTGTAGTCTGAGTATGAATGACTTGTCTTGAGTTTCAAAAGGAATTCCTGCAGACCCTTGCTCCTGAAATGACCACTGCCATCAGAGCCACTCCACCTTCCTGGTATGCCTTCAGCATATCCCGAAAGGAAATAGATATTGAGCATGTGCTGGTATAATAAAGATACAAATATCTTTCATTTTGTTTCATATAAGGCCTTAATTATATAACTGTATTAACACAAAAATACATCAAATTAAAAAATGTGAGGTAAACAGTGAAAATATAATTTATAGGAAAAAAGTAATAGTGAGAAAGTATGAAACATTACAAGGCCACACTGTGTTATTTGTTCCTAAAAAAAAAAAAAAAAAAAAAAAAAAATCTAAATACATGTAGAGGCAGGAATTGCAGTATGTCTGACTTAAATATTCTGCTGCTGCAACGTCTCTGCACACTATTTGTGCAATTAAAAAAAGTCTGCAGACTGGGGCCGGAACAACGTCAGGAGAACAGCGCGACATGCCATTGGCTGTTGGAATACTGAACAACGTGACGCTGAGCACTTGTCAAATTCCTGTGGAAAGCGCCGTTTCTGTTTGGGTTGGTGGAAGGACATTGTTCGGCAGCGAATATCGAGACTGGAGGAAGGACGAAGATGCAAGGCAAGTATATCGAACTCAAGCTGAGTAGCATTAGCTTGGTAATAATTTACCACTATGACTTTACTCAGTCAGTAAAAGGCACTGACCAATTTTTTTTAGCATGAAGGCAATTGAAATGTTACAAAAGCAGGGCTGGTGTCGGCGTTTCCTGTCAGAGTAAGCTTCATCCCCGCTAGCTGTTCCGGATGCTAGCGAGTGCTAGTGGCAGATGCTATTCGCCACCGCTAACACCCGCTAGCTCGACGCTAACTTCTAGTAGCGGTGGCAGCTCACCACGACGGTTCTCCTACATGTCGCACCATGGTCCTGGAGGCTCCCATAGCCGGCGACGGCCGTGTATCGGCCCGCGGCTCCAGCGGTTCACTTGGACTGTTCTTTCCTTTGCATTCCTGACTAGTCCTGCTGCTGCTGCTGCTGCTGCTGGCAGCTAAAATAACAGTAAATTGTTGCAATTGTAAACCTAATATCTTGGTTTTTAACAGTTTTTCTGACGTTTTGAAAGATGAATCAAATGAGTGTGTTTATACTGTTATATTACATCAAATATGAATAAATATACAACCTTTTTACATATAATAATGTCATTAAAACCAACTAATAACAGCACATTTATGTAGATTTAAGCATTATTGTTTGTATTACAACATTTATTTACCATATTTATAGGTAATTTCATTGTTTTAAAATGTGAAAATGTTTTTAATTAAACTTTAAAAACATCCTAAAAAAAATGACAAAATCTTTTACAGCTACAAACTGTATTTTAAATATGGAAAATTACCATATTTGTATGTGAAAGTAATTTTCTGTAATTTCACAGTATTTTTTTGGCGCCCCAGCTGCCGGAAAATTACTGTTTTTTTAGGTTGTATTTTTTTTTTTTTTCAGTGTAATTTCATAGACCAGAGCAAGGCGCAGCGCCATGCGAACGGGGTGTGTCCAGGCACACTTTTTGCATTGTACAATTTTGTATGCCCTGCACCCCAGCACAGGTACTGCTTTTTCCCACCTCTGTCTTTCCTACCAGAACAAGTGGGAAAGTGGGAGGGGAGAAGGCGTGAGTGGATTTAACACAGCTCAAGTCTTCACCAATCAAATGAGCTCCTCACCTTTAATCCACTACGGGCAGGGCGCACTGCAATTTTGTCATTTTATATTTCGACATGGACAAAGGAGAGCGACGTCAGATGGCCAGACTTCTCCCAGGAGGAACCCGATGTTCTGGTCTGGGAGGTCCAAGCTCACAGTGGCCGAATATATGGTAACATGAACAGACCTCCACGGACTGATGAAGCAAAAGTAGTCTGGGGGGAGGTGTTAATTCAGTCAGGTTGAGTTTCCATTTCGTGTGGCAACTGCCTTTGATCTGTCAGATGTAACGGGACAATCAATATAGACATAAATGTATGTGGTGATTTAGATGCATTGAATAGTGGTTGCTGTGATTATTCATTGCATTGAAATGTGCCTGACATTCTGGAAACCTGCCTGTGAAGTTTTGGTGACGTGTGTGCACTGTGCACCGGTCAACCAAATAACCACTCGACCAGCTGCGCTCTGGCTGCACTGAGAGCAGACCAGGTTGGAGTGGGTGAGCTTTCAGCGCACTTTCGGGGCAGCCTTTTGGCAGGAAATTTTCACTGTGCCAAGCTGAATCCATCAACACTTCCCCCTACTGCTCCGCCACACCCATCTCAGTGCACCTCGGTTTACCAAATTGACTGCACGCGGTGTTCACCACCCTGTGCCTGGTACGAAATAATAGCCCTGGGTCTTTAAAATAGATAACATAGTGATGTAAATGTATATGGAGGTGAAGCCATATTAGTTAAACGTAGCAGACAGACAGGGGGCAGTCCAAAGTGTCAAAAGTAACATCCTCCAACACCCCTAAGATACAAACATTAACAACAACAGCTGCATTTTGAATTTAAAAACTATAAAGAGAACTAAAAACTGTGTAGCTAATGTATCTGCAAGATGTGCAAGAATGAGCTGTGGCGACCTATTCATACACAGGGTAGCTGCTGCTATTTTTTTAAATGCATGTCTGAACTGTTGGTGGCTCATCAACTCTCAACTGTTGGTATGTGCATTGTAAACCTCTCCACTGACTATCAAGCAGCAGGTAATTATTATGTATGTAAACAAAATCTTACATCAGAATTATGACATACACAGGCTTAATATGAAATTAATAAAACCATTATCATATCCATTAGAGCCCTACAGTACTGCATATGGCCCAACCTAACTGGATCCTACCGGATCATCCCAGCCATATACTGAACTAATACTGGTGCATTCACATTGGTACATTGGTAAAATTGGTTACAGTATTTCAATGTCAAAGCAATAAAAGCTACAGTATGGAGCTCCTTTGTCCTTGGCCATGCTACCTTTATCTCTAATTTGTTGTCTCACATCGTATTAAATCACTAATTCTTTGACTTCCCACCACCAGCTTCCAACAATATGTCTGTGGAAGATTGTTTGATCACCATAAATGAATTTACTGATCCTTTCTATGAAAACCAAGTGTCCATATTGTATTCATAGGGCCGTAATGATTTATATAATGAAGTCAGAGGAGAGGACATTGATTTTATTTTTTTTCTTTTCTTCAGATCATCTGTTGATTGTAGCTGAAGCTGTGCAGTATGATGACAAAGAAGTTCAAAGAATTCTGGCTGTGTCCAAGAAAGACACATTTCTAGCATGTTCACTTGAGCTGTTTGTTGTATGGCTCTCGTTAATGAGATGTAATGGGCCGAGGACCTAATGAGGGTTAACAGAGTTGATGACCCTAATGAGGTTGAACACATACTGATGTGACACACCATTTCTGGAGATTAATCCTTGTTGACAGGCAGGTTGGATGACTACAGCAGCATTCTGGATCCACGTTTGGACTAATTGCAGCGTTATATTTCTCAAATTCAAGCAGATCAATGAAGCAGGACTAGAGTGAACATCGGCCAAACTTTTGAGTGTTGGTGCCAACTTAAGGAAGCAAAGGGGCTCAAAAGCCACGCGGAGGTTGTCGCTTTTCTTGTGGACAGGTAAGCTAAATGCTAATGCTAACTAACGGTCAACCAGTACTGTAATGTTTCCAGTGCAGGCGTGATGCTGCGAGTTTGTCGGGTTTGTCTGCAGGTTAGTGTGAAATGATTCAGATGTGTTCTACGCTGTAAACACCAGAGCTGCTGCTCGTTAAATACGGTTAGTGTTAGCTTAGCTTTAGCTACTAGCCACTGTGACTTAGGCTACCTTACTCTTCCACCAGCACCAGCCCCCTGGCCTCTCCTGCCTCTCTCTACACCTGGGCTGCCCTCACTGGAGCTGGATGGAAATATACAGGAGGGATCCCTCCTCTGTTGCTCACCCTGAGGTTTCTCCATTTTTTTTTCCCCTGTTAAAGGGTTTTCTTGGGAGTTTTCCTCAGTCGATGTGAGGGTCTAAGGGCAGAGGATGTTGTCATAATGCTGTGTAAAGCCCATTGAACTTAAACTTAAACTTTATTTATTTATATAACACCTTTCATACATATAAAATGTAACACAAAGTGCTTTACAATTTAAAAGAAAGAGACAAAAAAGAAGAAGACCCGATCCCTCCCACATACACATACACACATGTGCACACACACACAAATATGCACAAACACTCATCCACTCAGGCATGCACGCACAAACGCAAGCGTGCACTCATTAAAATAGGGTATAAGATATTGCTAGTATGGCTGAGCACTGAGGATCCTGATGAGGAAAGCATTATTGGGGAGGCCGTCCATGCCGGGAAGTGTTGCAGAGCCACTGCCACAGGGGGTGCCACCAGAGGGACCACAAATGGAGGAGCCCACACCGCAGTACAGTCCCCCCCATCTGTCTAAGCAGGGCAGTCCCCAGGGTGACACCCCCGCGGACAGCCCAGACTCAGCCCCCGGCGCGGAGGGCCCCCTATGAGGAAGACACTGGAGCTAGAAGGTAAAAGGAAAGCAGTGTAAAATCAACCATAAAAGTAGTTAAACGTGTTTAAAATCAACACTAAAAGAAAATTTAAAAGACTGTATCCTAAAAATTCCTAAAAGCAACCTAAGATCCAAGTGAAACACCATAAATAACTAGTAAAAATTGATATTTAAGAGGGATTAAGAGAAAATCAATTTAAAGCCAAGCTAAAAAGGTGGGGTTTGAGCCTACTTTTAAAAGCATCAACAGACTCTGCGGCCCTGAGGCTCTCTGGCAGGCCATTCCATAGACATGGGCCATAGTAATAAAAAGATGCCTCACCGTGGGTTTTGTCCTAACACTTGGAATGACTAAAAGGCTAGAGCCAGAGGATCTCAGGGTCTGCGAGGGTTGGTAATGTAAAAGCAGGTCTGATAAATAAGAAGGCCCAAGACCATTAAGACACTTAAATACTAATAAAAGAACCTTAAAATCGATCCTGAATCGCACAGGGAGCCAGTGCAGTGATTTTAAAACAGGTGTAATGTGCTCCTGCCTTCTGGTCCTCATCAGCACACGTGCAGCTGAATTTTGAAGCAATTGAAGATTGGAAATGCTCTTTTTGGGAAGACCAGAAAGGGCATTGCAGTAATCTAAACGGCTTGAGATAAAAGCATGCATCAGCACCTCTGTGTTTCACCGAGAGAGAAACGGGCAGACTCTGGCTATGTTCCTAAGATGGTAAAACCCAATTTTTGTGATATTTTTAATATGAGGAATAAAATCAAGCTCAGAGTCAAAAATGACGCCCAGGTTCTTGACACATTGTGAAGGTTTAAAATCTTGCAGTTTTGGTAAAGGTTTCTCTCTCTTGGCTTCAGGACCAATAATTAAAACTTCTGTTTTGTCCTGGTTGAGTTGCAGGAAATTCTCTGCCATCCATGACTTTATATCTAAAATACAGTTAAGAAGAATATCTACTGGCCTTGGGTCATCAGGAGACACGGCAATATAGAGCTGCGTGTCATCAGCGTAGCTATGAAAATTTCCTCCTGATGACACTGCCAAGCGGAAGCATATATAAATTAAGAAGTATTTGACCTAAAATTGAGCCTTTAGGCACCCCACAGTTCATTTGAAACAAACTGTTTGTAAAAACAGGCTATACAAATAAAATTCCCTTGCCTTGCCTGTTCCTCCACCCTTGTTTGTCACAGAGACAGGGGTGAGGTTGGAGCTCGGGAGACTTTGCTCTGGGAAAGCTGCTGGCCCAGATGGTGTGTGTCCAAGGCTGTGTAAAGACTGTGTTGTCCAGCTGTGTCAACCTCCCTACAGGATCTTCAACCTGAGTCTACAGCTGAGGCGGAGCCGGCTCTGTGGAAATCATCCTCTATAGTACCAAAAAGAAAATGTCCGGCTGAACTAAATGACTACAGACCCGTGTCCCTTAGTTCGCACATCATGAAAACCCTGGAGCGCCTGATTCTATGCCTACTGAGGCTTGAGGTCAAAGACAAACTAGATCCCCTGCAGTTTGCATACAAAGGACACATTGGAGTGAATGATGCAGTCCTCTACATGCTCCACCGTACCCTCTCTCATCTGGAGGAATCTGGTGCTTATGTAAGAATCATGTTTTTTGATTTTTCAAGCACATACTCAAAAACAAGCTCAAAAAGATGGGAGTGGATCCTTCCTTTGTCTCCTGGATCACAGATTACCTGACAGAAAGGCCACAGTTTGTCAGGCTGGGGAACTGGGACATTACTGGGACATTTCTGGGACATTACTGAGCAGCACGGGGGCTCCACAGGGGACCGTCCTGGCTCCATTCCTGTTGACATTGTATACAGCAGACTTTAAATACAACTCTGAGTCCTGCCACATGCAGAAATACTCAGATGACACTGCTATTGTGGCATGTATTAGGAATGGACAGGAATCTGAATATAGGGTTTTGATAAAAGCCCTCAGTGACTGGCGTTACAAAAACTGCCTCATGCTGAACACCTCAAAGACAAAAGAAATGATCCTGGAATTCCGTAGGTCCGAGCCCCCTCTTCAGCCAGTCAACACTTGTGGAGTGGTCATCAAGGTGGTGACAACCTATAAATATCTAGGTGTACACCTGGATAACAAGTTGGACTGGTCCCAGATACACAGATGCACTCTACAAAAAAGGGCAGAGCCACACCATTTGTCCTAAGAAAGCTTAGATCTTTAAACATCTCTAGTAAGATGCTGTAGATGTTGTTGTTCTGTGGTGGTATTTTATTTTATGTTGCAGTCTGCTGGGGAGGAGATTTGTAAAAAAAGAAAAAAAAAGTAGGCAAGGAGGCTGGATAAGCTTGTCAGCAAGGCTGGCTCTGTGATCAGAGAAAAGATGGACTCTCTGGGGGAAGTGGTGGAGAGATACTCAATGAGGATGATGGAGGCCATCCTGAACAACACGGATCATCCACTTCATAACACCTTGATGGATCAAAGAAGCAGCGGTGTTGGATGGCTCCTCTCTCTTCATTGCAGGACAGAGAGATACAGAAGATCTTGTATACCCACAGCCATCAGGCTTTTTAATTCTTCTGCAAATGAGATGAGCTAATAGACTAATGAATTTCCCTTTGGGAATTAATAAAGTTATTCGTATTCCTAGTACCATCAATAGCTCATGCACCTTTACTTTCATATATTGTACTTGTCTATAGTTTATAACTATTGGATTTCCATAGTTCTACCTGGAGATGATGCAGTCTTTCACAGGGAGCAGTGGATGTCATTTTACATGTTGCTTTCTGTTCATAGCTGCATGCCACTATCTGCAAAATTAAAATCTAATTAGTACACACAAAATCAAGTTTGTGAAGTGTCTGTGTGACAGATGTGCAGCTGACGATGACTTTTCTCCTCACTTTAAGTTGTTCCACCATTACAACTTTGTTTCTTTTCAGTTAATGCTGGTGTCCCTCTCCCTCCAGATTTGCAAATTAAATATAATGTTACATGAAAACAAAAGTGCAAAATGGATACATTGCACACAATTGGCCACAGCAGTCCACATGATGGTCTATATGAGGAGGAATGAATGCTTTAGGAAAAGTCATGGAGTGACAGACTTGTAGTTTTAAGTTATTTACATAATAAAGTGTTTGTCAACGTTTCCATCAACCCTGACCTCCTAAATGGCATTTTGTTGTTCTATACACCAATCAGACATAACATTATGATCACTGAGAGGTGAAATGAATAACACTGAATAATACTGGTAGGTGGGATATATTAGGCAGCAAGTGAACATTCTGTCCTCAAAGTTGATGTGTTAGAAGCAGGAAAAATGGTGTGAGCATTTGAGCCAGTTTGACAAGGACGACTGGGTCAGAGCATCTGAAAAGCTGCAGCTCTTGTGGACTGTTCCTGGTCTGCAGTGGTCAGGATCTATCAAAAGTGGTCCAAGGAAGAAGCAGTGGTGAACCGGCCACAGGCTCATTGATACACGTGGGGAGAGAAGGCTGGGCTGTGTGGTCCCATCCAACAGATCAGCTGTTGCTCAAACTGCTGAAGAAGTTCATGTTTGTTCTGATAGAAAGCTGCCAGAACACACAGTGCATCACAGTTTGTTGTGCATTTGGCAGCAAAAGGGACCAACACAATATTAGGGAAGTGGTCAGTATTTTATCAGTGTATATTAAGCCACATGCCCTTCCTGCTTATTTCCAGATTATTTACTATGTTTCCTCAGGATAGTGATGGAAGTTTATTCACATCAGAGACATGATATCCTCAGGAAGTGTAACTCCCTCCTATTCAGAATCTTTATTGCCATTGTACAAGTATAACAAAACTGAGGTAGGGACTCGAACAACATACCTGACCTGACCTGAGGTCCAAATGTGAGTTTGGATTGAGAGAAGGCTGATTTTTGACTCAGATTAACCTTATGCAGGATCTATGTCTTTCTCCTTTACATCCCAGGGGAGTTTTTTGTCTCTGTCTTCAGGTTTTGTCCAGATGGATGTCTATACTCTCAGTAATTCTCTGTATGTAATCCTCTCATGTTTAAAATGTCATCCACAATAACCAGGAAAAACAGCCTAGCAGCCAAATGAGTGTTTAATTCTGTATATCCCTTGGTAATATTAATACCACATAACTTATTTGTCTGTTGACAAAACTGTATGTTGGGACACAGCATGTGGATTCCAATGGTCATTTTTCACCCTAACACAGTTAAACTGTTGTGACATTTTCCCTTCGATAAATGCATGTTTTGTTCTGTTCTCTGACTCACACTTCACATTAATGACTGAACCAACAGCCACTTTATTATTTTTGCTGTTCCAGCTAAACACACAATCGTTTGCAGGTCTGTTGTTGGAAAAATAAATCCTCTGATGCACACAAAGTTATAAGTTAGATGATGTTGGTTTGTTTGGGAAAAAATAAATAAATAAATAAAGTGGAAAATCAATGTGAATCATGAGAGAGACTGAAGGGGAAAAGAAAGCAGCACCACCCACATAAACTCAAAGGACAGAGGCAACACACACTGACAGGTCTGTGCTGCAGCAGACACACACTGCTGCTTGGAATTGTCGTGCATCTTGAGCAGCACAATAACACAGTAATTTGACCAGAGAGTATCATTCATAAGGAAATGTGTAGGGCTGGGGAGAAAACAGTTCTCATTAACCTTTGGCTGATGTGGGGGGAACGGGGAGCAGTAGAGTGACTCAGCGTTAATATTAAAGAGACTTTACCCCTCTGGTTGTTATTATGAAATACAGTATGCACACACAGAGCTGCTCTCCTGGGCAGAGATTTTAATAAAGCCACAGTGTCTGCTGCTCTGTAGGTGTAGCAGCTTACCAATCACTGGATAATGCCCTAAGTTACTAATATTGAAGTATACATTTTTATTAATAACTTTGAATGATATTCAAGTTTCTCAAGGCACCACCCTAAAAAGGAATAAAGAGCAGCCAGTTTACTGATTCAGTCCCAAATTATACTAACACTTTGCAACTCTGATAAATAAATAACTTAATAACTACACCTTAGGTTAGAGCTGTTTTACACAGTGCAGGTTGGTACCACCCACTATGGTGTAACACTGAAAAGAACAGCAGCTGCATTCAACAATACATAGGTATTGGGTACTCTCTTAGCACCTAATCAAAACACTTGTATTACTATATATATACACACAAGGCAAAGCAAGGTTTTACATTTTTACAATTCGGCTCAAAGGGTTATACACAGCATCATAACAACATCCTCTGACCTCTGACCCTCACATCGACTGAGGAAAAGCTCCCAAGAAAACCCTTACCAGGGAACAAATAGGAGAAACCTCAACAGAGAAACAGGGATCCCTCACCCAGGACGGGCAGATGTGCAATAGATGTTTAAAGAAAAGAAAAGAGTTTACAACATGAAACGCTGGATAAATGTTCAGTCCATGAAGAGCTGATGAAGGCAGCTGCTGGTGGGCAGACTGGGCCACATACAGGGAATGCAGGGAGAGCAGGCCAAGGTGTCCCTGTGACCATGAGGAAGATGGGGGGTGCCCAGAAGAAACTACAAACAAGATGGCAGCCTCAGTGGTGACCTTGGGACTACATGGTTGGTGCATTCACAGATGATTAATGCAACCGCTCAGAAACAATGCTGGTGGCTGAAATGTCAATGATCAGGTGTTCAGGATTAAACTGGAAACAGGTGAAACATGTAAACAGAAACCTCAGTTAGTTTTTCTTTCTTATTGTTCCTTCTCTTGCATACAGCATTGACTATAGTTTGAATATTGAACTTCATCATTATTTTGTTTATTTATTCAATATATATGTTTCATGCTGCCACTCCATATAATTTCTGATGGAAAACGATTACTATAACAACTACTACTGGTAATCTTTCAAGGAATATACGTGATAGGACTGGATGTGTAGTTGTGCTCTGACACTAATAATATATGAAGCTTATTTTGTGGATACTAAAGACTTCATAATATCCAAAATATTTTGGGGTGTCATTTTGAACAGTCAGTTGCAACTATTACCCCATCACCCCTTGTAGAAGATCTATTCATACATTATCATATTCAATTGACAGTCCTGTATGTTACATGTTGTGCTGATGAACCCCTCCCACACTCAATGATTGAAGATGCTATCTCCAGCATTCAATCTTGCTGTTATGTTGGATGAATAGCTGGCTTGATGCACAGTTCCTCAGATCTCATTTGGATTGTAGCCTGTACCTAGAGGGCCTGCTGCCATTACAGTCACACACACGCAACACATTCGCACGCACATGCAAAGAAATTGCGCACGGATCGTACACAGAAAAACATATAATCAAATGCCTTCAGGCGAGCACTCAAACACATATTAAACATCCATTTGCATCACTCAAAGTCTCATTTAGGTCTTCCTCGTCACACTCTGTATTGCCCTTATATTCTACCTCCTTTTTTTCTGTCTTTCTCCCTGGAGAGCAGGCGAATTCCTCTGCAGGTCATACATTACTGTGCATCCATGCAAACACAGAGACATTCTCCTCTCAACACGCGACACAGAGCTAACAATTAATCCTTAACAGCTGTTTTTCCTTCAAACCGGCGCACTCTTATCACTCATAAAGTCCACCTCCTTACATACCCCCATTTGTGTAATAACAGACATAAAACTCAGCGACGGCCCCGTGGATGTGATGGAAAGTGCCAAAAGCTGATATCATTCTCCCTCCAAAGTTTTCTCATCTCTGCCGCCCACGCTGTTGCACTGATTATAAGCAGCATAACAGATGTTGGTTTTACTCGCCTCTCCCACACACAGCAACACCAGCCACATGCACTTGTTCACCACTGCAGCCACTTCTGCACTAAGAAATCACTGACTGTCGACAGACTGTGGGAAAACTGAGAGAGTCTATGGGTGTGTATCTGCAGGGCAGAGTTATTGAGAAGAGACAGCACTTCCTGAAACAGAAGTGTCTGTGCGTGTGTGTGTAACTTTTAATCATCCAGGTAAGCTTACAACAACTTCGAATTCAGCAACAGTTCACAGACAAATACACAAGGGCATTGACCCTAGGAGCTGACTGACACTGTATTGACCCACTGCAGCAGTTCTGCAGTGGGTTCTGCACCTGGTAAAGAGCAATTCGATATTAGCTGTTTAAAGGGAAAACATATCTTATATTTTTATTTCCCCAACTTAATTTTCTGAACAATGTCTGGAGTTAATGTGAGCTCATATGATCACAGGTACAGACAAAGGCCAAAATTCCCCAGTTACTTGATGGACCAATAAAAAACTGAGCGAACCTGATTTATTGTAATTTAGTGTCTTCAAGCTCAAAGGAGCCATGAGTGGCCAATAGTCTACCACTGGCAGACGACATGTAGACTAACGCTCTAGTTATTTTACAATTTTGTTTTGTATAGTGTGTTAGACTTGTCTTATCAATGTAGAGACCAAATTGTTTTGACTTCAAGAACTGGATACTCTTTCAGTCCTCATGGAAAACACTATAATGCTGCTGGATTATCATTTTTTAAAGCCCCTACAAGGAACTTTCATTTTATGTTGATTTTGGCGACCCCTGTGGACAAAAGTGGTAGATTTCTCTTTGCGGATCCCATTCTGATATCAGCCATGACAAATATATAGCGATGAAATTGAGCTTGGTTTTCACTCGCTAGCATAGCAACAGCTCAATTCTAATTTATTACCTTGTCAGGTGTGCCATCTCTTCCGCTCTGAGTGCCATACATTGTACATTGTTTTGTCTGGTGGACCGACCTGTCCACTGCCTCCTGAAGGTAAAAAGTTACACTATTTAGAAATGCATATCCATTGCAGTATATTTTGCTACATGCGTATACACAGAGCAGAACAGACAGACAAAAAGATTTCATGGTCAAATAAGTTCTAAAATTATCCGATATAAATAGCTATATCTTGTTACCAGGGCCACCAACACCATAAAGGACCCTCATCATCATTCCCATGGCCTGTTTTTTCCCTCCTGCTATCTGGGAACAGGGATCAGAGCCTCCGCTCTAGCTCCTTTTTTGTTTTTTGTATATATTTATGGATCATTTTGAAATTAATAGAGACAGTGACGTGACAATTATTCAGTGTCCAGCAAAGCAGGGTACATATTGTAACAGAACTGTATCTGCCCCATCCCTACCCCCAACCCCAGGTAGTGTACACTAGACAGTAGAGCAGGACCTATGTATGCAAAACAATAATACAGGTAAAGCATACATGAGCAGACAGAATTATGCTAGAAAGAGAGAGAGAGAGAGCTACAGTGAAGCACATTTTCTTTGTAGCTTTGACCAAGAAGAGATGTTTTGTGTTTTGGCATGGTGAATTCGAGCTGTGGACAACTCCAATATCTTTGTAGGCAGAGAGCCATTCCTTCTAATCAATGCAAAGGATCTGGTAGGTGTGCTGTGGGTGGCATTTTGCTGGCATGGCTTGTGTGCACTTGTTCTCTTAAAGCAGTGGTCACCAACCTTTTTAAACCCAAGATCCCTTACCTCAGCCTTGGTGACAGGCAAGATCTACCTATTGAAGCGTTGAGAGAAAATAACTGTCTAGATTGTACTTACAGTTTGGCGTACTGACAGTTGGCATTTTGTCTAGCCTAATTGCAAATGAATTACATCAAACACTTTGGTCCAGCTTTGAAATTGATGTCACCAAGAACTGCTGTAACTGTAAGGCCGGGTTGGCGACCACTGCCTTAAAGGGAAGGGTCACTGCAAATCAATACTTAGTTCTTTTGAGTGATCACCTTTATGTTATGATGAAACATTTCTACCCTGTGTGGTCTCTTCCAGGATGATGATGCCCCAATCCTAAGGACATGAGGTGTCAATAAATGGTTTGATGTGTATGAAAATGATGTGAATCATGTGCAATGGCCTTTGCAGTCGCCTGATCTTTATCAAATTGGACACAACTCTTTGCCACAAATTTTAAATGTTAAAAAAATGAACATGAAAAACGGCATTTTGAGATGATTTCAAGCAGTTCCCGAATCTGACTCCCTCGGGCCCCTGGCTATGCCTAGAAAATTCTGTCTATAAAAATAATGAACAGAACCAGTGACAAAGGGCAGCCTTGCCGGAGTCCAACATGCACTGGGAAAAGGTCTCACTTACTTCTGGCTAAGCGAACCAAGCTCCTGCTCCAGTCAGGGACCGTAGAGTCCTTAGCAGAGGGCCTCAGACCCCATAAATATGAAGACTATGTCATCCGCTATACCTATTTTTGATTAGCGAACTGCACAAAAACTGCAAAAAAGTCTTTTATTTCCAAGAACTGCAGTCATGTTTATGTATTATTACATTATCGGCACCAGTTATCACATTTTCAAAGGTTTTTTTAATACTAGGCCAATAACGTAATAACCAGCCAATGATGTAATAACTTATTACATTATTGGCAAAAAGTTATTACATTATTGGCTCAAAAGTTTATTACATTATTGTCAAGTTATTACGTTACGTTATTGGCCATTATTACGTTTTTGGTTGCTACACATCTCCCACAAGGGGCATGGTCGAATGCTTTCTCCAACTCCACGAAACACATGTGGACTGGTTGGGAAAACTCCCATGCACCCTGTGGAGAGTATAAGGTTGGTCTGGTGTTCCATGACTGTTGAATGATCTTTTTTTATTATTATTATTCCAGATTAATATGAACACAAACCTGTTATGTATGTACCTGTAATTGATTTTCATTGATGTAAGCAAGAACATTATACACAACAGTAATAGTAATATCTGGACACAGAGATGAGTCAGTGTAGCTGGAATTGTTGTTGTTGAACCAGCTGCACAGTACAGAAGCTGAGAAAGGCCATGTCAAGAAATCAGGAGAAACTGATCAACACATCAGAGAATATTTCAACCATGGGCAGTAATAACAAGATCAGAAGATTCATACAGGGCCATTTTCAGATCAGGCCTCGTCAGCCAACCTGTCACTAGGGATTGTTGCTAATGAAAAGTGTTAGTGGGGTTCATTCAAAATCAAATGTCTCATTATCTCAGGATAATAATTTTATTATCTTGGCTAAAAAAACCCAAACAAAACATATTTGCATGTTTGCTCGCAGTCTCCATACCACAGGGTTCCTGTCAACTGTACTAATTTGCTCAAAAGTCACTGAGACACCAGCCACTCTGCTGTCACTGACTTCAGCAAAGGTGTTTATAGGAGCATAACAATGGCTGACCTTCACCAGACATCTATCTCTTACATACACATGCACACACAGGACTGTGTTACCACTGACTGGTTGTCTGTTCATCTAAAGCACAGTGAATCCTGTATCTATCACACAGACTGAGACATCCGGTGGTGTGTGTGTTTGTGTGTGTGTCAGTGGGTGTGATCCATATGATAGTATGAAACTATTCACAATAAATGTGAACTTACAGAAACTACGGCAAAAAAAAAAAAAAAACACATTGGCTCAATGTTTTTTGATGGAGATGCATGTGTCACATATTTTGGTCAAACACTCTGAAAAGGATCCACATGAGTAGGTGGAGATTCACAAGTATATTCCCACCGAAAAATCAAAACAGAGTGGTGTACAGATGGTGATATATGAGTGATTTATGAGTAAATGAGAAGCAGAGATGCAGATTTACTGTTAGAAACCACCCTTGTATATTTGAGTTGTATTACTCAACAGATCAGGCCATAGACACACCGCTCTCTTGTGAGAATAGTTTCCATTAATTAAACTCGTCAACATCTTAAAGGGATATTCTGGCGTAAATGGTCTATCACACCATGATACCCCCTCAAGAGATCAAGTTTGCTGGCCGTTTGCTTCTCCGCTTGCAGGTTGTAGGAATGTCCTGATGAGTGGATTACCAAATACATCATGGTAAATGGTAAATGGACTTGCACTTATATAGCGCTTTTCTAGTCACTTGGACCACTCAAAGCGCTTTATACTGTTTGTCACATTCACCCTTTCACACAGGCAGACAGGCTTTTTGGGCGCTAATCATTCACACACATCCACACATCCGATGACACATCGGAGGGCAAGCAAGGGTTCAGTGTCACTTCGACATGTGGAGGAGGAGCCGGGGATCGAACCACTGACCTTCCGGTTTGTGAACCACCCGCTGTACCTCCTGAGCCACAGCCACTCAACACATCAATTTTCCTATCTCTCTTCCCTATCTGTTTCTAACAATAACTAGTAAGTGTTGACAGGGAAATGAATGGGGTTGAGTTGCTCTAACCAGTGGCGGATACAGAACGTGACTGAAAATTTCTGGATGGGCCTGATGTATTTATTCAACCATCTTTTGGCAGTGCATACGCATTATGCAATGTAGAACTGGGGTTATTGTAGGCCCCCCCCCCCTCACACACACTCTCTCTCATACCTGCCTATTTCCTGTCTTTCTGCTCTCAAGTAGTGGGCTGCCTCTCTGTTCCTTTGAGCTCCCGGATGTCCATAGATCTGTATGGGTTTACATTTGAGTTCTCAACGGGACATTCCAGGATATTCCAGGACATTCCAGGATATTACAGGATATCCCAGGACATTACAGAATATTCAAGAACATTCCAGGACATTCCTGGATATTCCAGGATATTCCAGTCCGACCAACCCAATCGGACACACGGGTTCAGGCCAAGAATGAATTAGGCAATTTTGTAATGAATCTGACAGGGTGGGCAATCTGTCAATCTGGGTGGGCCTACGCCCATCCAGGTCCACCCATAGATCTGCCACAGGCTCTAACTATCACCGTCAGCAAAGTGTGCATGTGTTTTTGAAACTAAGGCGCTGTCCCATTCCTCCACACTTGGCTGAGTGCACTTGGTTATGCACACACTTCGGTGACGTTTGTCACATGGAACATACATTTGCCTATAGTGTGCAAGTACATATTAAATGGCCAAGTATGCGGGAGTATTTAAAAACCAAATGGGACGCACTTCACAACCTTTACATTGCGTGATCTGTGCATAAAATGCAGCTGCTTGTGCTGGCATCGTTTGGCATTCTTCTTGGCCATGACACTATGATAAGAACAGGACTACGCTATTGAGTTACAGTTACAGTTATAAAACACATTTCTTACATTGAAATTTCTTTGGTGGCATTGTGTGTCCCTCGTAATTGGCTCCCGGTGATGGCAGACTTCACCAGCTGGTGCATTGTGGCATTTATACTTGGCCAAATACTGCTCAGGTGTGGTAAAGTACAAATCAAGCATGCTGCACTTTTGGTCGTTGGAGAAATGGAACACACTTGCGCACTTACACTAAGCCCGTGAACATACACGCCAAGTGCCAAAGCTTGTGAGTGTGATCGATTGTGTGCATATTGGGACAGACCCTAAGCCTCACTGGACTCCTTACTTCCTTACTTTTCTACTGCATTTGGTAATCGAATGCTACAACTCACAAGCGGTCAGTGAGTTCTGTTTTCGTCTCCTTCCTTTGACTGACTTATTATTAATGTGTTTAAAAAGCTATGTGTGCCCACTTCTCGTGTTCAGTCTAGGGTGTTAAGAAAATATCTAAATATGTCTGGTTTTTATTGTTATTCATGGGACCGTTAAACATGCACTTAAACTGATGCTGCACTGCACTTTAACTGCAGTGACACAGGTTTGAGGCCGGCCTGGACTTTTCTTTATAGCAGGGGTGTCCAAACTACGGCCCATTTTTAATTGGCCCGCAAGAATTCTTTTAAATAGAATAGAATATGGCCCACACTTCAACTTTTGCCTGAGTGTATTGCACTTCTCCGTTTTAACACCAGGGGGAGCTACTGTTGATCAAGGCAGTTGCTCCAGCACACATGCAACAAATATCAATAATGCGCATCAATTCTGTCACTACCATGCTTTTGCGCACCACTTTCTTATATGCGTTTTTCTTGTTAACACACAGAGTACACAGCGCTATGCACAGCGCACACACTGCACACGCAAAGTCAGCTGATCTCATCTGATGAAGATTTGCTCCTTGATCAAAAGAGTTTGTCCGGATTTTTGGCACGAGTGGCGTCGGATCAGCACCGCAGCTGGATGGCCCGAATAACTTAACAAGCTTGAAATTTAGCCGTTCCATTTTCCACTTTGTTTTTTCTCTGTACTGTCAATCTTCTGTCTAAATCTGAGGCTGCTGTTCTGAGAATGAGCTACCAAAGCTTTTTCTGAATAAATCAGTACAGATCCATGTATGGAAAGCTGTGATGAAGGCAGTTTTGTTTTTAATTATATTCAACAATATAACATATTTGTCCACTTTTAATTGATTTTTCTAACTTTAATACACTAAAGTTAAGGGTATATACCTAATTTCTAGTAAGTGGCCCAGCCCCTTTTATATTTTTATGCATGTGGCCCTCAGTGAAAAAAGTTTGGACACCCCTGCTTTATAGGTTGCATTACGTAGCTGTTAACCACTCAGCTTACTTAGCCTGAACTACTGAAGACGGAGAAAAGCACTGTCAAATTTGTGGACGTGGGTGAACCTCTTGCTTGAAGTGGTTAGACATGTCCAAAAAGGCATTTTTCACTCTCCAAAGCAGTGGCGGTACCACAGAATTATTATTGGGGGGGGCTATGGGAGAGCATGATTGTTTATTGGGGGGGAGGGGGGTAGTGAAATCTGATGCAACAAACACCAACAAATAATACTACAACAGATATAAGATTTACTGATCCCATGGCTAATAGATTACAGAAGTGAAATGCATGTTACTAAATGTTTATCATACAACAACACAAGCACATTTAACTCCCTGTATTTAGAATGAACAAATGCCAAACAACAATCACCAACAATAAAAATCATGGCCACCACAGAGGACATCTGTGGATTTACACAGTAGTGTAACTGTGAACAGAAACAACTGCAGCACAGTCTATAGTTGAATATGGTGATACAAAACCATGTTACAGAATCACCTGTTAGAGGCTCCTCACCACCTCTTACCACTGTCTCTCACTGACTCTTTCTCTTTTCTCGCTCACCCCTCTTCTCCTCTGCTCTCCTCCTCTCCTTCACTCCACTCCACACCTGTCATCCTTTCTTCTTCTCCTCTCCTTCACTCTCCATTCCTGTCACCCTCTCTTCAATAAACTTCTCTAAACTCCTCTCCATGAATCCTCTCCTCTCTCCTCTGATCTCCACACCACACACATACACAAGCTAAAACACTACCGGTATAAATGACATAATATTAGGCAAACAATAAGTAGCATAATTCAAACTGACACTCTGGTTGAAAACGAACCCTCTATAGATACTGTAGCTGCCGTATTCACCGCTGACACCGCCCATGTTAGCTCCTCTTCCTCGTCTTCATCCTCTACTTTATCCTCATTCTCCACGTTTGGCATCATCACTCCATCCTCCATGCCAGCGCTGGAAGGTGTCTGTGAATCGCCGGCTCAACTCACTCGTTTTTAGGAATAACCAAACTAAAGCGGTCCATTATGCCAACTTGCTAACTAGCAGCTATGCACCAAGCCCCAATAACGAACTACAACATGAGGTAGTAAACCTAGCATAAAAGTGCACCATTTCAGCTGTGGGTCAAAGTCAAGGTCACGTTTATTTATATAGCACCTTATAAACAACCTAGGTTGGCCAAGGTGCTTTACATAAAATTAGACAGCAAAAAAATACAATACATTTCAAATAAATACTATTTCAACGATAAAATACATTCAGCACACAAACAAGTTTCATCTCACATAGATCCAAAGGCCCAGGAGAAAAAAATAGTTTTAAGAGAAGATTTAAAAATCTCTAGAGTCTCTGACAACCGGATATGCAGCGGTAAGCTGTTCCATAGCTTAAGGGCAACCACTGCAAATGCTCAGTCGCCTCTGGTTTTAAGCCTGCATTTTGGCACATCTAGGTTTAGTTCATTTGCAGACCTCAGAGCTCTAACTGGTCTGTGAACATGTATGAGTTCAGCTAAGTACATGGGGGCCATACCATTCAGATTTTTGAAAACAAACATCAGGATCTTGAAATCAATTCTGAACCGGACAGGAAGCCAGTGCAGAGAGGCCAGAACTGGGGTTATATGCTCCCATTTCTTTGTGCCTGTCAGAAGGTGAGCAGCAGCATTCTGCACAAGCTGCAGGCGTCGCAAAGAGCGCTGGTCTAAACCTACATACAATGAGTTGCAATAATCCAGCCTTGAAGAGATAAAAGCATGAATAACCTTCTCCAGGTCACTAGGAGAGAGGTACAGTTTTACTTTGGTGGGAAGCCACAGCTGAAAAAAGGAGCCTTTGACAACAGAACCAATTTGCCTGTCAAATTTAAACTCACTGTCAAATGTGACACCAAGGCTCTTAAAAACAGACCTGTTTTTGAACCCAGGAAGGGGGCAGAGCATCAACATAATATACTAACCAGAGTGCCCAAACACTGTGACTCCTGTCTTGCTGTCATTTAGGTTTAGGAAGCTGAGACTCATCCAAGACTTGATGTCAGTAATACAGGCAAGTAGAGTTTGCACAGGGTCTTTACAATTCATTTTTAAGGGGAGATATATCTGAACATCATCAGCATAACAATGAAAAACACAATTTTGTGGAGAATGGATCCAAGGGGCAACATGTACAATGAAAACAATAAAGGGCCTAAAATAGATCCTTGAGGCACCCCACAAGTAAGAGGGGTCACACTAGAAGAAAAGACTCCCAGATGAACTGAGAAACTCCTGTCAGTCAGGTAGGACTGAAGCAACATGAGGGCAGCACCCTTGATACCAACATACTACTCTAGGCGTGACAGCTCTGATCGACTGTGTCGGATTAAATCTAATGTCACCATGATAGCTGCACAGCCAGAGTCAATCAATCATTAAACACTCTTAAAAGGGCAGACTCTGTACTATGGTGAAAACCAGACTGGAACTTCTCGAAAATATCATTTCTCTCTAGAAATGATAGCAGCTGGGTAGCCATTACTTTCTCTAACACCTTGGACAGAAAGGGGAGTTTGGAGATAGGCTGAAAGTTAGAGAGGATAGATGGGTCAAGGCTGGGCTTTTTGATTAGCGGCTGCACTATGGCATACTTAATACCTAAGCTGAAACAAGCATGAATGAGCCAACAGAATTAAAAACGTTTTTAAGGAGACTAGAGGGAATACTATCTGAAAGGCAGTTTGTGGGACGGAGTTTCTGCACTACATCCAACAGCTGAGACAGTGATATGGGTTTAAACTGATCAAAAACAGCTGGGCACATAGGGGGGTCAGAAGGGTCATAGACAGCAGGAGGAGGTACTGCGCACAGGGCAGAGATTTTGTTAACAAAGAAGTCAAGAAAATCATTACAAAGAACAGGAGAAGTTTCAATGAGATCAGTGGTTCATGGGTTTACAAGGGAGTCCAGAGCACTGAACAAAACCTTAGGCCTATCAGTGTTGTCTGAGACAAGGGGCTCAGTGCAGCACTGCTGCGCCACGCCTATGGGGCGTGTCCAGGCGCATTTTGCAAGTTTCATGCACCGCGCATCCTGGCGCAAGTTCTCCTCTTTCTCCTTTCTCCTACAGGCACAAGTGGGAAAGAGGGAGGAGAGAAGGTGTGAGTGGGTTTGACACAGCCGATTCAGATCTTCACCAATCAAACAAGCTCCTCTCCTCACCTTTAAATCCACTGCAGGCGGGGTGCACTGCAGTTTTGTCAATTTATATTTTGACATGGACGAAGTGTAGGGGAGGAAATATTTAGAGACATTTATCTATTATCTCCCCAACAGGTATTCTGTCCTTCCAATGTTAAAATGAGGTTTTATCAAAGTAAAGTAATTATTTTATTCAATCTGACTCCATTTACTTAAAGATAACTTTACTATTTGTGGGGCCCAGAGGGACTTATGTGAATGAAACATGGGCACCCCCTATTTTCATTTGTTGTTTGTGCGATTGTTGTTGTTCATTGCTGGTGTTGTTTCATATTTCTATTTTCACCATTGATTCAGTGTATGGGTGTGTGTTGGTGTGAGGTGCAGAAGGGAGGGATGCAGGCACTGTGGTCAGGCTGGGGTCCACCTGTAGGGGTCCTCAGGGTGAGGAGGTTGTATGTGTGACACAGAGAGAGGGCGCCGAAGTGTGACCACGTTGATTTTGCCGTGTCTGTGTTCCTGTTGTGTCGGACATTGAAAAGAAAGAGAAATCCGCATGCACGTCTGGGAGTCCTTTTATCCAAGTGTGCAACATATTAAATATTGGTGAGAATTAATAGTTAACCAATAATTAAGAATATAATCCTTTTAAGAATTGATCTCTGCTGTTAAGAGATCTGACATCAGTGTTAGTTCAGGGATGGCAGATATAGGTTAACAAACCACTCAATGATCTTCTTAACATGGAAGAATAGCCCTGATGCCTGGGTTGAAGTATTCAGAGGTATTAAACATGATACTCAATCTTGTCTGTCCAACTCAGAGGTTAAGGGTGTGAATAGCGTCCAGTGAAACTTACCATATAACTAAAGACCTACTAGGTATCTGATAACAGATCCTTCACTACAAGAGTAAAATCTCAACAAGTCAATATTAGAAATGAATGGTTAACATTCCAGTTTATAGTGATGTACAGTAAGTGAACAAACTATAGCCATAGCAACAATACTTGAGAAACAGATATTGCAACACACTCGACGTGTGGGAGCTCTGGTAAGCAGATCAACTCAAAGGTTAAGTCCTTGCTCTTTCCCTTAAATATCCAACCAGAACAAAGACACTTTTAAATCACATGTCAATAGGAATTTGAATGGAGACAAGTTAAGCCACCTGCCCCATACACTGAATGAGTGTATTATGTCTGTATATGTCCTAATTATTAAATCAAGATTCTGCATTATTATGATTACAGTAAGTGAGCTCCTGAGAAGAGGCATCAGTAAATGTGCAAGCTTTATTTTCACAGAGAAAAATGAGGGATGCAATCACAAATCGCAAAACTCCCCAAACTCCACTGAGTTGATGGCTTAGCGAGGAGATCCCAGCAAGTGCAATATTAAGTAAAGGGGGAGGAGGGACATGGATGGAAGGGAAGGTGGGAGAATGCTCATCTTACCCCATACATGGGGTAAATTGGGAAGACCACTTTTTTTGGACATTATCAAAACACTTATGTTTACACTCATTCTGTTTGTTTGTAGGGTTGCACAACATCCTGAAATATATGCAGATATATTAGTTGGCAATAAAACTATAATTTCCTTTAAGTTTGATGCTGAATATGAAAAGTGGCCCAACTTACCCTGGTCTCCCCTATACAATGGAGAAAAAACACCAACCTTGGTTTGGACTTTCAGGTGTGAAAATGCTCTTAAATTGCTTGTTAATATCACTTAGAATTGCAGTAATTCTCATCCAGGTTGTAAGGGACCGAGCCAGTCAAGACGAGAGGACACAGGTGGTTTTTTTCAAAAAAATGGTTTTTATTCACCCAAAATATGCACAACCAAAATTTATCAAACAAAAGAAATAAAGAACTGGGCCCATAAAAGAGGTCAAATTAACAGAACTGTACAAAAGTCAACTGAACAAACTAACAGAAGACAAAACAGACCTAAATGACAAAACACAAGAGGGAAATTTATATGCTGGGTGATAAGCCCATACTAAACACAAAGGGGGTTAACAACACAACAGACAACAGCTAATTTACAAACAAAAAAAATCAGGAAAATTAAGTTATTAGAGTAAACACAATCTCTACTTAACCGAACCAAATTAAGTCATTAATTGTTTAAAGAAAATAATTTGACAAGAACTAAAGCCCTAAATCCCCCCCCATGATGTGCCAGCCTTTGGTCCAGACCGATCAACCCTCTTCAGTACAACTGGCTGAGCATGCAGGGCGGATCCCTTGGCCCGGCCTCCCCAGATCCCAGCAGCAACCTCAGGAGCAACACCACTAATAACTCAAAGAAACAGAAATTAGAAAACTATACTGAAACAAAGACTGTACAAAAGCTAACTAAATATGTGCGCTACAAATAGAAAACTAATGTACTGTCAAATAATAAAGTGTGTGGTATGTAACAGAAATCCATGTGTGTTTTATTTCAATGAAGAGCGTGTTAAACCAATGAAAACTAACTTATCAAATGAATGAATGAATGAATGAATGAGTGAGTGAATAAATAAATGAATACAAACAAAATATGACTGAACTTAACAAACCAAATAATATGGGTGCAGGGGGTTACCGACATTTTCTTATAGTTGTGTGGCCACAGCTGTGGCCATCACACAGGTTCTGTTTAAAATAATGAAGTGTGTTCTAGAAAACACACAGTATGTGTTGTAAATGTCTTTTATATTAGTTGTAATTTGTATGACTATGACTAATGGTTATGAAGAAAAACCATTAAGTGTTTACAAGGTTCTCTTATCTTTCAAAAAACTCGATATTTAATGACTTTGTTCAATGATGTTTCCAGGATGTCCTTCTTAGCTTGGATGCGTCTCTGACAGGCGGTGGCACCAGCAAAGTCCTGTGTCTGTTAAATAAGTCATGCACAGAACACACACACAAGCACGCCGCCAGCCCATATGCTTCCAGACAAAAATGAACAGCTGTTTCTCATTGTCAAGGAGAATGTGAGGAAGGTGTTGGCCTCAGGCAGCATCACATTGTTATTTCAACAACATAAATCATCTCTTCGCAGAGAAGAGATAACATTTTGTGCAACCTGATCTTATTCTTCAGTCGTCAAACCCTGGCCATTCCTAAAACCCATGGGTGGCTTACAAATACATATTAGCCTTTGGTATCTGTGTAGTGACACTCAGGATTTTCATTTGAAACCAGTGTTAAACCACTTGTATTATATCTCAACATATACCATACACACCCAGTGCAACTGCAGCCACCTAATGACTGCGGTGTAAACCTACCTACTGTAAGTAGGTTGTTGAGCTTCAACAACCTAACTAAACAAGTACATTTTGTATTTACTGATTAAAACTTTAACACTAACAAATGAAAGGAATCATGTGTTCACAGTGCACCAGCAAACTAGGGATAGATGCAGGACTTTCAGAGTAAAGCATCAGTACATACACATTTTGCTGCAGGACGAGCAAAATCCTGTGTCAAAATTCATATGTTTGTTTGCTACTACAAGGGAGCTATTGTAAAGCAAAGCAAGACATGGCAATGTTATTTGTATAGCCCGTTTCTACAAACAGTTTGTCTCAAAGGGCTTTACACAGCATTATGACAACATCCTCTGCCCTTAGACCCTCACATCGACTGAGGAAAAACTCCCAAGAAAACCCTTTAACAGGGAAAAATGGAGAAACCTCAGGGTGAGCAACAGAGGAGGGATCCCTCACCCAGGACGGGCAGACGTGCAATAGATGTTGTATAGAAACAAGAAGACAATTTACAACATGGAAATGGTGGGCAGGGCTTACATGGATCGGGCTCCATGTAACCTGATGTGTCCCCCAGCAGTTTAAGCGGCGTAGCTATAAAATGGATCAGGACTACCTGAGCCAGCCCTAACTAAAAGCTCTTTCATAGAAGAAGGTCTTAAGCCTAGATTTAAATGTAGAAAGAGTGTCTGCCTCTCTGACCCATGGAGAGAGCTGGTTCCATAATAGAGGAGCCCGGTAACTGAAGGCTCTACCTCCCAGTCTGTTTTTAGAGATACTGGGGGTCACTAACAGACCTGCATTCTGGGAGCGAAGTGCTCTGGCAGGACAGTATGGAATAATGAGATCTTTCAGATAAGATGGAGCTTTGTCATTAAGAGCCTTGTAAGTAAGTAGAAGGATCTTGAAGTCTATTCTACACCCAACAGGAAGCCAATGGAGAGACGCTAGAATGGGAGAGATGTGCTCTCTCTTACTAACTCTTGTCAATACCCTCGCTGCAGCGTTCTGGACCAGTTGGAGACTCTTCAGAGAGGTTTTTGGACATCCTGACAAGAGAGAGTTACAGTAGTCCAGCCTAGAAGTGATAAATGTGTGGACCAGTTTCTCAGCATCACTCTGAGAGAGGATATTCCTGATCTTAGCTATACTGCGCAGGTGAAAGAAGGCAGTCCAAGTCACATGCTTTTATGTGACAGCTGAAGGAAAGATCCTGGTCAAAAATGACTCCAAGGTTCATCGTGGTTGTTGAGCTCAGGGTGATGTCATTCAGAGTATCAATCTGATTGGAGAATGTGTCCCTGAGATGCTTAGGTCTAAAGTTATGCTATTGCTATATAGAAACGAAACCAATATGAACTGTTACCTCTGATCACGTCTCCTCTATTCAAGCTAGCATGCTATACCTTTGTGCTGATGGCAGTAGCTAGAAGTACTGATGTAGAGGTTGTTATCATATTTTATTGCTGAGGTATTGGATCTCTTTACTGTGGTGGTGGGACAGTGGGGTTTGTTTGCAGCCTGTAATTGCACTGCCCAGTTCCCACAACTACACTACATTTTTAGAATAGAAATCAAATATTGCTGAAAAAGTTAATTCCAACACCAAGACTTCTAACAAGGCGACAGAGGTCAAAACCACAATCTTACAACATTGTAATTGACCTCTGTCAAAGTTGAGTCTGTTTTCATCATGCAAATTTTCTAATGTTTGGGTTCTTATCTACACCTCCCCTCAGTCCTATAGTTTGAGCTCATGGTTTGACTGTCTGACCTGTAGGTTGTAAGATAGATACAATAAAGTTAGAGGGATGAATGTGTGAAATTCAGAGGTTGAACAGCCTAAACATCCAACCGTAATAATCCAGCCACTGACAAATATCCCTGAGTTTAAAAGATCAGCTGCCCTCAGGAAAACTCCAAAAGATAGAAAACAAGAGTTAATGAACTATGACAGAGACACTGAAAAGAAAATCAATGAAATGAAGAAACTGTGATGATATAGTCTAGCCATGGCAGTGCAGGTCAGACCTCTGTACATGTTCATTCTTCTTTACAGTGCCATTTGGGATTGGTTCGTTGTCTTTGTTTTGTCCCCTTTGGTTTACTGTTAGAAGTATTATTGCCAAACTTCCCTTTATGTGTTTTTGATAACTTAATTGATAGAAGATATATATATATTAATATTGGTTCAAGTATTAATCAATGGCTTCACCTCAGCCCACTCCTCCTTCAGCCCCCACTTCACTTCAGACCTGAAGTCTGCAAAGTGCAGCTACTTGCTTTCATTTTTTTCTTTCCTTTTTTTACTTACTCTGTGTACATATGCGAAATAAAGATTCCATTCATCATTTACACAGCAATCCGTTTACACAGCAAAAGTGAGGTTTGAGGGTAAAACAGGTCAGTGGGAGAATGCACTTTTTGGGATGGATGACTTTAAAATTTGGTCCAAAGTATGTCTGGTCTCAGAGCAGCACAAGGCCACAAAAGAAGACCAGGCACTTGTTTCCCTCATGACATGCCCAAGGCCTTGAATCCACCACTAGAATTCACTGATTCACTCTATGGTGAATGTTATGTCAGCAGGTCCTGCCTCAAGTTGATGCTGCATCTCTTCAGAACACAGCTCATAAAAGATATAAAGCTGACAGCCATGTCATACCTTGATGAAAAAAGTGCTGACCAGAAAACTGATGACCTGCTTGGTATGGATCCCATCCACTTCAGTCAGAACAGAGGAAGGAGGAGGGCAGAGCTGCTGCAACAACACCCAACCAGAAGAACCATAGAAAATCACTGGGTACTTTGTTTAAGAAATCATCTCCCACCAGCAGACGATTCAGTGACAAAAAGGCAATTACCTGCTGTCACCAGATACAGACAGTAAAATGGACTCCTGGCAGTGGTGGAATAGAGTTGAGAGACACTTCCCAGCAGTGAGCCCCCTGGCAAAGTGATACTTGTGCATCCATGCACCCCACACCAAGTCAGAGAGGGTTTTACGCACCGGGGGGGATAATATTGTGACTTGCCTCAGGGCAGCTTTAAAACCTGAGGCACTGCCCACAGCCTGTAGTAGGATAATGTCTGCTACAAAATGTTGACAGTACTGAGGGACCATGCTGCATGAGATCTTGTGCCTTTATTCTTCTTGTTTTTTTGTTTTTGCCTTGGAGCACAAGATGATTTGATTGAATGACTTATTATGTTCATGTTCTCCTTCATTTACATTTCAAGCTTCAAGGTCTGTCATTCAAAAACATGCTTTCATGTGAAGAGAGCAAAATTTGTACCTCACTGTGAGGCAGGATGTGAGGATGCACCACCTATAGAAAGATGTCAGGACTGGGATGCTGAGGCCAGCATGCTTTAGCTTCCACAAAAAGTAAAGGTGTTGGTGGTCCTTGTTTATGATACTGGCTGTGTTGCAGGTCCAGGTGAGGCCATTGGGAATCTGCACCCACACACCTACCTGAAAGTTTAGTCTTTGTAGAAAAGATTTTTTTGCTTGTTTGTTTTTTGTTTAAGCTTAAGAGTCAGCAAATTGAATTATCCAGTCTCACCAAAGATTTTAGTTTGTGTTATTCTGCAAAACCTGAAAGCTTTTTTTTCTGGCCAAAATGAAGATTTTATTTATTTAATTTATTTGAAGTTGTACAGTGGTCTTGTCATCTTCAACCTCTGACAGAAAATACATTAGATTCAAACCAAAGTTAACCTTATGAAATCTCCACCCACACAAGGCTCCATCAGCAAGTCAGCTAAGATCTGTTTCACTACCTTCCCCATCTCACTGCCCTCTGGTACATTCAAGTACAGAGATTTGATCACTGCAACCTGTATTCTAGGTCATCCACATATTTACAAGATTTATGGATTTTATGGCAGTTTTGAGTTCCTCAGGGAACTTTTAACAGTCTAATAGATTCATGTTTTGTTTGTGTTTGTTTGTGTTTCGAACTTTTACATTGTTATATAAGAGTATTTACATTGCAGGCAGGGGGAAGTATATAGCAAGTGATGGTCTCCAGTAGAACATGTTCCATTAACCCATAGTAGAGTGCAGCCAGTTAAGGAGACAATCGACCCCACAGCCAGGCACATGGAAACTCAATAACACCAGGGGGACACAAAGCCAAGCATCAATCCAGCCCAGAGCCCAGGAATAAGCCCGACTCCCACCTGGACTTGTCACATTACAACGTCAGTGCTCAGCAGCTAAAGCGTCTCCTGTAGCCGTGATCAGTCTCTGAAGAAGATTATGTGGCAGATGGGTTTCCCTCGTGCTGTTTTCATTCAATAAAAAGGCTGGAGATAGATTTGAGTTTTATTCCTATAGATAAGTCCATCCTTTAACCATGATATAGTGATCATGGTTGGTGAGACTGGCTTCATTTCATTGAGAATGTGTTATAAAACCACAACGTTGCTTTTTTTTACTTGATTAATATTCCATAGACTTTTATATTTACACTAACAGACACAAGTCTGTTTCTGCAAATTAGTGCAGTATACCTGTTGAAAATGTTCAATTTTCCATATCTATTATATGGAAAAAGCAGGCTGTGTGTGGGTTGTGCTGTATGATGACTTGCTTGTCACAAATGAAGTCAGCTAATATGACAACATTAACCAAAACAGACTGGAGAACACAACAATAATGTAAATCCAGAAATAGTTTTTGACAACTTACGGATTCATTAAACATCCACAAAATGAACAGATACATTCAAATTCCTGAACTTTAATTTGAAGTTGAAAACAATTGCTGGTGTTGCTGGAAGGTGCAATGATGATCAGTGCTGTGCTGTGTGAGAGGGGGAGTGGCTACAACAGCAAAAGCCAAAGTGTGCTTCTTTTAGCAATCATATATTTTGCATTTCTTACCCAAATATATATATAGACTCGTGCAGTCTGTTCAACTTGCACAAAAGACTTAATAGCACCTACGTTTCAGCAACATCATTTAAGCTAATCTGAGAATCCAAACAGAAAATATAAACAGCTAATCACGTATTTTATGGCAGACCTGAAAACATGAAATAACACATTCACAAAATCATGAAGTCAAAATGAGATAAGAAATGACTCCTAATACCTACACCATGACCCGAAGGTTCAACACATCTGTATCCATATCTAAAAATATTTATAAAATCAAAAACTGAAAGATGAAAAATTATCAATAAATGCCTAGCCTAAGGTCTGAAGATTCTTATGTATGCATGTATAAATGGACATGAACAAACAGTAGTCAGGTAAAGGATATATAATAAACTTGAGTGTTCATGTCAGGCATCTAGTCATTAGCAAGATGCATGCTAAGATTGAAGTCAGTAGGGCGAACCATTTAAGAGCTGTGCAGACCTTTACATTTATAGATAGACATTGTCTAAAATGTAAATAAATTGTGTTAACAGCTGCAAATTAGCATTATGCAATACAAACATACCTACAGCCAATTTAGTTACCAATCAACCAAATGTCCACGTCACTTGACTGTGAGGAGACCAAAGAATCCAGATAGAACTCATGCAGACAGAGGGAGGGCAATGCCAGCTCCACACAGAAAACCACGGTACCTCACTAAATACGTGTATATGAGAAAAAGGAAAAATGAGGACATTTCCATTATTAAAACATTCAAACAACCCATCCTCTAAGCCTCAAGACATACCAGCCTTATAGTCATTGACCTAAGATAGTAGCTTCTACTACACATGCACTCACGGATTTCATGTTGTTTGAGAAACTTCACCTCAAAGCATTACTGCCATTAAAGACAAACATACACAAGGGATACCTGTCTGTGATAATGTGTGTCCTGTTCCCTGTTCATGTGTTTGTCACAAGGTAGCATTTGTGCATACCCCAGTCCACTGATGGCAAGCTTGTAGTGACAGGTGAAATTAAGGATCCTCTGAACAACCGCTGAGCCAGACGAGAAATAGTAAATGACACCAAGATGTATTTCCAAAAAGCAATCACATTGAATGTGACCACAGGAGGCGTATATGCTCTGTGTTTACAGTGTTTAGCAAATGCAGAAATTTTGAGTCCAACAAGAAGAAATCAATTTAGGGAGAATAACCTTCTTGTCATCTCCTCAGTGACGAGCGAACGATGCAGCGAACAATGCAAGCACAGAGAGTTGCTGAAAGTGAGCTGAGAACATCCTCTGAGCAGCAGGAACGCTGCAGCTTTTTTGAACTGTGGGGGGGGGGGGTTGTTTAAACTCGTTCTGTATTTCAAACAGGCAGGCACAATTCTGCCGTTTCTTGACATTCCATTAAAAATGCTGGTTGCAGCTTCCACGCAGAGAGGGCTGAGCTGGGCTGCAAGAGGAGAGGAAGAAGGGGGATCGGTGGGAGAGGGACACCAGCAAGTTGGCTTGAGTCACACTGCCATCTAGTGTCAGCTCGAGCATCAACAGGTGCTGTCCATGGTGCTGAGCACGCACACAGAAAATGTATGGTTTTTGTGCTTTTTATTTTCATATCCTGTGTGTAGGTAGTCAGTGTAGTCGCAGCTTGAGCAGCCACAGCACAGATATCACTGTTGATCAGCTAAAACACAGATTTGGTCAAAACCTGATCAAATGTATTGGATGAGTATAACTGCAGGAACCAAACTCTCCCATGTACATGAAGAATACCAACCACCCTCACAGACTACTCTGCCCTGATTGAGGAAGACTAATAGATTGTAGGTGGCTATATCCTGGATGTACATTATGTACATTAAAATATACATGTTCGTATGAACATATTGCAGCACATAAAAATCAGTCAGTCACAAGTCTGTGTGTGGTTACATTTATTTGTGGTTGGCTGAAGGTGAGATTTGACAGTTGTGCTGTCAGCCAGTGGTCTGCTGAGTGAGTCCAAAGCTTGACCTGTTTGTTTCTCATACCATGGTAAAGTCGAAATTTTCACCTTGACCAGCACATTATTTTGATCTAATGCAATTTGATTTACTGGCAGCTTTTATGTTTCCCAAAGCATGAACTCCCACCCTTCACTTGTCTTTCCAGGGTTGAAGAACTGTGGCATTGCATGCAGCATCACTGAATCAAATTTTTTAGATACTGATACAGAGAGAAGAGTGGAAATATTTGTTGAGGACTATTTTCAGTGGTGGAAGATCTCAGAGATGATCCAGAGTAATGGAGGAACCTGAGCTAAATTGAAAAATGTCCGATGTGCCGATGTGTTGTTTGATCATAAAGCAGCTTGAGGTTCTACATCAGTGTGTAAAGTATCAAGGCCTCAGTCCAGAGAGAAATGCACACAACCTGTATTCAGAAACTGAGCCTCAAAAATAATTTCTTCTTCTGTCATTTTGTGATGTCGCAAATGAAGCAGTCACCACACTCCTATCATGCTGCAAGCCCCGCCCACCTGGGCCCACCATCCAATCATACAAGATTTGGTGTCTGTTGGTGTTTAGCTCAAATTTCAATATTTTTAGTGTATCATTCAGGTCAGCCAATGAGAAGAGAAGCTCTGAGCCTCCTCTCTTCTGACTGGCTGACACTGACTTGTTGTTGCTAGAGCTCCAGAGAGAAGCCTGAAAGAGGAGATGTAAAACTGCACTAGGTGGTTTGATGGTTTGCGGTTCTTAAACCACTAAAATGTACAAAATATAATGCTGTCTGCAGAGCTGCTGAGCCTACTAATGTTTAACAGACACCCACATTTTTGTGCACAAGAGATAATGAATAACGTACAAAAATAAAAAGATAACTGTTGCTCAACTCTTCAGATTACACTCATAATTCTGCTTTGAAAGGCAACTTTAAGTTTTACAACCTTACTTACAACCTAAATATGAATGAGAGTATGGCCTGTGGTAGTTTTGTGGGGAAAACACTTTTCTATGTCGTCATCTGTTGCAGGGATCTGAAAGTGCTTTGGAGAGATAAAATCAGTGGGCTCAGAAATATCAAATGAAGCATAAATTGTTATAGTTGTGTGAAGATTGAGTCTTGGTCCTAAACAGATCAAAAACAGAGCAGCAAGACCAAAGCAGCAGACAGGTGGCACGAAGTACTTTAGAGGGTGAAGTTAAAGTAAAGCCCTCACAGGGAGAGGACTACATGCTCTACGTGTATGTGTGGTTGTGTGGTTGTGTTTGTACTTGTGTGCATGAGAGAAAGACAGAATTTCATTGTCATTGTCACACTTGGCAGACATAAGTACATCTGTGCTTTTTGTGCTTCCTTGATGAAGCGTCAACATTGACTGAGTCAGACTGGCAGTAAAACCCTCCCTGTAAGCCAGTCTGACACTTCTATTGAGGAGCTGCCAGGCACCCTGGGGCTCGCTCTATACCTCATCCCTTTACTGCAGTGTCAGCCTGCTCCCACAGCCACTTCTGAAATTAACCCGCACACTCACCATTCACTATGTTTCCCCCACAAAATGGACCCCAATTAAATCTGCAGCACACGTCAGCTCCAATATTAAGCCAAAGGGTTATAAGTGGTAATATCACTGCACAGTATAGGATGAGACTATATTCTGAGAGTGCTCCTGCAGTGCTGTACCTACAACATGGTGTGTGTGAGGGTTTGTCGTGGTTGATGTCTGTGTCTGTTTACAGGTGCCAGAACATTAGATTTAGGACTTTCTAAAATCCTGCAGATCCCTAGACCTAGATAAACAACAACTGCAAGATGGCACCAGATAGGATTCCCCATAATTCTACTTACTTTGGTCTAAATTGGTAAAATCCTTGCACATCCACACAGGTCCAGTTATTATGACTGTGTAGGCCACTGGTCAGGTTGGGTTTGGGTGGATCTAAAGGAATAGTTCAAGTTATGCAACTTTGGATTGTGTTAGGCATTCACACAGTCAGTGTGAATTACACAATGACAAACTTTTATACAAAGATGAACTCTTTCTCTAGGGTCAGACAGAACCGTGTACAGTGCAGGCACATACTTCAGTATATTGCTTCATTAGCTAAAGCTGTTAGATAAATGTAGTGGGATAGTACAGTATTTCCTCTCTTGTGCCAGCCAGTGACATTCCCCATTGTAGTACTGGTCCCTGCTGTCAGGGCTCAGCAAAAATGGTTAAGACTTGCTAAATAAATACAGCCACAAAAAAGACTATTGTCATGAAGTAATGAACAACATATGTGATGGTGAATTGTCTTCACTTGACAGATGTGACAAAAGATGAATAAAATAATAAGAAGTCCTCAAAACCACTGTGTCCAGCTGAGGAAAAAAGTGAATGAATTATCATCATAATTTAAATATCACAAAAATACAGACTAAATTATGATATATGTGTCCATATCCTTTTTACACATTAAAATTCAGTATCTCTGAACTGACAGTTAGTGTTGCCTTAAAGACATGTATACTGACAGAGCCACATCTGTTTGGGCAGCAAACAGCTGACTAAAAGAAAAAGAAAACACCTGCCCTAAACTAACAGTGATGTATGAAACCTGTCAGCTGTTCAGGAAGCAGCCCCCACAGAATGATAGCAGAAGTCTAACCTGTCAGTGTGACCAAGGGCTGGTGACCTGGACAGCGCCTTTATTACTGGTGAGGACACTGGATAGAAACTGAAACTTCAGTGATGGAGGTGTAAACTGAGCCACACTGGGGGAGCTAAAGTTGAAGTCATTCAAGTTGGTTTTGTACAAAGACGAGACAGGGTTTACACTCACATTTGAAATTCCATTATGAGACAAGTGTTATCATCAATTTTGATAACATTAACAACTGATGCACATGTAAATATTAAATTACAAGGAACATAATGAAACTAAATTATGACTACCTGGATGGGGATGAAAAGGTGAAAATACTTCTAAGTTAATGGTTGTAATGTCTTTAATGCTTCAACTGCCGAACTGAAGCGGCTTATATTTGAGACAGGCTTTTAAGTCATTTCACACCAAACTTTTGCTCAGCAAAGATGGGAAAACACTATCATTCTGACTGTTTTAATATATATATTACTTCTGAAGTGGTTCAATTGACTGACCCAAGGACAGAGTCGCAGCACACATTTATTTAGAGGTAGTGTAACTGCTGCTTTTTGGACTTCAGCAATGAAGGAAGTCTTCAGAAAGGTCCAGTTCTTGTCTTTGTACTGCAACTGAATGACTGAATTGTGGAGAATCTAAGCAATCTACATGTTGACAAAAGTTTAACAGATGCTGTAACAGTGTCACAGAGGGAAAAAGAGCAATTAAAGCAGTGCCGTCTAAGTATTGTATGCACAAATGAAGCAGCTTAGAAACTGCTTAAACAGGTGATCTAGTGGGCTTTGAGAAGTTTTGTACATTCACGAGAACTGGCACAGAAAATAGACTGGCTTCTCATTGAAACCAGCTTTTATTTGCTCAAACCTGCAGACAGACCAGCTGATCTCAGCCTCCTGACACACACACTGCTTTGATCACACGTATTAGAGCTGAGGATTCAACCCTCAACCGACCACTTGTTTCCCTAAGCTGAGGATGAAACTCAGAGAGAAAAATGAGGCAGTGGAGCTACTGAAAATGAAACCTATATAACTATTCTGCACTGCAGGATGGTGTGTTCAAATACAACATGTTGTTCACAAATATAGATAACATGTAGTGCATAAAGTGGCAAAAACTCAGAGAGCTTATGAGAAGCCTCGACCCACAGGTAATTTTAAAATATCACAAATTTTAAAGAAATGCTCAAAGGACAAAGAAAAAATATATTAATGTATAAACAGTTAAAAAATAATAATTAAGACCTTACATATAGTACATATGAGAATTAAAGAAGGAATTTTCCTGTGCAAATCCTTTACATATGCCAAATATATCTAGTGTTTTTGATTCATTAAGTACATTAAGTTCCCTCACAGGGTATATTCTGGTTTGGCCCAGTTATTATGTGACCTAAATGTGTAATCACATGTGTCACATGAAGGTTATGACATTGTGAAGAGGTGACATCTGTGGTGAATGCTATATTGAACACAAGAGGCTTCTGGACAACGTAATCTGTCACTTGATAAAAAATCACAGTGTCAGCTGGTGAGAGGTCAAAGTCATCCACTGGGAGTCATTGATGAACCAGAAAAAGCACACCCTCTACACCCACGACTGCACTCCCACCCACCACAGTAACACCATAGTCAAATTTGCGGACGACACCACAGTAGTTGGACTCATCTCAAGGGGGATGAGTCCGCCTACAGAGACGAGGTGGAACGGCTAGTGGGGTGGTGCACAGACAACAACTTGCTCCTCAACACCAAGACTAAGGAGCTCGTGGTGGACTACAGGAGAAAGAAGACAGCCATCCAGCCGCTGTTGATTGGGGGGGTCTGTGTGGAGAGGGTCCACAACTTCCGCTTTTTGGGAGTGGACATAACGGAGGACCTGACCTGGGGTGTCAACACCACTGGGCTAGTGAAGAAGGCCCAGCAGAGACTTTACTTCCTGAGGCTTCTAAGGAAGAACAACATCCCTCAGAAGCTGTTGGTGTCCTTCTATCAATGCTCAATTGAGAGCATTTTAACATACTGCCTGTGCGTGTGGTTCCCCAGTTGCACTGTGGCACTGAGGAAAAGGCTCCAGGGGTAATAAAGGCAGCACAAAAGATCATCGGCTGCCCTCTTCCCTCTCTGGAGGAAGTGCACAGTGCCCGGTGCCTCAAAAAGTCCCATGCCATCTTAAAAGACTCATCACACCCCGGTCACAAACTGTTTGAACTGCTGCCATCAGGCAAGAGATACAGGTCCATGAAAACTAGAACAAACAGACTGCAAAACAGTTTTTACCCAACAGCCATCAAAACACTGAATTGCTGCTACCAGAGCTCAGCTCATTCTTTATGAATGTGATTGTGTGTTAGTGGGATGTGTGAGGCCTTATGCACTTTTATTATTTATTTATCATGGATATTGTTGTTGTTGTTTTTTTTACCATATGAGGATTGCACTCAATTTCGTTGTATTGAAGTTACAATGACAATAAAGTATTCTATTCTATTCTATTCACATCTGAGACCAGAGACCTCCCTGTGGCCACTGTTTCTTACTTAGGTAGCATAACAACTGACTCATCTCCATGACTACTCTCTGACAGAGGGACATGTCGAACTGGAGTAAAGCAGGTCTTACTATGATTTGTCAGCCAACTGCAGGTCCGCTGTGTGTGAGCTTGTGATCATGGCACGGGATGTCAGCAGAGATGGCTCATTTTATTAACATGTACATCCCTTGGTGGCAGCTAGAGGAAACAAATACACTACTCACAAAAAGTTAGGGATATTGGGCTTTCGGATGAATTTTAAGAATGCACCTAAAACACACTATAACCTTTACAGGTGAACTTGAGTTCAAATTACAATAAATGCCTTATACTTTCATGATATAATATCACTGTAGCATGAACTTTTTACATTTTCCATAAATTTTTCCCAAAAGTCAAATATCCCTAACTTTTTGTCAGTAGTAAAACACACACACTTCCACTGTACCACTGAATATTTGTCAGATGTTAGCTAATGAGCGGCCAGCTGCCAATTGTGACGCCTCATTGCACTTAAGTTTATTTAATGAATTGGAAATTAGGTTATTTAAACAGTGTGTAAGCATCAACGATCAACCATCAATGCTGAAAAATGAAGCTGACACAAAAGGCAGCAAACTGCAGTTCATCTAATGACCACTAGAGTGAGTCTCTAGCAGTGTGTCACACCTTATAGATTCTCATGTTAAAATGTCAAACTTTACTGCAGAAGCACACATGTTTACAGCCTGGAATAAAAACAGCTGTTCTCTACAGCTAATTTCCTCCCTCATGACAATTACTGTGACTGAGTTTCAGGGCTGCCAAGTTTCAGAAAATGACAAGAGTGAGACTTTAGTGCCATGATGCGCTCGGCCGCGGTAAAAAAATTTGGCCTTTTTTAACATCGATTTATACCTTAAGACTGATGTCCTCACCTCCATGCCAGCTGCTCTCCCTGCACTGTGGCCTCCTAATGCTAGTCTTAATTAATCAGAAATTAGAAATGCAATTGTAACAAGAATTTTGACAAAATACATTTATTTGTCAATATTTCATTTCAAACGCTCCATCATTTAGCTGGGGACATGTCTTGTGTTGTAGGTGTTGGTTGCTGATTTGGATGATTTGATGACAGAGGCAGGGGGCTCCCACTTAAATCACTGTGGCACGAGGTCTTCACTGTCATTATTGATGACAGGGTTCCCTCGAGAGCCAGACTGTTGTGGGTCTTGGTCTTGTTCAAACCAACCAGAGAGAAAACTCGTTCTGCATCAGCGTTTGAATGAGGAAGTACCAAGACCAACTTGGCAATACGAGACAGCCTGCCAAATCTGTTCATACCATACAGTACATATTAACTAGGAAACTCAAGGAGAAACAGCGAATCAACAGTGAACAAAACTGGGTAGTTACCTACCGTCCGTCTTCTAGCGAGCAGGAGAGCGTCGGGTTTTAAATGTCGGCGCGGTTGTGTGTGAAAATTGTTAGAGACGCCAAGACCCGCCTCTTCTTCTTCTTTTGGTTTTGATTGGCGGCTGGCATCCAACTTCTGATTGGTTTATATTGCGTGGTGCCTTCCGTGGTTGGTTAGATTTAGGCGCAAAGGTAAATATAGAGTATTGAATGGGGAAATATAAGCGTGAGGAATGTCAAGTGTGGCGTGTGGTGTGAGAATGGGTCAAATTGCGTGACTGTCACACTCAAAGCGTGAGGCTTGGCAGCCCTGGAGTTTTTATATGACTCACTTGATATTCTATTAAAGGTAGAGTCCATAGGTTTGTTCGTTGCAGATTGTAAACACAACATTCAAACTGGGCCCCTCCTCTTGGGCTCAACTGTGCACACCTCCTCCCCTGACAGCAGCAGCAGTTGTCAGGTCAGAAAAGGATATACAGTCCGAGTGCCATCGCCAACAACAGGAGCCTTGAAGGCTATCTCTCAAAGACAAGTGGGTACTAGCGGTGGATGCTAGCTGCCACAGCTAGCTGGTGCTAACTACAAGCTAGCGGGTGCTAGCGATGGATATTAGCTGCCACCTCTAGGGGATGCTAGCAATGAGCCAGGCACTATAGGCAGAGGGTGGGATGGAGTGGCATGGAATGATGGGTGGGTGAGTGTATGCTTGCCACAAAAAGGGTTCATCAAATTTTTAGATTCACACACACTCCTCCTTGTTACCGATATTTGGTTTAGCTCTGAGTTGGGACAGAGTCCAAACCTTAACTGAAACTTGATGATGACATGACTGTGAGAGAAAACAGACAAAACAAACTGGCAACAAGACAAGGGTTAGACAATGGACTATTAAAACATGAGGTAGGTGGACACAGGTGGAACCAATCAGGGGCAGGGTTGAGAATCACAATGGAGGGAAAATCACACGAGGCGAGGAAGTCAGGATTTGAAACAAGAGGGTAAAAGTGAGTACAAAATAAAACAGGAAGTGCAGGACTTCCGGTTTGGCGAGCGATGGAGTAGGCAGCAAGTCGGAAGGCTCTGTCACCACTCGACATTAATTCGATATTTGCAGTATTATTTACTCATTTAGAGCGCGGTGGATTCACTCCCAAGAGCTGTCACCTTAGTTGGCATATTTAGCACTTAACTCATCATGGTCAAAAAAGGTAAAAAAAAAGCTGAAAATGAGAGCGGACAAGATGGCGACTTAGCCTCCAAGCAGCTAGCTAGCAAAAACCCCGTTAACGACGAAAGCGAAGACTACCCGCCGGCGGCGTCTCTGAGGGATATACAGAGACAGCTTGCTGGCATGGAAGAGCGAATTATTACATGCCTGACGGCACAAATTTCAGCCAACCACACCACCATCGCCAAACACGACCAGACAATCCAAGCCATTGAAACTTCAATGAACGATTTCCAGGGAGACTAGCTACACTGGAGTCCACAGTCAACAGTCTTTCCAAAGCGAAGGAGCAACTACAATCAAAAGTGGGTGACCTTGAAAATAAGTCCAGGAGGTGCAACATTCGTATAACAGGCATACAAGGCAACAAACCAACCTCCTTCATTGAATCCTTCCTGGAAGAAGCCCTTGCCAGGTGAAGCAACGCATTATGCAGCTTGCCCGAGAGAAAGGCTCTCTGGCCTACAGAGGCAAGGAGATTCATATTTATGCAGATTACAGCGCCGAGGTGTCCAGAAGGAGAGCCGCCTTCACCCCGATCAAGACCGAGTTGAGGAGAGCGGGATTCCAATTCAGCCTACGCTTCCCCGCAAAGCTCCGTGTAATCGCCGTGGGGTCCAAGTACGAGTTCAACACACCGGCTGAAGCCGCCGCGTTTCTGGAGGACAGACAACCAATCGGGTGAGTCCCCTCGACAAGCATAATGATGATGGAAAGCTCCGCGGATGCTAATGTCCTCTACCCGAACCCTGTTGGGATTACGTGGTGAGTGAACTGAATTACTCAGTTAACGAAGATGTCCGGGGCCCAAGAACTGAATAATGAACCGAAAAGCCATAGCTTTTTTTATTTTATCATTGCTATTGTTTTTGTTGTTGTTGTTGTTGTTGTTGTTTGTTTGTTTGTTTGTTTTTCTCATTCTCTTTTTCTTCTTAACCCGCATTTAAACAAACATTATCTGGCGAATATTCACTTGCACTATGGGCATGATATATGCACAGGCGGGGTGTGAAATCCATTACTATTTTTGTCTCAGCCTACGGTAGAGATGCCTTGGTCACTGTTTCTGACTTAGCTGCCTTTCCTTTCTCCTTTTTCTCATTATTAATTATTACCAGCTGATTTGTCCACGGGTCTGGGGATACCAGACTTAGCAAACACCAGACACCAGGATACCAATGTCATTCTGTCACATTCTTATCTTATTTTTATTTTCTGTATAAAATATTCTGTTTGTGTAAGAACTGCAATTATTATTTACTTATTTCATTGTATTTTATCCCTTTCTTTTCCTTTTTTTTTTTTCTTCCAGTTTGAAACTAACTCACGTTGGCCCTTGTTTTTCCTGTGATTCTCAATTAACCATTCTAGGGTCTAAATTGAAGGTTTAAGGTACGGATCCTTAATTTACTAAGAACCACTTACCTTAGTTCGGAGCTTTAAAGGTTAATATCCCTAGTTGTCTGTCAACCGGGATTAATATAGAAAAATTAACTACTTGGCCTATGGCTCATGGATTTAAATACAATCGAAAGAATTATTTTGAACATACTTATGACATCTGAGGGTGTACTCGGAGGTTACTTATGCTTATAATTCTTCCCTGGATTACTAATATTGCTCTCCATAGTGCCTCTACCTAATTATATGGATGCTGACTGGGAGACAGTCTTTTTGTATGGTTTTACTTGGAAACTTGTTAAGTAGTGGTCCAACAAATTCAATTCAATTCTACTTTTCTATGTATTCTATTGAAATGTTTTTTTTTTCTAAAGGCAGAGCTTGAAGTGAGTAATACAAAGCACAAAGTGAATAAGGCACAAGCCAAGAGATAGGGACTATGGGTCACACACGCACGAGGAATAGATGTAATATTGTTTCTCCTTTTTTTTTCTCTCTCTTTTCTCCCCCCACCACCACCACCACCACCAACACCAACCAGCCTACCCCAACCAATGCTTCCTGCTATTACATATCCCTTAGACAATACATTGCCATACCATCACCAGTCTACTTTGCCTCTCCACCTATTACTCTTTTAAACACACATGAACAGCAATCTCAACAAGAGGATGGATAACACCACCAAGTTCATATCCTGGAATGTAAAAGGAGTCAATAACCCAGTTAAAAGACAAAAAGTTATATCTCACCTGCAACAGCTGAAGGTAGATGTTGCATTTTTACAAGAAACGCACCTTTGCAATGTTAGTGTTCCTGGCCTGAAGCGAAGCTGGGTCAGCCAGCTGTATCATTCCCAGTTTAATGCAAAAGCGCGGGGAACGGCCATATTAATAAACAAAAACATTTCTTTTCACTCCCAAGAGGTCATTAGTGACCCCAACGGGCGGTACATTATAGTTGTTGGACAACTCCTGCCAACTCTTGCCAACCGTGTATTTTAGTGAATTTATATGCACCAAATTGTGATGACAGTAATTTTTTCGAAAAACTATTCTTGACAATTCCGAAGATTGGCAATGGGTATCTCATAATGGGAGGGGATTTTAATCTCATACTGGATGTCACACCTGACAGATCATCAACCAAACCCCAGAATCTTACTAGGTCGGCCAAAGTTGTGAACGATTTTATGAGTCAGTGTGGCCTTTCAGATATTTGGAGGTTTCAGTCTCCTCATGCCAGAGCTTACTCTTTCTCTTCAAATGTACATCATACTTACACCCGTATAGATTACTTCTTACTTGACAACAGGCTGTTGCCCAAAGTTAAAATGTGTTCATATACCAGTATTGTGATATCAGATCATGGTGCCATCTTTTTTTGATCTGGCCCTCCCCCAAACAGGATTTGGAGGTTCAACCCCCTTCTGCTATCGGATGGAGAATTTGTAGAATTCATTTCTTCGCAAATTGATTTTTTCCTTGAGACAAACGCTTCCCCAAAGATTTCACATGCCACACTATGGGAGACTCTTAAAGCATACATTTGAGGACAAATAATAGGCAAGGCAAGGCAAGGCAATTTTATTTGTATAGCCCGTTTTTAACAACAGTTTGTCTCAAAGGGCTTTACACAGCATTATGACAACATCCTCTGCCTTTAGACCCTAACATCAACTGAGGAAAAACTCCCAAGAAAACCCTTTAACAGGGAAAAATGGAGAAACCTCAGGGTGAGCAACAGAGGAGGGATCCCTCACCCAGGACGGGCAGACGTGCAATAGATGAGCTATAAAATGGATCAGGGCTACCTGAGCCAGCCCTAACTAAAAGCTCTGTCAAAGAGGAAGGTCTTAAACCTGGACTTAAACGTAGAAAGAGTGTCTGCCTCTGTGACCCATGGAGAGAGCTGGTTCCATAATAGAGGAGCCCAGTAACTGAAGGCTCTACCTCCCAGTCTGTTTTTAGAGATACTGGGGGTCACTAACAGATCTGCATTCTGGGAGCGAAGTGCTCTGGCAGTACAGTATGGCCTAGAGGTGATAAATGCGTGGACCAGTTTCCAGGATACCAGGATATTCCTGATCTTAGCTATACTGCGCAGGTGAAAGAAGGCAGTCCTAGCCACATGCTTTATGTGAGAGCTGAAGGAAAGATCCTGGTCAAAAATGACTCCAAGGTTCCTCATGGTTGTACTTGAGTTCAGGGTGATGTCATCCAGAGTAACAACATGACTGGAAAATGTGTCCCTGAGATGCTTAGGTCCAATCACAATAACCTCTGTTTTGTTGGAGTTCAGTAGCAGGAAGTACGAGGACATCCAGGATTAGAATGGTCATTATTAACATTAACAAACTGAAACCTGTCAGACCATTTTAGAGCAGATCCTTTAATCCCAATTTCATGTTCTAGTCTCTGCAGCAAAATGCTGTGATCGATGGTATCAAATGCAGCACTGAGGTCCAGAAGTACAAGTACAGAGACAAGACCTCTGTTGGAAGCTATAAGAAGATCGTTGGAGACTTTGACCAGTGCTGTTTCAGTGCTATGGTGTTCTCTAAATCCAGATTGGAAAGTTTCAGAAAACTCATTACTGTGCAGTTGTTCATGTAGCTGCACTAGGACAACCTTCTCAAGGATCTTAGAGATCTAGGGAAGGTTGGATATAGGCCTATAGTTAGCTAGTACATCTGGATCAAGAGAGGGTTTTTAAGCAGAGGATTAATGACAGCCACCTTAAAGGCCTGTGACTAAGGAAAAGGTTGATCTGGTTCAGTATAGCAGCGTTAACTAAGGGGACGACATCCTTGAGCAGTCTTGTTGGGATTGGGTCAAGCAGACATGTAGCTGATTTGGAGGAGGTGATTGCAGAGTTTAAGTCTGACAGGTCAATGGGGGAGAAACTGTTCAAGTATGCACCAAGTCTGGGAGGTGCTTCCGTAGGGGCTGTAATCTGGGGTCCACTATTGACGATCCTTGTTCTGATATTTATGATCTTTTCAGTAAAAAAATTTAGGAAATTGTTACTGCTGAGAGACGGAGGGATGCATGGCTCAACCTCTACTGTGGTTCTTAGTCAGCCTGGCTACAAGGACCCCGGGGTTGAAACTGTTGCTTTGCTTCTTCCCATCATGTTATTGCAGGACCAAAAGTTGTCCACACATTCACACATATTCATCACATAATTTATTGTTCTGTTGAGCCCACTGATTAACATTGTTGGGTGGGAGATGTTACTCTGTTTGCTCAGGACACCCTCTGTCTTGTTCTTTTAATGTTGGATTTGACCCATGTTTACACCTTGTTGCTTGGTCTCATTAGTCTCCATAGTACTAAAGAAAAACAACAACAAAAATGTTGTTTTTGTTGTTGTTGGTGGTGGTGGTGGTGGTGGTGTTCATTTAAGTTTAAATTTGATGGTCCAATCCGAGAGGAATTTGGGAGCCATGCTTTGGGTACCCCTGGAAAGGCAGACAGACCTTTATAGGCCAATGATGTGTTGGGGTCCACATGGAAGACTTCCACAGGATGCAGCTCCTGAGAACTATATGATTGAGACACAGCTCATTCTTTCCCCCGGTCGTTTGCCTTTTTATGTAAAATATTCCCAAATTGCTCTCTTGATTTTATAAAACTGGTGACACAGGCCTTTCAGCAGCAGTACTTCCAATGTTGTTTTTTGCTGGCTGCAGGTGGGAGTGAAGTTGTGTATCAATTGGGGGTCACAAAGAAGGCACTGTTGGTATTGATCCTGTGGCAAATGAGTATGTTATCTGTAACAATTAATATCTTTTTTTTTTTTTTTTTTTTTTTTACAATGTTGTTAGCAGTGAAAACAGTTTACACAGTAACCTAAGGAGACCCACACAGACCAACATCAATATCTGACTGGTGATGTCAACTCTTTTTCAGGCAATGTAACTGCACATACACATCAGCAGCGGGTGCTGCCCGCTGTCTGTCTGGATGATTAGCTGTGCATTAACTAGGTAATTTATGTATGAGGGCACTTATTATGACCTGAGCCTCTTACCACAGATTGCCATGCCACATCTCATTTATTGTGAGCAGCTGGTGGAGTCCCCTCAGAGCCACCACTCCATAGGCTGAGAAATCAGAGTTCAAACACAACGATTGCATCTCTCAAACAAATACCTCCATAATGAAGAGTGTTAGAGGGAGAAAAAGGAGCGAAGTGGAAACAATAAGTGACATTTACTCCTGTCACCCCTCTCCATCTGTGCCGACTATATGAAGGCATAATGAAAAATGCAGTTTCAATTTAAGTTCCATTTCTCATCTCATCATGGGTGTTGTGTCAGACGTGACAAATTAAGTTATGACAAAGAAAACATTCAGTTGGACAGAAGAGACTTGAATTTATGCAAATATGTTATAATGTTTCAGAGTTGTTGCAAACTGACGCAGAGGCAAAAATAACAAAAATGCCCCCGAGGTTTTGATGAACATGAAGGGAAGATACAGAGAACCACACGAGTCAGAGCATGAGAGTCTGCTGTATGGACAATATCACATACACTTGGTTCAGTCTGTTCTGACAATTTCATTCATAAATCTGAAAGTCTACTGACACTATGACTCCACTCAAGCCACTGTTCCACTCTTGTATTACGCTGGCACATCTCAAACACTGGTGGACCTGTAATATTTTTATCACACAAGTAAATTAATGGAACCTTGTAGTATTATTTAATCATGGGTTTATGTTGTTGCCATGTGCTAATCAACTATATTGATTGTATACTCTGTTATAGTGTTTCTTGATGTATTATGGATTTTGTGAGTATGGTTTAGTTTATTAATTATTTAATTTCATCCATAAAATGTATTTGATTATCACTTACAATATTTTATTTGCATAAGGGGCCATGCAGAATCTTGGGGGGGGGGGGGGGGGGGGTTAGGTTCATGTATACCCTGGACAGGTCGGGGCCAATAGGTTCATGTACACCCTGGACAGGTCAGGTCCAACAGGAGCCAATAGGGACGAACAAGGTAAACACTCACATTTGCACCTATGGGTGATTTAGAATCTCTGGGTTCATGTCTACAGATTGTGGGAGGAAGCCAGAGAACCTGGTGAGGTACAGGACAGGTACAAGACATGCAAACTCCACCATGAAATCTCTTGCTGAGAGGCAACAGTGCTAACCACTGTACCACTGTGCCACGCACAATCTATTCTGTGGCATAAAATGTCAGTAAATCCCTCAGTCCTGATTTCTTTCAGGTTTGCATCCACAGAGGACATTAAATGTCATCATGTTGAACATGAGGACTGACCTTCTAACAGTCAACCTTTACAGCCTTGCTGTGTTTGTACTAACACTCTAATAAACCGTCACTAACTGTCAGAGGGAGGTCTGATCAAACAAGTGGAAGGTCAGTGGTGGTGATGTTGAAGTCATATGACATGGTAAAGGTGGTTTACAGCCTTGTATTAGGTTTTTGATTATATTAGGCTTTAAACATCACCAAGTGGTGCATTAAACTCTTTTCGACATTTTGTGGAGGGAACCAGAGGTGCTAACTGTTAGGGAGAAATTCTGTGGTGATGCAGGAAGAAGAAGCACCGGAGTCTTGGATGTCTTATACTGAAGAAATTTAATAGACTTGATTGATCAAGGAGAACAAAAGAGTCATCGACACAACATGAGTATGTGATGTCACCTCAATTCTGAGGGCCAAGTTGCAAAGTTCAGATTCATATACTAGGAGGTGGACCGAGCCCACAAAGGGAGATGTGCTAACATTCCATTGGCTATTGGGCATAAACATTAAAATAAAGACTCACACCATCTAGGTGATGCAAGAACAACAATGGTCTCTCTCTCACTCAGAGTGTTATCCGGCGAAGGCGCCAGGGGAATGAACTTGGCCTTGGCATGCCCTAGGAGAGAGTACAGGTCAGATAAACTGTCTCTAGCAATATATCTAAAAGAAAACATCTACTTCTCAACTTTCACCTATAAACAAAGAGGGATTGACCTTTAACTACACAAACTATACAGAGAAATGAAATTCTTCCCTAACAATCCCCTCTTATTGATCATAAGATCAATAGTCTACATTTTAGCACCTTAAGGGTGAGTTAAAGTCAAGCCGTCACAATCAAAGAACATCACGCAATACAAGAGCATCAAAGAGATCAAATGTGAAAATGAAAATCACAATATATGTAAACATAACAAACAAGTAAATGCTTCAATAGCAATGAAGATGGTGTTGTAAAATAAATCACATTTAAACAAACAGAATCATTTGCGTCAAACAGTGAGTCACACCCCTCTTATATAGCATGTCCGCCTATCTAACATGTGACCCCAGGATCCGACCTTCCCGTCAACGAGGACCGCTGGAGGCAAACCCTCAATGGGATCAAGAACCCCTAAACACTGGAGTGTTCAAAAAGCTCACGTTGGAAACCACAGTCACATGGGCCTACTCACAGGAGCCAAACCCTGCATCGTCCGCAGAATCTCTCAGCTGGGAGCTTCCCCTCTCAGTCAGCTCTGAATCAGTGTGGTTGGAGTATGGACTGCCTTTCACCTTACTCTGATGGTTTGCCATCTCGTAGCATGCACCCATTCTGGTTTGCCCTCAACTTTTAGAGCCTTTCTTGTCCACAGCAACATCTGGTATGGTCCCTTCCACCGAGGAGACAAAGACACTTTTTCCAGAGATCTTATTAGTACAAAATCCCCTTCTCTAAAGGGGTGAATGGGCTCACCTGAAGGTCTCGGGAGTCTGTCAGCCACCTGTAAGTGATATTTTCTCAAAATTTCTGTTAGCTTTTTTACGTAGTCAGACATGTACTCCTCTGTCCAAATCAGAGTGGTTTTGCTTGGTGTCAAAGGAGGACTTACACCTGTGGACATGGGTCTGCCCATCAACACTTCATGTGGGCTCAGACCTGTTGTTGCATTTGGTGTACTCCATTTCAAACCCATTGCTATCATTGTTTTTGATGGTTGAGTTCATTCTTTCCACTTGACCTGAACTTTGTGGATGATATGGAACATGTAGCTGCCAAGTGAACCGAAGAGCTTTTGAGAGAGCCTGTGTGATCTGTGAAACAAAAGCTGGCCCTCTATCACTGTCAATTGCGTGTGGCACTCCAAATCTTGGAATCAGTTCCTTCAACATTTTACAACAGTTTGCGCATCTTCTTTTTGTGTTGGATAGCATTCTACCCATTTAGAGCAACGGTCAGTAATCACAAGCAAGTGTTTGTAACCTTGACAGTTTGGCATATGTACAAAGTCTATTTGCATATTTACAAAGGGACCTGATGGAGGATCTAAATGGTCATGTCTTACAGTGCTGTTCATTCTCCTCTTCTCCTGTTCCCTTAGCTAACCAAAGACTATGTTCTTTGTCATTGGCCTGACCCTGCAGGGCCACAGCGTCATTAGTGAGAGGCAGAGATAGGTTCGTAAGGTTGAGTGGAAACACATTGGTGAACCAAAGAGGAAGGGGAAAATGCAGCTTGTTTAGCTGACGCATCATCCCGTGCATTTCCTTGTGAGACAGGATCATTACTGTTCGTGTGTGCGGCACATTTCACAATAGCGAGTTTAGATGGAAACAAAATCACATTCAGGAGGTCGCTGATCAACGTGTGATGTTGTAAAGGTTTACCGGAAGATGTGACAAAACCACGCATTTTCCAAATTTGGCCAAAGTCATGAGTGACACCGAAAGCATATCTGGAAACGATGTAAGCAGTTGCCACCTTCCCACTGTCGAGTACACATGCTCTTGTGAGTGCGATCGGTTTCGCTACTTGAGCAGAGGTGTGTCGTGGCAACGCATTAGCTTCCAGAACATCAAAATCAGTGACAACAGCATAGCCGGCCAAATGAACATTATCAGATGGTCGGCTAGCAGAACCAGAATTTGGAATCGGAGTCTACAGCAAATCTGGTGTGGGGGAGGTGCAATCACTAATCACAGCGTGACAATCATGATCAGAAACACTGTCAAACATCAGAAGAAACGTGGGGTTTAAGGGTGGTGAGCGTCGCAAAGTGATGTTTGTGCTCGCAAGAATGATAGCTTCATAGCCAGAACGACGTGCAGCCGACAAATGTTGTGTTGCAGAAGTGGTCAAGATTGATACAACAGCATGAGGTGCACAGGCGACAGTCCTGAGCTAGAACAATGGAAGCAGATTTGTCAATCATTGCTGCTACTGCAGCCACTGATCTAAGGCAGGCAAGCATACCACGGACCACAGCATCCAAGTGACACAAGTAATATGCGATGGGGCGGTAATGAGAACCATGCTTTTGCACGAGGGTGGCTATGGCGTAGCCATCACGTTCGTTCACATGGAGATGGAAGGGCTGCTGATAGTCAGACAGTTCCAAAGCTGGAGCAGTGATGAGGGCCTGTTTTAGGCTGTTGAAGGCTTGTAGCATTTCATCAGGCCACTGAATGCATGTGGGTGCAGTTTGCAGTGTAGCAGCTCTCAAAGATCCAAAGATGCATACTCAAAAATCCAGTGTCTGCAGTAATCCGTCATGCCCAGAAAAGAAAGTATTTATATAGCTTCTTTGTGGTGGGAGGAGGCATGTTTCTCAACAGCTTAAAACGCTCAGGCGACAAAAGTCTTTCACCATTTCTCAGAACATGACCCAAGTAGGTGACCTCAGGTTTACAAAACTGCAGCTTAGCCAAGGGTGTTGGGTAAAAAAAAAGAAAAGGAAAATGCACTGAGCTTCAAGAAAGTAGAGAGAGTGAGAGGGAGGGGGTGAGTGTATGTGGAAAACCCAAAACTGAGCTCTGTGAAGATAGAGAGAATGAGAAGGGAGGGGTGAGTGTCCACCACTTGGAAAATACCAAGACCTCAAGGTTACAGGTGTGGACATCGGGTGCAGAGGTGAAGTGTGCCAACCACAACAACTGAAGTGTGCCAGCAACAAAAACTCAAACTTAGAAAAAACATTGCACGAGTAGAGAAAACATGACATTATTAAAATTAAAAGGGGGCCATGCCTGTTTAGGGCAGGGGCCTAATAAGAGTAAGATGACACCATTATTTTTTGGACAAATAGTATTAGTTTTAAGGAAAATAAGGGAGGAACCCTCCCCTAATTTACATAAAAGGTTGTGCACTTTGTAAAAGAATAAAAAGTGGGTACAGAGACCTACAATTCAGTCTGATCCGGATCTGACTCGGGTTTGTCCTCACTGTTCAGTGGGTTAGACTCTACTGCACTAAGCTCTGTTCTGATCATTTTGAAGGGGTTATCTCCACACTTTGTTGATCTTTTTATGACATGTTAACACCCTTTGAGACATTGATTTTGTTTCAGTTAATGTTGGAGAAATAAATGGTCCTTGATCACAGCTGGCTCATTTTTGGACCTCTATTTTTGACCGAACAGAGGCCCAATGTCCACCTTCAGCAAGTCTCCTCAAAAGCAAGATAGAGTCAGTGCGACATGCCTCCTCAGATGGTGAGGCGACAAGAAAATCATCAGCATTCTGCAGAAGTGTTGAGCCCCCCGGCAACGTAAGGTCATCCAGATCTCTTTTCACCGCTGCCGCATAAACTGTGGGGCTCGAAACGAAACCCTGAGGTAACCATTTCCATGCATCCTACCTGTATACGCAAACATTTACTGGCTGTCTGGATGCAAAGGAATTGAGAAAAAGGCTGAGCACAAATCAGTGACTGTGTAGTGTGTGGAACTGCACGGCAATGATAAACAATGAAACTGTGTCAGGAACTACAACAGCAGGAGGAATCACTATGTTATTGATAGCCTGAAGGTCTTGCACAAAACGCCACTCACCAGGGTGATTAGGTTTGGGATGGGCAACATAGGTGTGTTACATGGACTGGTGGTGGGAGTTAACATCCTGATCCAGAAGAGACTGAATAGATAGATAGATAGATAGATAGATAGATAGATAGATTACTTTATTCATCCCCAAAGGGAAATTAGGTTGTCATAGTAGACCAGTGTACTGAATACAATAAAATACAATAAAATAAATACAATAGAAATACAGTATAATAAAGTACTAAAATAGAATGTACAGTATACAAATATTGTATAAATATGATATATAATATCAATACAGTTAGTGTGTGACTGTGGCTCTGACAGAGGTAGATGAGTTGTAGAGTCTTATTGCCGTAGGTAGGAGTGATTTCCTGTATCGTTCCTTAGAGCAGCGGGGTTGAGCGGAGTCTGTTTCTGAAGCTGCTCTTAAACTTGTCCAGTGTTTTGTGGAGGGGGTCAGAGGGATTGTCAGTGATTGCCAGCAGTTTTGCCAGCATCCTGTCCTCCACCACCACCTCCAGGGTTTCAAGTTTGGAGCCAACAACAACAGGCTTGTATGATGGTGAGAGCAGGACTAGGTTGTGGTCTGACCTGCCCAGTGGTGGCAGGGGAGTCTTATTTTCCCGGGTGGTGCATGTCACAAACTGGTAGAAGGTTGGGAGTGTGGATGAGAGGGCAACATGGTTGAAGTCCCCTGTGATGATGATGAAGGCCCCGGGATGTTTTGTCTGTAATCCAGCAGTAACAGTGTGGATGACATCGCATGCTGCTTCTGCGTTCCCAGATGGAGGAATGTAAACAGTGATGGAGATGACACTGGTAAACTCCCTCGGCAAATAATGTGGACGAAGTCCGACGGCGACGAGCTCGATGTCTGGGCTGCAGACAGAGTGACATGTTCAATACCTGCAATGGTTTGTGGTGGTAACTTGTACTGTCTAATACGTGGCAATGATGCATTAGGTTTGAGTGTAACATGATGTGGAGGGGCAGAAAGTACCAAACCAACATGATTTTTATGTTTAGCCCACAAAACGGATGAAACCTTAGCGAGCTCTAAGGGAGGACCATAGATTGGTGGAGGTGGTGGTTTATGCAAAACGAAAACACTGTGTGTCAGGTCAATGTGTTCAGTCAGTGTTATCATGTACAGTTTGTCACCCAAATATGTGATTGTTTGGGCTGGCAGAGTAGATACGGCTCACCTCAAGGCCTGACACTGCGCCACCATGGCTCCAAGATGTTTTGGTTCACAGCCAGAGGATACTGCAACTGTGACATGGGGAGAAGAAAATTCAACATCAAACAATTTGCTTTGACGACCAGAAAGTTGAATTGAAATTGCGCATCCTTGTGGACCAACAAACAGACATTGCTCACTCACCAAACCCTGTTGTTGATTTATTACCGCGTCAGCTACCTGTTTATACTGCGCCGAAGGATTGAAGGCTGCTGTGCAGTGACACTGTAGCATAGGCTTCATGCCGGACATTAAAGCAGCACACAGAGGAGGGGCTTTAGCAATAGTTTGGATTCTGGGCACTGTGAACATAGAGAGCAAATTTGGCAGGTCCCAACAATACAAACAATCAGCTGCAGTTTTTAGAAATTGAAATGCATGTGGAGCTTTTTCATCAGAGAGACTCAGAAACAAACCATCAGGTGTACAGTGGACAGATGCATGCAACTTACAGAGCAAATCTCTTCCCATGAGATTTATGGGGCTTGAGTCAGAAATGAGAAATTAATGTGCTATATCATTACCCTCAACTGTGACATTTGTACATTTGGACATTGGCTCTTTCTGTGGAACACCTGAAACACCAACAGTTTTGACAAAGTTATTTGTGGGAACACACACATGTTCATTGGATTTTATGGTAGAAACAGTTGCACCACTATCAATCAGAATTTCAACAGTATTGCCATTAACCTGGACAGGCAAAACCGGGTCATCTCGTGGATTAGTAGAATGGTAGCTGCTTGCAACAGACAAGGTTGTTCAGATCCTGTTCCTCCTTGATTCTTGTCATTTCAGCTGCTCTTGTTTGTAAACCAGTTACCAGTCCAGGCATCATAGACACATTCACACGTTCAAGTGTTTGCTCAATCACACTTCTCAGTTCGTCTGAAATTTTCTCTTCCTTATACACATCCATTCCATTCCTCTGATTTGCCACACTCATCCACATCTGTACACATTCTTTCATGTATGGATAACCCCATACTGCATTGCCCACGGCAGGGTCCATGTTCATTTTGATCACTTTCAATTTATCTGCTTCAAACGAACCAACCATGGGCCACTCTCCATGTGTCCAGTCTTGCATGAGGTTAGTGAATGGATACACGTATTTCCAACCTTTTAAACGACCAACTACGCCAGCTGGTGTTCTCAAGGAGAATATTCTCTGGAGGTGTTTTGGTTGCATACTACCTACACCATGTGCCTCTACATCAGTTTGATTAGAGTTGGAGTGTGGTGTATTTGTGTCATTCTGTCTATTAGATGTGTGTGCCAATTTGGTGTGAGAATTTGTTTCACTCCCTGTTTTGGAAAGATGACCTCCCATCGTCAAACAAATACACTCAAATAAACATACAAGAACAACTTCAGAAGCATACAGGTCTCTGGGCTTACACAAATTTACAGTGATGCTGGTGTGAAGGCATTGACGATTTCTCTGTCCCGTGTATACACTTTTTATTGGCACCTCTTGCCTCCGGGCTTATCTTCTGGGGCTATTTTGTTTCCCGTCGGACACAGAGTGGGTGGTCCCGGATTTTGATCTCAGGCGAAGCAGACCTCTTTCATTCTATGCTGAAAAATTTCTTTTTCTATAGCCAGAGATCGCACCTAGGTCCCTCTGTGTTGGGCCTGGTTTTTCAGCTGCACCTCCAGATTAAAGCATCTCTTACACAGAATTACTAATAATAATAATTAATACATCACTTTAACAGAATGACAAACGTTTTGTCTCCCATTTTAAATTTATTGTTCATGATCTCGTCAAACTCTGACAAGGTAAGGCATGATATATAAAATTATACATCTGGAATTACCGAGTCGTAGTTCTGTTGAGATCCTGTTCGTGACGCCATTTGTTTGGGAGAAATGTGGTGATGCATTAAGAAGAAGCACCGGAGTCTTGGATGTCTTATACTGAAGAAATTTAATAGACTTGATTGATCAAGGAGAACAGAAGAGTCACCGACACAACATGAGTGCGTGATGCCACCTCAATTCTGAGGGCCAAGCTGCAAAGTTCAGATTCATATACTAGGAAGGTGGACCGAGCCCACAAAGGGAGATGTGCTAACATTCCATTGGCTATTGGGCATAAACATTAAGATAAAGACTCACACCATCTAGGTGATGCAAGAACAACAATGGTCTCTCTGTCCCTAGGAGAGAGTTCAGGGCAGATAAACTGTCTCTAGCAATGTATCTAAAAGAAAATATCTAATTCTCAACTTTCACCTATAAACAAAGAGGGATTGACCTTTAACTACACAAACTATACGGAGAAGTGAAATTCTTTCCTAACACTAACATCCACATTTGTTGATAGAAATCCCTGCAGCACTAGAGACTGTCTCGTGTGGATTAGCTGGCTTCATTTTCTCTAAAAAAAAAAAAAAAAAAAAAAAAAAATTGTGGTTCCTTGGCTCCATCCTTTGAGAGTTACAACTAATCAGATTGGGTCTGTACTCAAGCACAGCTACTGTATCTGTCTCCACATTTTATTGTCCTCTAAAAGGTCAGAGTTGCTTGAACTTGCGCGTGTGTATTACGGCTCAGTGAGTGACAGAGACGTGCAGAATAATATTAATGATGCAAAGCCTGCGAAGCTAGTTCGGGCAGACAACTCAAGCTGTGCCCGCCCTGATCAGCTGATCAGTCACGTGCTCCCCTTAACCAAATAGGGCGGGTTATTTAAACCCACCCAGCTTACCTGCTCTCCCCTGGCTTGCTGCCGGTGCTGCTGCTGCTGTTCTCTGCTGCTGGTACTGCTGGTACTGCTGGTACCGCTGGTACCCTTGCTCCTGCTACTGCTTTATCTCGTGCTGCTGCTGCTACTGCTGCTACTGCCCCTGCTGCCCCTGCTGCCCATGAGGTTTGTGTACTTTTTAGGCTTTTTGATCGTCATCCTTCCATTCCTCTGAGTCAGGCGATCTGTTAGCAGGAGCACTGGAAGTCCCCGAATCCGACCAGGAGGTGTCTTCCCCTTCCAGGGAGCAAAACGCTGTAGGTCCTCCTCGCCGTAGCTCTCGCCTGGTTCAGCAGCAATTGCAAGAATGGCCCGTGGTCCGGATCCTGGAAGCGCTGTACACCAACGGCGTTTCCGCCCCACCAGGCCTCAGTCACGACAAATTGCTTGAGTTCTTTTTAAACCATATCCCTGGCGCGATGGAGGATCCAGAGCCGGATCCCCCCGCCACTAGGAGCAAAAAGGGGAAAACTCCAGCTAAGAAACGCAGGGCGAAGTCCACCGTTCCCCCCAGGGAGAAAAGGAAGTCGCCCGCTCCCGCTCCCGCTCCACCAGCTTCTCAGGCCAATGCGGAAGTGTTGTCAGCCTTGTCAGGCATCAAGTCTTCATTAATCATCTTTAACAACCGTCTTGTTTTGCTAGAGTCTAACTCTGCAGGTCTGCAGTCAACTTCCGCTTCAGGCACGGAACCGTCGATGTCATCGGCAGAGCATCCCTCGTTGCCCCGAAGGACTCTGGGGACTGCAGTACCTGCGCCTACGACAGGAGCCCCGTTGTTCTCCCCAGCCTGGGCTATTCTCGATGCGCTCAGGAGCCAGATTATCGCAGCTCAGATCCTGGTTCTCCCTCTTCCTCTCGCTTTACGGGCATTTAAACTGATGGTGCTATGATATGTTGCTTGTTTTATCAGGGCAGGACGTTAATCTGGTAAAGATCATTTATTTGCGCTTCAGACTCATCAGATAGGAGGATGGTGGACTGTGGGGATTTTTCAGTGATCCTAAAAGATAATGACCGAGGCAGTCCAAATCCTTAACTTTGGCTGAGTTTAATGTAGCGTTTGGCGTCTTTAGAGACACAATCTGTGAAGTGTATCCCGAGCACAGACAGGAGCTGGACACCTACCTCACAATTATTCCTGACCTCGCTATGACCTATGGAGGAATGCTTTTCTATGAGTACCACAAAAGCTTCTCTTCAAAGTCAGCCATGTACATTCAAAAAATTTAACTAGCGTATCGACTGGTCAGTCATAGATCTCGCCTTGATCAGCAGGCATTTCACTGGTCGACAAGCTCTGTCATGCTCAATCTGCGGTTCTTTCAGTCACGGCTCCACACTCTGTCCCAAGTCCACATTCCAGGGCAATGCTCCTCGGCTCCCGGCTGGGACCCCTGTCGCTCACAAATCTCAGGTGCCTTATTGTCTGGGAAATACCACTCCTATTTGTATTAATTTCAATGAAAATGTCTGTACTTATAGCAATTGTAAATATTTGCATATCTGCAGCTGGTGCACAGACAGCCACCCAAGGTCAGTGTGTCCAAGATGGGTGCGCCCTGCAAAATCAGAGAAATAAACTCCATGCATCCATCAACGCCTGTGAACGTCCCGGCCCTCTCCAAGGCTCTCAGGAATCACCCTGTCAAAAGTTTTGTCAATTATCTCCTAACAGGACTTGTCCAGGGTTTTCGAGCTGGCCTCTGCTGGCTCCCCAAGACCACTCATGTCTGTAAAAAATTTGCAGTCGGCACTGAAAGAGCCAGAGGTCGTCGACGAATTGCTCAAAAAAGAGACTAGGAAAGGTTTTATGACCGTAAGAGAGTGCCTCTATCTGAGGAAAAAACTGTGGGTCCCAGCACGCGCCTCGAATTTTTAGGCATTATGTTGGACAGCGTTCTCATGCAAGCCTCTCTCCCTGAAGACAAACTGTGCCGCATTAGGGATATTTTAAAGTCATTTGCCTCAGCCTCCTCTGTGTCAAAAAGGGAGCTCCTCTCTCTGCTGGGTCATCTGAATTTCGCTATGAGGATTATTCCTCAAGGGCGTGCGTTTGTGTGCTGATTGCTCGACCTGTCTAAAATGGTAAAAAATCTTCAGGACAGTATCACGTTGGACCAAGGGTGTCTGTCTGACATTCAATTCTGGTGTGGAATGGCATTTCTTCTATAATGATGTCTCAGAAACCTCTGCTTCAGTCGAATTTTTTCCAGACGCTGCTCCCTCTGTTGGTTTTGGGGGTTTCTTCAAAGGGAATTTTGTTTTCTGGAGCTTGGCCTAAGGAAATGTTTGATCTGCCTCCAGATTCCAAGTCAATCGTGCTGTTTGAACTGTATCCCATTGTGGTGGCCTCTCTATTGTGGGGCAGTAGAGTAGCTTACCTGCTCTCCCCTGGCTTGCTGCCGGTGCTGCTGCTGCTGCTCTCTGCTGCTGGTACTGCTGGTACCCTTGCTGCTGCTACTGCTTTATCTCGTGCTGCTGCTGCTGCTACTTCCCCTGCTGCCCATGAGGTTTTGCAAACCCACCACCTCCCCAGCATCCACCTGTGGGCTCTGTCTCTATGATCCCCTGCGGGGGTCTGCTTTCATTCCCTGATAGGTCTGTCAAACAGATCATTATTCAGGGAATGAATAACTGAGACATAGCCTGACGCCAAACCTGCTGCAGCCATGCTCAAGAATAGGCTACCTATGCTGTGCTTCAGCTTGCTTATGTCCAATAAATTATTTATTATCATTCCAGAGTTGTCTGACTGAACTCAAGTAAAAGTAAAAAGTAACCATCCAAATATTTACTTGAGTAAGAGTAAGAAAGTACTTGGAGAAAAAACTACTCAAGTACTGAGTAACTGCTGAGTAACCTCTGATTTATTTGTTTAATAATGAGGACTTGAATGTGATGAAAAAATTAAAAAGCAATGGACAAATTCAGATCTTGTCAAAGAACATCACTAAACAACTTAAGAAGACAATAAATGAAACACATAAATTAAGGCTAATTCAGCCACAATGACTTACATATACTTGCATACAGAGATCTATGAACTTTTGTTACGGCCGCAGCTCAGGAGTTTTGTGTGTGTCGCTGGTTTCCTGATGTCTATCTCTCCCTCCGAGCTGGGCCTGACTGTGTTGCTCCTCCTCCCTGCTTTTGATTGGTGCGGCGTCCGAGGACCTCAACCCTCCAATCCAGGAGATCCGTGGATCCTGGGTTCCGATTGGTGCGGCACTCGTCTGTCCCTCCAATACCGGCCGTCTACCTGAGTGCCGTCGAGTTAAAACCCCCGATGCTCCTCCACTCGTGGCGGCTGTCTGCTAGTGACTGCTTGCCCTTTGTGTGTGTAGCTCGGAAAACTTGTATAACTGTGGTCCTTGTAACTTGTAGCCGAGTGGCTTTGTTCCGCTACCAGTTTTGTTTCGTTATTGTTGTTATAAATCGCCAACTGTGGAGAGCGGCCAGGGTTGGAGATAGTTACTAGAGATTTGATGCCCTTCCCGGCAGAAACTTTGTTGTGTTGTTTACTAGGTGTAGGGGTGCTGGTCCTTTTGTACTTTTGGTTTTACCTCACGAACTAGCCTTTGTTTTCCTTTCCTTTTGTTTGTTTGTCATAGTATTTAAGTGGTTGAGCAGCTCGTTGTGAGTCCTCTTTTTGTTATATTACTTTTTTGATTTGACCAGCATCCACCGGCACTCTTCCTCAGTTGTTTTTTGTTCAATTATTCTAAACATTACCCAATGTGAAAATAAACTTGTCTTACCTTTATCCATCATTGTCTCTGTGTTGCGTTCCCTTTCCCCTGTGAGCCGGGGTTGTAACAACTTTCCATAAACTGTGTGTGTGTCTATCTGTCGTCACACATACTGTTCACGCCTCCACATCGTCCATTAATTCCTGATCAGTGGACACCTCCTCGGCCATCATCCCTCACACACCAGGACTGATGTCAGCAGCCTATTCACAGCTGCAGCACATCTGCTACTCACTGCAATGTTTCCTCAAATTTGAGTCTGAGTGGCTGCCTCTGTTTACCGTGGAGATTTTGTGTGCAGTCATGTAAAAGTACTGCTTCTTCTTCTCAAATATACTTAAGTAAAGGTAAAAAGTATGCTGCATTAAAACTCCTCTGACAAGTACAATTTATCCAAAAAGTTACTCAAGTAAATGTAACGGAGTAAATGTAACGCATTACTACCCACCTCTGCCCGTTGCTAAAAACTTTGTGGAGAAAATGAGAGCAGGATCCAACTGGACTAAGCGGGCCCTGGCCATAAAAGGAGTAATGAAGACTAATGGGCATATAATTTGCCGGGAGATGGGACACAAATGAGAGGCTGGTGGAGAGGGTGGTAGCTGGGACAATGACTAATGACAACTCCATCCCACAATCAGGACAGTCACCTACTCAGAGGATCATTGGCCTTTTGGTCTGGACATCTGGCTCATAGACCACATTCTCATTTATTGTCAAATACACACCGCACACACACACCCAGAGTGTTGAGATCAGAACCAGAGAGCAGCACATGGGTCAGAACACTTAGCATATTATATTTGTTCATATTGTATATTGGCAGGCAATATTATTAACAGGCAGTGGCTGAGACAGTATAGTGCTAATGCAAGGTTTCAAGTTAATTAAGCCCCACCCCCACAAGTTGACAGGTTTATCTGGTTAGTTAGTGACATGTGAAACCCTGACTGAGATTGTCATTGGTTCACTGCAGGTCAAAGTAGCTGATGCAGTTACCAAATCTGCTATTCGCCATTACAGTATTGTGAAGGTTTTAAACACTGGAGGTATCACAAGTTAAATACAGTAACTGTCCAATATAAAGCAAACTCATCAAGAATGCAGTAAAAACAATCCAACATCCAACATCTGTGACTTACTTGTTTTAGTGCAGCAGCAATGTAAAAAAGGCTGGAATACTGCATGATAAACTAAATAGAAATAGAAAATAGAAAATACTTTATTGATCCCCAAAGGGAAATTCATTAGATTTACGAAGATGGATTCACAAGGCAGGTAACAGATCACTGCTTTGTGTCTGTAAGATCTTGGTTGCAGTTTTTTTTTTTTTTGGGGGGGGGGGGGGTGGACTATATTACAATAGTGTTAATAATAATGAAATGAATTGATAAATGGACAGATTTTGTATGACCTTCTTTGTACATTGATTCCTACAGAAAAAATATTCTCTTTCAAAAAAGAGAAAACAGATAAACCCTGTTGCGGTGGTTCTCAAACTTTCTTTGGCACCCTCGCCTCAGGAGAAATAAAGGTCAGCATAATAGCATCAGCAAACTCATGTTGATTTTCCCTACATAAATCATATTCTCTCTGCCTCACCAGTCCTTGCCCTGAGTCAGACACCCACCCCCTGCAGTCTCTCTGTGGCCCACAGAGTGCAAACCACTTCCTGCTGGAGTCATAAGTTTTTTTCAAAGTGATGAAATTAAACATGTACAGTTCACATTATTCAACTGAAATATGCATTTTCAAGCACTTAAAGGTCTGATTACTTATTATTATTACTTATTATAAAAACAGTGGCTTCCTATAACGGCCAGGTAAGGTGTGCATTTAAATTCAAACTCAGTTACCTATAGGTCTATTTGTATAAACCACATAAACCATTTGTCTTCATCAGCCGTCTGAAGAACAGAACATCACTGATGCCAAAGTCAGTTTCTGTAATGATTGTTGATGTTGCCTCCTCTTGTGCTCCTCTCTCATGGGGTCTCCATTGCTATGCAGATGATACACAACTCTATGTCCTGTATACTGGACTCAGAACACAGACTCAAAGGCGATGTGCAGTGATAACAGATTTATTGACTGAGGGAACAGGGCAATGAAGGGAGCAGGGGCTGGGCAGCGGGGCAACTGAGGGGCTGTGAGCAGCGATGGAGCAGAGGCTGGCAAATGGCTGGCGAAAGGGAGCTGAGTGGAAGGGGTCTGTTCAGAGAAGCAGGTACGTTTTCACAGGAAAATGCTGGAGAAGTAACACACTGGGAAAAGACTGCAAAATTGGCCTGACGCTATGTTACCACGAGGGATACTGCAACAAACCGGCACCCAGTGACTGAGAAACTGGAGCAGTAAAGCTGAGGCTTGATGAGCATCAGGTCACCTGCAGCAGCTGCCTGCTTCCTGGACCTGCCACTGGAGGAGAGAGAGTGAGAGACATGCAAAGGAAGGAGGGGAGAACACAGGGAAACTGACTGCACAGGTGTGGATGTGACAGTTTTCTCTAAACTCTAAAACTCTAAACCTGAAGCAGTCATAGTAACAGAGTCTGCATCAATGACTTGTCCTCCAGTTGGGGTCCCTTATCTAATATTGTTTGTAAAGCGGTTCACAACCTAGGTGTCATTTTTGACCCCAAACTTTGTTTTGATGCTCAGGTGTCAAAGTGATGCAGTCCTGTTTTGACAAACTCATTACACAGGTCCTTGCAGCCTTTCTCTGGCTACCTGTGACTTTTAGATGTTATTGTTTGTTCTTAAGTCTTGCACACTCAGGCTCCAGCCTTCATCTGCAAGCAGCTGTCTCCTTACAACCCTGACTGAGATCTTCCAGCAAGACACTACTAGTGGTCCCTAAATCTCTAAAGGTCACATAGCATTTCTGAACTCAGTGGTCTCTTTTAAACTTCTGCTTAAGATTTAGTTTCACTGTTTGGCCTTTTTTTTAACTGCTGGCTTTTACCATGTTCTTGTCAAAATTTAGGGTCTCCATTAACTGCCACTTGTTTTTATTATTTAAATTAAAGGCGCAATAAATACTTGGTGGTGCAGAGATGGAAAAGACTGTCCAACTTCATGATTAGCCTACAGGATCATACTTTTTTTTCATCACACTATGCAATTTGTGTGTCACTGCAGACATTTGGAAGTTCCTGTTTGCAGCATTACAGATGCTTCCTATTTTCTAAAATCTGAGAGTGGCAGCGACAGCAGTCAGAAGGCTTTGTGGGACTGGTGGAGATGCTCCACTCTGTTTCATTTCCGTCTTTTTTCATTCAGTGTTCCAGAGCCCTCTCTTTCAAAGAGAGCCATCTGAATGTGCAAAGCTTGTAATACTCTCTGATTAATTGGCTGGGCTTTTCCAGCACTTTGGCCTGATAGCAGCAGAGGGAGCTCAGTAATGGCAGTATCATTTTCATGCTGCTTTAAGTGGGACTTTATTATAGGAAATAAAGTGGCTGGTAAGGCTGTAAAGTGGCTGAGTGAGGGGAGTGGCATTCTGCTTTTATATTTCTGTGTTACATAGATCAGGGCCAGGGCACATTCATTCCCCTGTTGTTAAAGGAAACTACATCTGCTGGAGCAACACTGACCACACACAGTGTAGCCATAGTAAATAATACTGTGAGAGCGCTCTGCAAGGGCTAATTGTCTGCACTGAAAGACTTTTTAATAGGGGGGATAAGTGGGATAACTTCACATATTTGAAAGCATTACAATTGTTTTTGCAATGACATATCATTAACGATAAGAATGTTAGGTGAACGCCTCGGGCAGTTGTTGGGTAAAAAGAGGAAAATGCACTGAGCTCTGAGAAAGTAGAGAGTGAGAAGGGAGGGGCGAGTGTATGTGTAAAAAAACAAACTGAGCTCTGCGCAGATAGAGAGAGTGAGAAGGTGTGTGTGGCACCTGGAAAAATACCTAGACTTCAGAGCTACATAAAGTACCTAAACTTCAGAACTACAGGTAAAGTGTGCCAACACCTTATTAGGAAATACCAAAGTAGATTCATTGGGTAGCCTATAAAGATAATTGTCAGATCTATTACAAAAATACCAAAGTATCCAGTTTATCAAAAATAATTGTACAAATAATCGTCATCTATATTAAATCTTTTTTTGGAAAAAGATAACTTGAATTTGGCTTGGAAATAATGGAGTCAAAACAGAGCCAGTACAAAAAGAGAAAACTTATATAAGACTCTGCATGTTGAAGAAAGACACTATTAGAATCAAAGGAGGCCTCACCTGTTTAGGGCAGGGGGCAGTAGGAGAAAGATAACACCATTATCTTTGGACAAATAATATTATTTTAAGAAAATAAGGGGAGTCCTCCCCCCCGCCATACCAAGCTCTGTTTGTTCCGATCATTTGTTCCAAACTTTGATTTTTTATGATTTAATGTTGGAAAATAAATGGTCCTTGATCACAACTGGCCCATTTTTGGATCTTTATTTTTGACTCAACATAGTGCGGTGAGAAGGGTACAGTCTCATGATTATAATTAACCCAATTTAGATAAGGTCAATGAGAAGTTTTCCATTGAGTCTATAGATAAATCTAGGCATCATTTTACTCAGTGTTAGATATGAGGATGAGGTCAGACGCTCTAATTGCATTCCAAGTAAAGTTAAAAGCAGGCAGAAGAATAGAAATATAACAGTGTTGGTGCCACGGTTGTTCACTTGGTGCATACAAGTAGGTGATTCTCCAATATGATCCATGGCCATTTGCTGCATGTCTCTCCCTGACTTTCCTGTTTATTTCCATTTTTATAATAATAAAGTGCCCAGAAAATAAAACAAGTGAGAATTATAACTGCTGCAAATGGGGGTGTTTAAACAATGCCTTAGGTGAAGATGATCCAGGTGTGTGAGTCACAGGTGGCTGAAGGTATCTTGTCTGTCTATATATGTTATATAGGCATGCAATCCAATGGCATGGAGATATTGCAGCAGCTTCTTCATTTTAGCAGCGTACACATTAAAAACAGTCTCCAGCTGCTCCCAGATCTCTAACATCTCTCCAGCAAGAGATGAGTATCTCTTGCATTATAGGACAACGTGCATCACAGTTTCTGATTCTCCACAATCACACTGTCCGTCAAGGTATTTCCCAATCAGATCCAGACCACTTCTAAGACCACAATGTCCTAGTCTTAGGGGGCTACTCTGTTCCATCCTGACTTTCAGACCAAACCAAATTTATCTGCCTGAGATTTCAGAGATGAAACAATGATTTAACCAGGCCTTTTCCGGCCGCTATGCCAATATCCAAGACACCCTCCACTGTGCCACTGCCCTTGACCCGCGTTTCAAAGACCTGGCGTTCCTTGATGATGAAACCAGCAAGGACACAATCTTTATGAAGATTGCAGCAGAGGTGGTGAACATGGATGGAAATGATGAGGTAAGATTTAGACTACTCAACTAACTCACTCACTCATTTTCTCTCTCTCTCTCTCTAATAATGAATACTGATTATGTATTATACTGATTATGGTCAGGCAGGTGACAATAACAAAGACATGCTGAAGGCAGCTCACAAGGTGACAGGAGCCTTCACAAAGAGGAGGACAGTGAGCATGAGGAAGAGAGTGAGACAGGTTTGTTTAGTCAGGATATTTAGGAGCCTTGATAAAATATTTTGTGGATCATGTGAATGTTCAATTCAATAACTGCAGGAATGAGGAGATAAAACAACAAGTACACCAATGCAAATGACAGTAAGGCAATGGCAAGGCAAGGCAATTTTATTTGTATAGCCCGTTTTTACAAACAGTTTGTTTCAAAGGGCTTTACACAGCATCATGACAACATCCTCTGCCCTTAGACCCTCAAATCGACTGAGGAAAAACTCCCAAGAAAACCCTTTAACAGGGAAAAAAAATGGAGAAACCTCAGGGTGAGCAACAGAGGAGGGATCCCTCACCCAGGACGGGCAGACGTGCAATAGATGTTGTATACAGACAAAGAAAACTATTTACAACATGAAATATGGAAATCATGGAAATGGAATCAGTCAGTTAACGGGAAATGAAAATGATGAAGGCAGCTCCTGGTGGGCAGGGAGAGAAGGCCAGCTTAATGGGACTACTGGACGGCAGACTGGGTCATGAGCAGGGAGTGCAGACCGGTTTAACAGCAGGAGAAAGGAGGTGATGGAGGCGGTGGTTGGTTGGTTGGATGGAGCTCTGAAGAGATCTGTGGAAATGCAGAGAGAGTGCGAGACACCAAGGCCAGACTACAAAGTGCAACAAATAATGGCAGTTCAAAATGTGAGGAGAGGAGAGGAGAGGAGAGGAGAGGAGAGGAGAGGAGAGGAGAGGAGAGGAAGGAAGGATAGGGCTCCATGTAACCTGATGTGTCCCCCAGCAGTTTAAGCCTATAGCAGCATAGCTATAAAATGGATCAGGTCTACCTGAGCCAGCCCTAACTAAAAGCTCTCTCATAGAGGAAGGTCTTAAGCCTAGACTTAAATGTAGAAAGAGTGTCTGCCTCTCTGACCCATGGAGAGAGCTGGTTCCATAATAGAGGAGCCCGGTAACTGAAGCCTCTACCTCCCAGTCTGTTTTTAGAGATACTGGGGGTCACTAACAGACCTGCATTCTGGGAGCGAAGTGCTCTGGCAGGACAGTATGGGATAATGAGGTCTTTCAGATAAGTTGGAACTTTGTTATTAAGAACCTTGTAAGTAAGTAGAAGGATCTTGAAGTCTATTCTATATCCTACAGGAAGCCAATGGAGAGAAGCTAGAATGGGAGAGATGTGCTCTCTCTTACTAACTCTTGTCAATACCCTCGCTGCAGCATTCTGGACCAGCTGGAGACTCTTCAGAGAGGTTTTTGGACATCCTGACAAGAGAGAGTTACAGTAGTCCAGCCTAGAAGTAATAAATGCGTGGACCAGTTTCTCAGCATCACTCTGAGAGAGGATATTTCTGATCTTAACATATTGCGTAGGTGAAAGAAGGCAGTCCTAGTCACATGCTTTATGTGAGAGCTGAAGGAAAGATCCTGGTCAAAAATGACTCCAAGGTTCCTCGCTGTTGGACTGGAGTTCAGGGTGATGCCATCCAGAGTAGCAATCTGACTGGAGAATGTGTCCCTGAGATGCTTAGGTCCAATCACAATAACCTCTGTTTTTTCAGAGTTCAGTAGTAGGAAGTTAAAAGACATCCAGGATTTGATGTCTTTCAAGCAATCTTGAAGATTGATGAGGCGGCCTCTATCATCTGGCTCTATTGATAGGTAGAGCTGAGTATCATCAGCGTAACAGTGGAAATTGATGGAGTGCTTACGGATTATATCCCCTAATGGAAGCATGTAAAGAGAGAAGAGAACTGGCCCTAAAACTGAGCCCTGCGGCACACCATACATAACTCTGCTGTACTTTGAATGGTCATTATTAACATTAACAAATTGAAATCGGTCAGATAAGTATGAAGCAAACCATTTTAGAGCAGATCCTTTAATCCCAATTTCATGTTCTAGTCTATGCAGCAAGATACTGTGATCGACGGTATCAAATGCAGCACTGAGGGCACTGAGGTCCAGAAGTACAAGTACAGAGACAAGACCTCTGTCGGAAGCTATAAGGAGATCATTGGAAACTTTGACCAGTGCTGTTTCAGTGCTATGGTGTTCCCTAAATCCAGATTGGAAAGCGTCAAAGAGCTCGTTACTGTGCAGATGTTCATGTAGCTGCACTAGGACAACCTTCTCAAGGATCTTAGAGATGTAGGGAAGGTTGGATATATATATATATATATAGCAGCTCTTCCTCACCCTCAGTGGTTGACACCATGATTAAAGGGTAAACAGCATATAAGGATTGTGGGAAATGTAGGCAAATTTGCATAAGAAATGTAGGAAGTCGGTATGCAGACAGGCCGCAAGAGTCTGGTCTGCTCACAGTATCCCCAACTCTGTGGGGGCCTTAAGAGACTGCAGTATTGTAGTTCACTAGCCACCAATAGACTAAGTGTCTAACAGACAAAGGTGACCGAAGAAGAAGAGATAACATTGTGACAGAGAATATTTTGATATGCCATAAACCAGGCATCTCCAAACTGTTCCACAAAGGGCCGAGTGGCTGCAGGTTTTTGTTTTTCCGACCAAGCAGCAGCACCAGACTGGACTCATTTAATCAACTGATCTCAGTCTTCAGACAGCTGATTGGTCAAACTGTGTGCCCTTGATTGGTTGGAACAAAAACCTGCACCACACCAGCCCGTTGTGGAATAGTTTGGAGATGCCTGCCATAAACAGTGGCAAAAATAAAAGGCTGTACTCAAATAGTGGTAGGGATGTGGTCTGTACTGTACATACAAGACACAGACCAATGGAAAGGAGCTGCAGCCATCCCTGACATTTTTACATGTTGTTCTTTAACCTGAGCACTCTGGCTGAACGACAGTATGCACCTCCATTGACTGTTTACCTTGGTGTCCCTGTTGGTAACGTGCTAGTCACAAACCACAGTAAGAGCCTGTCACCTGCAGCCTTCAGTTCACTGCCTCTGTTTGTCCCATTCCTCCTATTTCAAAGTGAATCATATATCAATTAGAACACCATGGGCTCTAATTTCATAGACCTGGAGGAAGTGCAGCGCAGTGCCGCTCCGCCGCGCCAAGGGGGCGTGTCTAGGCGCACACCATTATCGCACACCACGCACCCTGTCCTCCTCTTTCCCACCTCCGTCCCTCCTACCAGCGCAAGTGGCAAAGAGGGAGAGGAGAAGGTGTGAGTGGGTTTAACACAGCCAATCAAATGAGCTCCTCTCCTCACTTTTAAATCCGCTGCGGGCGGGGCCCACTGCAACTTTCGTCATTTTAAATTTCGACATGGACGAAGGAGACGGTGACACCAGACATCCAGACTTCTCCCAGGAGGAAACTGATGTTTTGGTCTGGCAGGTCCAAGCTCACAGTGACCGAATATATGGTAAAGGAGGCATCACCAAGCTCCGTGGCCTGGTCCTTGTCAGCGAGTGTCTCTCTTTTTTCTCTTTTCTTTTGAATTCTCTGAGATGAGAGATGCTGAATATATCCTTACTATCTGATGCCGCGGCTGTTTGTGGTTGAGAGAGATGTGAACTCGTTAGTTTGCATCACAGTTTCAGCTGTTCATTCAGTCAAGTTGAGTTTCCATTACATGTGGCAGCCGCCTTTGATCTGACATCAGATGTGACAGGACAATTGATATAGATATACATTTATGTGCTGATTCAGATAGTTGCATTGAATAGTGGTTGTTGTGATTATTCATTGCATTGAAATGTGTCTGACATTCTGGAAACCTGCCTGTGAGGTTTTGGTGACGTGTGCGCACTGTGTGCTGGTCAGCCAAACTACCACTCGACCAGCAGTGCTCCGCCTTGCACCAAGCGTAGACCAGGTTGGAGCTGGCAAGCTTTCAGCGCACTTTCGGCGCACTTTCGGCGCGGCTTTTTGGCACGAAATTGTCACTGTGCCAAGTTGAATCTGTCGACACCTCCCCCTACTGCGCCGCCACACACCCATCTTGGCGCAGCCTCGGTCTGCCAAATTGACTGCGCGCAGTGTTGCGCCAGACGAAATTACCACTGCGCGGGATTTGCCGCCGTCCGACATGCCTGCGCCTGGTGCGATATTAGAGCCCAAAAACCCCCATTAACCAAGTAATTTAGATTCATGTCTGTAGCTTCACCCTGCTTACCAGTGTCCAAATAACCATTACATAAGGGTCCAAGAGTAACAGTGGGGTCAGTAGATGTGGTGCCGACTTCAAAATGTATTGGCAATACATTTTAGAACCCATGTGTAACTTCATTCCCATTTCTCACCCCCGGGATCGAACCCAGTTACTTTTTCAATTACTTCAGTGAGGAACTCAGTGTGCTTTACAATGTTTTACATGTAGTCATACATTTTGTACAGCCTGCTCTGAATAATCTTCCCATCTGTAATTCTTGACAAACAAATGCAAGAAAAGAAAATCACAGATTTAACAACACCTTACTGAGATGAAAAGTTACAAGCAATAAAACCACATCCTGCAGAAGCACACTCTACTATACCCAGCAGAACCCACAAGCTCGGACTTTAATTTCAAGTGAATTAAGACTCTTCTTTGCCTCACCCTCAGTACAATCAAACAGGAGCTTTCATTTCATGGCTACAGATATAATAAAAATAACAACAGCCAATGCAGTCATCTCCACACGGGTAAGATGACAGGCCACTTATATCTCTTTTATTAGGCCCACACCCTCTGAGATACGTCAGGAGGGAACGCATCCCGCCATGTTTTTATTGTGCTGCAATGCTGAGTATGGGGCGTGCCTGCAGGATGCCATCCAAAGAGCCACACAGCTCCACTGACACACATCAGAAATAAATATGTCATTATTCTACCTGTTTGATGAGCAACACAAATAAATGCTGATGCTCAGCCAGTCAGCTTGATCAGATGGATTAATTCCTGACGAAACCACATAGCAAGAAGGGAGCTGACCCAGCTGCAGATTAAAATAAGCTTTTATTAGAATCCTGAAAATTCATTAAATCTTTTTTTTTTAAGAAGTTATTTTACTTGTATTTTTGCCTTCATTATAGCTGCAGTGGGAGAGAGAGAGAGAGAGAGAGAGAGAAGTTGAGGAGAGAGAGAATAACTGGGGCACAGCCCTTTTTCTTTTTTAGAGCGAAAGTGTTATTTACAACGCTGTAAATCAGGTCTAACTATGTACAGTAATAAGCCAGAGACCTGTGGGCTGATTAATATATCAATAGATTTTAGGTAAAAGGTCACTGAAAGCTTCTCAGAGGGTTGTCGAACATTCACATGTAATCTGTCAACTGAACAAAAAGCATTCATTTTTAATACAACAACACAAGAATGATTTCTCAGGCCCTGGAAAAAGGCTTGAAAATGAATTTCATGCTGTGCTACAATTATCTCTTTAAAGCCCCTACAAGGAACTTTTAACTGGATATGCAAAAGTCTGTGGTTTCTGCTGATGTCTCTGTGACCTGTGAACAGCAAATGAGGCCATCAGTGGGATAAGCTATTTCTAAATAGTGTAACTCTTTACCTTTGGGAAGCAGTGGACGGGTCGGTCCACCGGACGCTGAAACGATGTAAGACACTCAGACCGGAGGAGAAGGCACACTTGACGAAGCTATAAATTGGCATTGAGTTGTTGCTAGGCTAGCAAGTAAAAACTGAGCTCAATTTCATCGCGATGTTTTTGTCATGGCTGATGTTGGGATGGGATCCTCAAAGAGAAACCTACTGCTTTTGTCCACAGGGGACGCCAAAATCAACACAAAATTAATGTTCTTTGTATAGGAGCTTTAACTTCATCTCTTTGAATATCTTGCTGAAATCAGCACAACCTAAAATCCTATACTAAAATGGGGGGGGGGCAGGCTACTGAATCTCTGGTATACTGTGTGGATATGACATGGCAGCTGTCATAAGGCTCAGGTTAAACCCATTTTAAAGCATGAACAAATACATGAATGTTTTTACTGCAGGCAAAATGCTGATGTAAATGATTTTCATGTACTAATCAAGTAGTCCACTTAAATACAATGATGTTGGCGAGTACAGCTGCCATGAGATTCAAGCCAGGTTTTTATATTGTGTAATTTGTCTGCTGTGTGAGAATTTATTGTTTGTACTTTGAGGATTTTAAAACTCACTGACTGAGTTGGCCTACATGGACACAGACACTTACTTTCATACATATGCATGTACTCTACATATATACCCACTCAACTCTGAGAAGGGACATTTCTCTTCAACTTGTGTTTGTATGAAACATGTGAATGCAGTGGTGTCATACAGACAAAGAACATAACATGCATTCCATCTATGGCTCAGTTCAGGCAACAAAAAGACATATAAACAGATACTTTAGTAAACACATACATCATCACAGTTATGTTTTATATAAGATGTCTTTTATGTTTAGGTGCAAAGACGCCATATTCTGAGGAGACAGGGTTGCATATCCACACACTTATCCAACAGCATTTTCACTTAGGGAAGGGTGAGTGGGAGAAATTCATTTTAAATCTATAAATCTATTTTAGACATTAGCATCAGACCAAGACCAAGAGTTGAGATGAAAGCAGACTGTTTCACAGCCTTTCACTCTATGAAATCTACTGAGCTTAATGATCTAAGAATTCAATCAAGATTCAGCGACTCGCCGTCCCCCTGCAGATGTTTCTACATGTTCTTTGCACTTTTTAAACATTAGCCTTAATGACCAGAGTCTGTTTTTTTCTCTCTGTCCATCACATTTTTATCATTTGTTCTGAGTGGAGCCTTGGCTTTGAACACATCAGAGTAAAGCAACACAGGGAACGGGGGGTGACAATGAGAGCAAATGTGGAAAATGAGTGTCTCTGCATTGACCATGTGGGATATTAGACTGTTGTCTGTCAAAGAGTGAAACAACAGCTGCTGCTCTCTGTAAGTGCACTTTACAACAAATAGAGATAAATGTCTGGTGAATGGCAGAAGCCCTGTGCACAGACACATCTGTAATGTTGAAGAGTGAGTGCTGCAGATGTTTATAATGCTGGAAGACAAGGACTGTCAGTGTGTGATGGAGGACAGTTCTGATAATCCTGAGGGACATTTTTTTTAATGTTTTACAGTTTTAATGTGTATGCATGATGCACCTGAACAGATTGTCTGTTTTTTCCTATGTGTTTTAACCAGAGAGGGGGAACTGAGTATCCCAAATAATTCTATAATTAAGATGAATTATGAGTGCACAACAGTCCTGCCAGGGTGATAACCCTTGGGAACTAGAATGTAACCAATGTTAAATTAACATATTATTATTATTATCATTATTAGTATTATTATTAGTAGTAGTAGTGGTCATAGCACTCATTTATTTTTAAAATGGGACAACACATATTGATGAACATTAGCATGTGAATAAGTGAGATTATAGCCCCGTGGTTAATTTCCAGCTCCAGTCCCACTGGCAGGTGTTAAACAGAAGAACAATGAAAACAAACAAATTGTATATATATATATATATATATATATATATATATATATATATATATATACACTGCTCAAAACAATAAAGGGAACACTTAAACAACACAATGTAACTCCAAGTGAATCACGCTTCTGTGAAATCAATCAATCAATTTCACATGCTGTTGTGCAAATGGAATAGACAACAGGTGGAAAGTATAGGCAATTAGCAAGACACCCCCAATAAAGGAGTGGTTCTGCAGGTGGTGACCACAGAGCACTTCTCAGTTCCTATGCTTTCTGGCTGATGTTTTGGTCACTTTTGAATGCTGGCGGTGCTTTCACTCTAGTGGTAGCATGAGACAGAGTCTACAGCCCACACAAGTGGCTCAGGTAGTGCAGCTCATCATCCAGGATGGCACATCACTGCGAACTGTGGCAAGAAGGTTTGCTGTGTCTGTCAGCGTAGTGTCCAGAGCATGGAGGCGCTACCAGGAGACAGGCCAGTACATCAGGAGGCGTGGAGGAGGCTGTAGGAGGGCAACAACCCAGCAGCAGGACTGCTACCTCCACCTTTGTGCAAGGAGGAACAGGAGGAGCCCTGCCAGAGCCCTGCAAAATGACCTCCAGCAGGCCACAAATGTGCATGTGTCTGCTCAAACGGTCAGAAACAGACTCCATGAGGGTGGTATGAGGGCCTGACGTCCACAGGTGGGGGTTGTGCTTACAGCCCAACACTGTGCAGGACGTTTGGCATTTGCCAGAGAACACCAAGATTGGCAAATTCACCACTGGCGTCCTGTGCTCTTCACAGATGAAAGCAGATTCACACTGAGCACATGTGACAGACGTGACAGAGTCTGGAGATGCCATGGAGAACGTTCTGCTGCCTGCAACATCCTCCAGCATGACCGGTTTTGGCAGTGGGTCAGTAATGGTGTGGGGTGGCATTTCTTTGGGGGGCTGCACAGCCCTCCATGTCCTTGCCAGAGGTAGCCTGACTGCCATTAGGTACCGAGATGAGATCCTCAGACCCCTTGTGAGACTATATGCTGGTGCGGTGCAAGACAATGCTAGACCTCATGTGGCAGGAGTGTGTCAGCAGTTCCTGCAAGACACAGGCATTGATGCTATGGACTGGCCCACCCATTCCCCAGACCTGAATCCAATTGAGCACATCTGGGACATCATGTCTCGCTCGTGTATATATATATATATATATATATATATATATACATACACATACATACATATATGTGTGTATATATATATATATATATATATATATATATATATACACATATATATATATATATATATATATATATATATACATATATATATATATATATATATATATATATATACATATACATATACATATATATATATATATATATATATATATATATATATATATATATATATATATACATATATATACACACATATACATATATATATACCTATATATATATACACATACACTTAAGCCCAAAATTATTCATACCCCTGTCAAATACAAGGGATTTCTTCATTTTTTTCACTCACAAATTAGTATTTCACCTCAGTTTTTACTTAAATAGGACAAAAAAGAAAGTCTGAAGCCATAACTGATTTGTGTTTAGATAGAATGTGTAAATAAACATCTTTAACAGGGTGAAAACAAAAAATCACACTGTCCAAAATTATTCATACCCCAGTGATACAAAGACCGATAGCTACAGGATATTCAAACGAACCGTTGTCTCTGGGTCTAAAGTGTTTAATATTGTTCTCAATGTTGCTGAGTTGTTGTATTTTGTTTTTTAACCAGTTTTCAGACTATAAAAGTCGCCTTGCTTGTGACATTTCAGTCATTTTCGAGTCAACACAAGACTTGCCATGGCAAAGACCAAGGAGCTCAGTGAGGACTTGAGAACACACATAGTAAATGCCAAAAAGGAAGGGAAAGGGTACAAAAAAATTGCCGTTGCAAAGCATCATCCAAAAGTACCAAAAATTTCACACGGTCAAACACCTCAAAGGCCGTGGCTGGAGGTCAATAGTGTCACCTCGGCTTGCCAGAAAGATCAAGCGGGATGTTGAAAACAATCCAAGGACTACTACCAAGGCTGTCCTGAAGGAACTGAGTTCAAGTGGTGTGACTCTATCAAGGCAGACACTCCAGCGGATACTGCACCAAAATGGCCTCTATGGACGTCGACCAAGAGAGACCCCCCTGCTTCAACCAAAGCTCGTCTGACCTTTGCAAAGACCTACTTAAAGAAAGATGAAAGCTTCTGTGGTCAGATGAAACAAAAATTGAGCTTTTTGGCCACAGAGATGTGGCTTTCATCTGGCAAAAGAAGGGTGAAGCCTTTAAACCAAAGAACACAGTACCTACTGTTAAATATGGAGGTGGAAGCATCATGCTGTGGGGCTGCTTTTCAGCAAATGGGCCTGGCAACTTGGTTAATGTGGAAGGAATCATGAGGAAAGAGCAGTACATCAAGATTTTTGAAGAAAACCTCAAGCAGGCAGCAGAGAACCTGAACCTGGGGGAGTATTGGACCTATCAGCTGGACAGTGATCCCAAGCATACAGCCAAGGTGGTGAAGAAATGGTTCCAGGACAATGATATTAACGTTATGAAGTGGCCAAGTCAGAGTCCTGATTTAAACCCCATCGAAAACCTATGGATGGAGCTCAGGAAATGGGTGACAGCACGGAAACCCTCTAACCTCAAAGATCTGGAAACATTTGCAAAGGAGGAATGGTCCAGAATTCCTGCCGATACTTGCAAGAAGCTTGTGTGCAATTATAAAAATCATTTGGAGGCTGTAATAAAAAATAAGGGGTATGCAACTGATTATTGAGACAGGGTATGAATAATTTTGGACAGTGTGATTTTTTGTTTTCACCCTGTTAAAGATGTTTATTTACACAGTCTATCTAAACACAAATCAGTTATGGCTTCAGACTTTCTTTTGTGTCCTATTTAAGTAAAAACTGAGGTGAAATACTAATTTGTGAGTGAAAAAATGAAGAAATCCCTTGTATTTGACAGGGGTATGAATAATTTTGGGCTTAAGCGTATATATACATACATACATACATACATACATCAGGAGGCATCACCAAGCTCCGTGGCCTGGCCCTTGTTGGCGAGCGTCTCTTTTCTTTTAAATTCTGAGATTAGAGATGTTGAATATCTACTCATCATCTGATGCCGAGGCTGTTTGTGGCTAAGAAAGATGTGAACTCGTTAGTTTGCATCACAGTTTCAGCTGTTCATTCAGTCAGGTTGAGTTTCCATTACACGTGGCAGCCGCCTTTGATCTGACATCAGATGTGACAGGACAATCAATATAGTTATAAATTTATGTGCTGATTCAGACAGTTACATTGAATAGTGGTTGTTGTGATTTATTGCATTGAAATGTGCCTGACATTCTGGAAACCTACCACTCGACCAGCAACACTCTGCCTTACGCCAAGAGTAGACCAGATTGGAGTTGGTGAGCTTTCAGCGCACTTTCGGCACGGTACTTTTGGCATGAAATTACCACTGGTTCGCCACTATCCACCTCGCCTGCGCCTTTTACAAAATTAGAGGCCATCATGTCTGTGCAGCGTGAACATGAAGGAGACTCAGTTATTCAGTTAGACAGAGGGTAGACAGATGGTGAGTTAGTGTCTCCTGTGTCATTAAAACTGATAAGTACACAAGACACATAAGGAAAGCACACAGTCTAATATCCATCTGTTGATCCTTGTCAATGCCCAAGGGCAGCATTTAACACAGCATTTAAAAACCATTTCTATTATTCGTGGTTTTTGACTTGAGTTAACATGAAATTAGCCTTGTGTGGCAGAGGATGATTGAGGGTTGCCGAACAACGCCACCTGGGGAGTTTCCCCTATCGATTTTCAGGGAGGTTAGAAAGGTCATACAGGTTTGAATCACCACTGGGCAGGAAACAGCGTTCAGAGTATAAAAATATTCTTTATTGTACAAATTTGTTCTTAAAACTCAATGTACCAGTCTGTGTTAAACAGCAGGGCCAAAAAAGGGGGGATGAACAGGGCTGGGCTTGCCACGGCGGCCCATAACCAATGAGGGGGGGAAACCAAAATAATAAAATAATCACCTGTGACACTGCACACACACGCAAGTGAGAAGTGAAGAACCCACCACCAGGGATTGGGTCGCCGCTCTGGGCCTACAGCACCTGTCCACAGGGAGAGAGGGAGAATTAAAAGGGCCTCACAGACTGGACCTCACACACACAAAAAAAACGACAATAAAGTAATCTGAACAAGAAACCAAAATAATCCAAAATAATAATAATTAAATATTCCCAAAACACTCAAACTCCAAAACAATGAAAATAATACAAAAGTTATCAATGAACAAATTATTATTATTATTATTATTACTAATAATAATAATAATAATAATAAATTAATAAATCAAACAGTTTCTCAGATCAATAAACAAAAAGCAGCAGCACCACAGAAAACCCACAGCTCTGCGACAGGGATGCTGAACTCAAACTTACCTAAAGAAATAACACCCCCCCCCCCCCCAAAAAAAAAAGAACAACAAAACAAATCCATGCCATGCAGCGGCGTTACCCCACCGTTTCTGCCTGATCCAAAGAATATTTACAATTAGCCAGGGGTCGAGCAGCGAGGAGAAGGAAAAGAGCAGAGCGGATACGCCGATTTACCACGAGGAGGCACAACCACACCCACGAGGGCTTCCAGCGGGGCCCCACGGCCACACTACAGACAGACAGACTACAACAGAGAAGAGAGAACCGTAACACCGATGCGCCCTAGAACACATTGAATGAGAGGAAGGACAGAGGTGCGCATACCTCCTCTGGTGCCAGTGACACATGCGCCAAGATGATCTGACACGCCAACGGGGCTCCGGACACTCACAGACACGCCATAAGGCACATGTGTCAAAGTCCAGATCATCTCTGGCCCGCTTGGCGTAAAGCGCGCGCATTACCCACAATGCAACCGTAGCGCGCGAACTCACTGCAGTGCAGCAGCGGCAGCATCACCACAGCATTTAACCGCAGAGGGATGTGATTTTTATTTCAGGAAGTATTTTTTGTCTGTGTGTTGAAAAATGCTTGAGGTTGATGGGCATAAAAAATACACAGTGTTATGTTCAATAGACTATGTGCAATCATTTCAATAGTTAATAAACATTGAATCAGTCCGGCCCTCGGCTTGTAGCAAATTTGTCTTTTTGGCCCTCTGTGTATGACTTTGACATCCCTGCCATAAGGGCTCCACCACGCTTGCACCGGCTAGGGCAGCAGGTGTGGCCAGACCATATATAAAGCGGTGTACAGCAGCCCGGCAATCAGCGGACTGATCCATAATGAGTGTGGATAGACCAAGGAAGAGGCCATCCCGCCACACTTGTATTTCTGGCAAACCCTCCATCAGTGTGTTTGTTCTCTGGTGATTACACACTGTTCACAATGCAAAACAAATGCATTTAAAATGTAAGCATAAAAAGTCTTGATTTAATCAATATACATTTAATGTAATACCCTTCAAGTCAATAATATTGTAAAGATATGAGCAACCACAATATGAAAATTATCCCTATACTATATAAAGCCCACAGAGCACTTGATGCAGCAACCTGTACGGTGAATAAAGGCCAAAACCTGAAGAAGAAAACCATGAAGAATTTAAAGTTGAGCCAGTGAGAACTAATGCAACTTTGTCAAATTATCTCTCACAATGTCAGCTACAGGCAAGCTTTGATTTAATATGCATTCACTTTGTGAATACGTTGTCTTCACCTCCTCCTAATTTTTCCTCGCTAAAATGTGGAACAATTACGTTGTTCGGTTACAGAGGAATATGACAGACATTTTATCACACACATCCCCCAGGACCATTAATCCTATTCAGCTGGCCCTGTGGCTTGGAAACATTAGCAAGTTTTGTTCTCTCTGTTGAGCTGGAAATGTGTTGAGACACATCTCAGGCATTTCAACTCGCTCAGCCAGATTTGTAGGCATGATGAACTGTGGCCTGTCTTAAGCCAACAGCCATCCCCTTGGACAACTTCACTGTGAGTGAATGTGCATCAGATATCAGTCAGTTGTTTTAGTTTACTCTCTGAATCCTCTTGAAGAAGTTTGCTAGTGCTCAGAGTTCAACTTATTACATGGACCTCCCTAAAAGATGTTCAAAACAACAGTCCAGGAGGTGTGAACCATTTATATATCCTTCTTACCTCATAATATATTACAATATATTATTAATATATTTCCCAAATTTGTACCAGGAGGAATCAAGTGGACCATTCCATTTCTTGACCTGGACATTAGCTGAACTTTTCCTCTGCCTGCCTTCCTCCTTCACTGGCTTATGTCCTCTTCTTCTACAGTCTCTTCTTATCTCTTCTAGCCTGTTTTATAAACTTAAATCTCATGTTTCAGAGTTTCAAAATCAGAATGCCTCTAGAATCTCTAGATGAACTCCAGTGTTAGCTAATAATGCTGCTGTGTTATTAAAATGTGATCTTTGACTGGGCATTTGGATTATTGGGTGGGCAATAAGTTGAAAAATGATCAAACTCAACTGTGAAACTATACAAGACTACTAATACAACATATAAGAACCAAACAGGTGTTACACATCACTAAACATGTCTGTACCCATATGGGAAGAAGTGTCATGGATTGTTGATGATGTAAAGGAGGAGCACATCTACACTTTCAAAATGGGATATCCAATAGCAAATGACAAAAAAATTACAGAAAACAATGAATGCTCAAAAATAGCTCTAACAGTGATTTTTTTTTCAGAGTTGGATTTGCAGATGATTGATCTGGGTGGGCAAGGCTTATCTCTGGATGCCCACCCCAGACACCCTAGACACACCCATGTTTCTAGGGTTAATTCCATTGTTAGCATTTCATTACATGAGCCCATGAGATGATAGAGGGTTAGTGGTAGAGATGTAGATACATTTTGACATTGGTATAAAGTTCATTATTTCATGATAGTGTTTTGTGTGTCTGTGGTGCTTTAGCTAGGGCTTGGTCTTTTACCTGCAACTGTATAGCAAGTTGACCGCCTCCCCCCACCTCCGACTACCATCATTTGCAGTCAAACTACATCAATGCTGTACCATTGCCAAATCTGTTTGGAAATGTCCTTGTCTGACATCTCAGTTGACTTTTAAGATTTCCTTGGTGTTTGCATTTGAGTATTTGGATGCATTTCCGCTCTCGACAAATAATACAATATGTTAATCACAGATAAAGACAAGAAATAAATTCAGTGAGTCTTCTCTGGAACAACGAAAAAAATGCTCACCTCTAATGTTTTGTAGTGCTCTATGCGTTTGGAGCCTCAAATCAGTCTGAGCACTGTTCCAGCCTGTGTGCAAAGGCAAAGAGAAGGAAAGGGTTGCTTTGAGCTGCATGTGATGAATGACTTCTCTGAACTAAAATGTGTGGAGCACTTGTTTATAGTGGGAACATAATGTACCATAAATTCCACCTCCACTTTTCCAGCTCCCAGATAAAATTTTATCTAATTCACCGGTGCTTTCTCTGCTGATTAACTCTCCAGCAGACATTTGTGCAATCGCTGCTGCACTGGTCTCTCCCCTACAGGTTCTTATCCTCAGTTCTCTGACTTTACTTCTCTCCTCACCTGGTTGGTCAGTCATATCTTTCCTGTTTCTTGTTATTTCCCATCTGTCTTTTCTCCTACCTCCTCTTCTATAGCCACAATGCTGCACTGACAGTCTACTATTGTGCTGCTTTGGAGTGTGATACGTTCACACAGGTAACTGCAATGTTTTGAAACAGAAACATGATTTCAGATTGGGCAGCCATTACATATATATATATATATATATATATATATATATATATATATACACAGCTTTCAACCCTCTCATCTTGTCAAAACATATGGCCATTATGTAAAAGTATTTATGTATGAGAGAACCTTCTATGGATGCTGGCACTCAAGTACACTTTTGTATTTGGCCACCAAACTACATTGCTGTGGACTGTCCAATTATTGTCTGAAAGAACAGGGCTGGTCACAGCACGACACCTTGACGGTGAGATGAGACAAGGTGAGAAAAACAAATGTGAGTGTTAAAGGAGTGATAAAGCCTGTAAAATCAACAACAAACAGGAAGCAGGAAGCAAAAACACAGCATCTTACTAGGAGCAATTTTAGTCTAACCAGGAGACCCTCTTTTGCACATAGAAGGGTGCAGGATTAACACTGCCTTTTTTCCCAATGGAACTCAAAAATATCATGTTAAAGCCACTGAGGAGTTCAGCATGTCTCAGCCAGAAAATACACAAGGTCACCAAGACGATGAGAGTCAAATTGCTGTAGCCACAATCTGTGCATGTTCAGGGCCTGATTCACTAGACACCAGCTCATTACACAGTCACCTTCTGCACTGATCCTGGTACAGCCTGGTACAGGCCAGGATTTCTTAGGCACTTAAGTTGCACACACAGAGACATCAGACTTGACTTGGACTCATGCTCAAAAAACCTCAGACTCGACTCTGACTCGTGTTTTGGGACTCGTGAACAATCATTATGTTTTCTCTTTTTTGGTGTATTAAGATTGGGGAAACTCTGAAACGTCTGATGAGTTTGTCATTCCTTCCTTTTTGACATGGTAACCATGGTAACCATATGCCCCGGGTGCGAGCCTTGTGGCCTCACGCACTAGTACCTCAGATGACAATATGGCAACCAGCACACCTGCAGCTGCTGCTGTACCCTTTGTAATTACGTTTGGTTTTAAAAACTTCAAACAGGATGGCATCAACAAAAGAAGCGCTGACTGCAAAGTCTGCAATACCAACAATAAAGGACGCTGGATCAACCACATCAAATTTTATCAGGCACCTGAAAACTCACCCGGATAGGTCAGTCACATTAGCACATATGGACGGTTAGCAAAGATGTTTAGCTCAGCTACCAGCTTTCTAACTAAATATTTTAATAGATGAGTGAATGTTAGTTTGCTTGTCACACTTATTTGCATGGAGTGGCGTTAACATTTGTTAAAAAAAATAAAAAGTTGGTTTTTCATCTACATTCCGTTGCCACCATCTACTGGCGAACGTTAAACGTAGAAAAATACACAGTTATACTGTCGGCTTACAGGCAGGTTAATGTTACAGGTTCATTGTTGACCACGTAACGTTAATGTTACAGGTTTACCAGGTTACCATTACACTGGGTTTGAGTGAGAGGACAGGGGAATGTTTTAATTTATAGTAGACTTAAAAGATGTCATTGGAGACCCAGTGTAATTAAACAATATGGTTGCAGAGTGCACACTTTTAACTTTTTTCCCCCACTTTTCCACTAGTATAGTGAATGTTGAAATTTTACCATCCACTGAATAGATTACCATTGTTATTGTTAATGTCATTGTGTCTTCATATTGCATTGCAATAGCCTTTTTAAAGTGATCATATAACAAACAACTAATCACGACTGATACTTCTTGCTGCTAATACAGTAGATAAAGGAGTGATAATAATACAGTAAATGCTTTGATAGATATAGATATATAGATATATTCTTAGTCGACCAAATAGCAACAGATGAGAAGGCTTATTACAACAAGAGACACGAGACTTTTATTTTTTAGAGACTTGAGACTTGACTTGGACTCGTGACCAAAGACTTGAGACTTGACCAAGTCACACCCCACAAAGACTTGAGACTTGACTCGGACTCGTGACCAAAGACTTGAGACTTGACTTGGACTTGCAAAAAAAGACTTGTGAACAACACTGCCTGGAACAGGGCAGGAGTTCAGAGCAGGCAGAAGGTGAGTGGTCCGGACAGGTGACTGGACTGACAGTGGAAGCTGTTCTGGAGGCTGGAACTGAAAAAGGCTGCAGGGTCATAAAACAAGGCATGAGTAGATCAAAGAAAACACTAGAACAGCAAGCCAATATACTTAACCACACTGGGTTGCTCAACAAACTGATGGAGAGTGGAAGCAGAGATCAGTTGTAAATACACGGGTATCTCACACACAGACTGAAATGTTTCATGTCTTTATCTCTTTTAATTGTAATGATTGTGTCTTACATTTTATGAAAATCAGAAAATCAGTAAATCAAAAAATGAGAATATAGTGGAAAACTTCACTATTGTAACATAATGATGTCATACTCTCCTGAACCTTTCAACGCTCTCTTCGTCTGGTTCAGTAGTTCCACTATCATGGAGAAGACTGCTGACCGGTCAGCTGTTGAGATGCACCTGTATGGGCTGAGTGGCTGATTCAGAATATATATATATATATATACATATAGATAGATAGGTTGATAGATAGATATAGATATAGATATATACGGTCATTGTTGTGTGTGTGTCCTGTGGAAAGGAAAGTTGTGATCACTTTTCAAAGATCCTGAAGATCTGGGAGATTGGACTGATACCAGACTGAAAGAGAGCAGCTTTGTGTTGAAACACAAGAACACAAATTGTCTGTGTGATGTATTACTGCGTAGGACTGTTTGAATTGCTGCTAGAAAGGAGAGGTGCAGAGGTGGAGAGAGAGACTGAGAACAACAGGAAAAGTGAGATGCCAACCCAAACAAGAAGTGAGAGTAAACTCAGTCTTGTTTTTCTTGTTTGATCTGTTAATTCCTAACCCTCCATTTTTTCTTCTTTTTTTCAGATTTGTGAGGTGCAGTGTGTACACTAACATGTGTGGGCTAACCACTGCAACTTCCTGTCAAAGGTGCAAAAGTCTGAATGATCGAGAAAAAGAAAAGAAAAAAAAAAAAAGCTTTTACACTGCAAAAGTCCGAACCATGGTTTAGTTTGGTCTGGACTGAGACCACCTCTTTTGGTCAGACTAAATTTCGGGTCTTTGGTCTGGACCAATTGGTGTGAAAACCCCCTTTCACTGACATCTCTCAAACTCAAAACTACACTGACAGACTGTAGTAAAATATACACTTCATATTCTCTAATATATAAAAATGACATGTAATATGAAGATCATTATATAAAGTTTCAATGGTTTTTCGCAGGAGGGATTAATGTTGAGACTTCAAACGTGTTGTCAGATTTTACAAAATGCAGGGGTTATAAACTGCTGCTGCCCAACTGACAGTTGTCTAGCTGGTCAGAGCAGAGGACAATGACAGCTTTATAGTAACAGACTATGATAACTTATTTTTGTTAAGTTAAAGTTGGTTCTGTGTCTGCAGTGACTTCATGTCTGATCCTAGTTAGTCTATGAAGATGAAACTGAGGAACTGAAGAGTTAAACAGCAGCTCTGTCGCTGAGCTTCTGTGCAACAACACATTTGACAGTGTCCTTTGTATTGCATTTTTATATATTACAGGATATGAAGTGTGTATTGTGCTACACATATGAAGTCTGTATTGTGTAGTTTTCCTGCCACTTAGTGGAGATGTTAGTTCAGATGAATCTGTCTCAGTACAGTCAGGTGTGTGTTAGTGTCTCTGTCTGTACAGGTATTGGTCTCACTCTGTTCTGCTTCTATTGAACACTGTTTCACAGGCAGAACAGGTCAGTCTCTGTTAATGTGAATGGTTAATGACTGTTTTTGTAATCATTTTTTGTCTTCTTTTTCTCTATTCTCACTTGTAGTTGTATTTGGTGTGTGACTTTTGCTATATGATTAATGTCAGTAAATGAGGGGGAGGGTAAGATATGAATTTCATGGGCTTTTAAAATTTGAAATTCAGTGAATTCAGAGTGAACAGTCTGTTGGAGTCTGTTTGTACCTGTCTGAGATTCTTTGACACACAACTAAACTAAACTCCACAGTTAGCCTGGTCCAGAGCAGACTTGTTCGCTGGCATAAATCACCATGGTAACTCAGCAGGGAGACATATAATCCCGTTACATATATGTAACGGAAGTCTAATTTATATTAGCCAGACTTGCCAGACTTGACTTAGCCTTTTCCTTAATCCTGTGGTGGTTACTGGTCTTTAGACTAGGTTTGAAAATTGCAACACAAACATAGGTTATGTGTTTTTAGATGTCTGAATCAGTATTAGCTGGTTTGAGTTTGAAGATGCATCGCTATGGCATTCTCACAATGAGAGTGGAGCCCAGGCTGCTACAGAATAATCAGACACTCCTACACACATCAGAGCTGAGTTTACCAGAGCTTTAGAGATGAGACCCCAGATAAATCAAAGGCCGCTATTCAGCAGATCAGAGGTCAGCCATGCAGTGAAGAGATGTGATACATGATTTGAAGAACAATTGTTAAGACAAATAGGGAGAGAAAAGGTTGGGGAAAGCAGGGCCATGTATCTGTGTTTGCTGTGGATCCAGAAACACTGAGTTAGCCCCTGCTCAGTGAATCATTCATAAAACACACACACACAACCCCACACACCCACACACACGTACGCGCGTGCACACACACACACACACACACACACAGACACACATACACACTCACTCACTCATACAAGACCTCCCAGACTGAATGTGAGCAAGTAAATGCAGGCCTTCCTGTATTCTCCCCGGTCCCTCTGTCTTTGTTGTAGTGATTAGACAACTAACCTGAGGGTGAGAATTTCTCTCCCCTCTCATCTGTTCTGGGCAACAGCTTCAGAATAATAATGACTGCATTAAGACCAAGGGATGTTGGGGAGATGAAGCAGGATCTGCTGCAAAGCTTCACCCAGCTTAACAGTCTCTAATCACTCCTGGGATTGTCTTTCAGCTCTGCTCTTAGAGACAGGGAGACAGAACAACGCAAGCGAGAGATATTAAAAGAATAAAACATGGCCAGACAGTCAAGGATGTGTAAGAGGGGGAAAGATTCCACCTCCAGTGATCTGTCTCTGAAAACACATGAGGGGAAAAAGATAAATCACAAATATTGATTTTTTTTCAGGAATTAATTCATATGAAGATAAATATTTCCTATTGACACATGTTGAACAGTTCTAAATTGCTTGGAAGGTTGAGCCAAAGTTAACTGTCAGGATCAGTTTCTGAAATTGCCTTTTCAGCCAAACCACTTTATGGAATCAATGGCCTGAATAAGAAGCAATTAATTGACCTTGCAGTTCTCTGTGAAGCTGCACTATCACTTCTCCACACAGGCAGCAGTGCTGTTGAGTAGCAGCCTCTTTCACCATATAACTACATGCTCCCATTTTAATGTGAGAAAATGTTTCTTCAGCTGGAATGTGTGTTTGCTTTCTATAATTGTTTCTGAGGGAAGGTAAATGGATTCAAAAGATAGTCTCCCCCCTCAGACATTCTGCTGTTCTTTCTTAATTAAGAAATGCCACCATGTCTGGCTCTCATGTGAGATGTTGTGCACAGTGAAAGATCATATATACCCTGTCACCAGACCAGGTCTCTTCTGTACTGAAAAAAAAAAAAGAATTCATTGGATTTACTTAATTCAATTGTGGACATTGGTTGCACACACAGCTGCAAACAATGTCAATTTGCAGCAACATACAGTGTTCTGTTAATTTAATACAAATTATATATGCTCAGTCAACACAAATACTTTGTACCAATACAAAATGATTCAATTGGATTTGATTAAAGTAAATTAAGCTCTGCAAACCTTTCATTCCTGGGGCACTATTTCAACACAACTCCTTTTATTCCTAAACTATTTGATCATTTATGTTCACCCTGGATGGATCGGCAGCCAATCACAGGGCTACATATAGAGATGAATGACACACTCACACACTACAGGCAATTTGGGCATCCTTTTGGACTGTGGGAGGGAGTTGGAGAACCCAGAGAGAACCCACACAGACACAGATAGAGTATGAAAATGGGGAGAACATGCCTGGGAATCAAACCATGAAACGTCTGGCTGGGAGGCAAGAGTGCTAACCACCACACCACCGTGTCACTAAGTCATTGATGCACTTTCAATAATTGTGACGTAACATTATTCTGTATAACTGTTTAATGTAAATTTAAACAGATTGTAAATGTAAATCCAGCCATTACAATGGTGTGTTGATGCCCACATTGCACTGGCATCCACAACATATGGTATAAGGGTTCCCACTGAGGAAAAATTTCACATGAATGAATGTCAACCTACAAATAAACACTTACTGTGCACTGAACACTTACACTTACATACTGTACTGCCTTACTGTTGCAATCATAATATTCATAACATCATGTTAGTCACAGGAACTCGTTTTCAAGAGACCTGATATCGCAAGAAAATTCAATCTGACATGACTGATTCACTTTATCTAAGACAAGTTGAACATGTAATGTATATGATATTAAAAAATATCATGTAGGTTCTACACAATACAATCACATTTTCTTTCAAAGCATGAAACAATCATGTAAAGGTAATTAAAGATGCTCAAATAGATCCAACAAATGTGAATTTCCTTAATTTCCTTACTAACCATATCAGGTCATTTGGGCCCAGCAAAGGTCATTTATCAATCTGCTCTGTCTATGAATCAGAGTTTGTAAATGGTGCAGTCACATTGTGAATGCATAGGCAGAACTTAAGTTATCCTAACTTAGTCAGTTCCAGATATATAAGAATATGGAACACAATGTATGTTTCCAGATTTCCAGGTCTCTCTGCCTCATAGTGGTTTGGTCCACTGCCTTGTAGCCTTATCTTTTTCAGCTTGCACATGTCAAAACATGATGGTTTGTTATGGGACCATGTTAAATTTATCTCAGCTCCTTGTGCTTGCATGGTTTACCTGTATTTTGGACTTGATGATGAGGCTTTGATTCCACCATAGACCATGCCTGAAAAATACACAACTTTCTCTTGCTTGTTTGTTGCTAAACACTTAATTGACCAGCTGCATCAGCATCAGGAAATTATATATTTTTCAACCATAAAAGTTCATGGCTCAAATACAGGCAAAAACATACGTTTTGGACAGTAAGAAAAATATAGATTAGCAGCTTTATCTTTAAATTCTAGGATCATATTATTTGTTATGTTTGTACCATCTGCTTGTGAACTCATGCTGTTTATGCGCAGAAATCTGCTCCCATTCCACCTGGCATGTGGGTGTCTATGGTGTGTTTCATGCCTGGCTTTCAACTATCTTCACTTGCCAGCTCTAGATTTTCTGGCTCTGCTCACAGCTCTGAAAGTGGAAAATCACTTTTCTGGTATGTATAGTGTGGCTACCTGTATGTAGAAAGAATTTACTTTTTTCATTTTTTCAATTTTCATGTTTAAACTCATTCTAAACCATCCATTTCCTTTGTTTTGACTTTGCCTGAGCACATAAAAACTACAAATAGTAGTTGTTATATTTAGTAGTTATTTTTGTTATTATTGATGGATGAATAACAGATAGAGATCAGCCCAGTGGAGCAGGCCGTCATCTCCCTCACGTCTGTCTCCCTCCCTGGGTAACTACATTCGGTTCAATTACATGGCTCTGCCCACACACCCACTGTGATTGTGTATGTACATATGTGTGAGCATCTGTTTGTCATCATTTAAACAGTGAAACCCTGTTCACACCTGGCATTTAAATGCATCTCCACATGCATATCAAGTGACCACTTGTAATTGGGTCTGACTTCCCCGCTTGATATAAACATGCACATCAGTTCTGTTTGCAAAGATCAAATGCATTATTGTTTGTAGTCAGTCCCACTTTCACAGATGGGTCTGTTGTCAATGAGACAAAGAGAGGGGTGGGGGGAGTTCTAAGTGAATCAATGGGCTGCACACAGCTCCACAATTACATAGGATTTTACTCATTTGAAACAATAAAAGTAAAAAATAGAAATATCAATGTGTGGAGGTCAGTGGTAATTAAATGTGTGGGGAACACATGCAAAAATATGTTTGATTCATTATGAAATGAGGACATCAGTAGAGCAAGTGGTCCTTCTGTGGTCCTTCTGAAATAACAAGAAAGGAGAACCAAGTTATCAACTCATATTTCTCTGAGATAATGGAGAAACAAGATCATATTGAGAGTGACCGTAGAGAGATGATTGGGAAACTGCGGGCTAAACAGGGAACGAGATACAAAACCTACGAAGTCATCAGCTGAGAGGTATCCATGCAACAATACACCTTACGTTCAAGACCATTTGAAAGTGACTTTTACATGGTTCCAGTTGTCCTCTGAGAGTGGAAATGGGAGGGTGGAGCTGTCCACAACTTGAACAATTTGTGTGTTGTTGTAACATTGGCATAAATGAGGAACACTTGCTTGTGTTCCCTCTGACAAAGGATATCCATGTGAAATATGGACATGACTCCACTGACCTCTGTTTGTGGACACCAATAATAATAAAAAAAAAACTTTAGTTATGCTACATGCTTGTCTTGCACTATTGGAAAATCAGTTGGGAGATGCAAGGTTATGATGTGATGTGCACCATTTTGATCTCTTTTGTCTTTTCTTTTAATATTGATGGGTTTATTGTACAGTATATACTATTTGTTGTATATTGTTTAGACCCAAATATTATTTTAATTGTTTGTGTCGATAAACTAACTAACTAACTAACTAGCCCAGGACACATATGTGTTCACACTGCTAAATAAATGCAGCCAAATGTGTACCACAACTCTGAATGTGATCTGAGGGATCAGAACTCAAATGCATCTTGGGTTAATCATATCTGTACTTAGATGTGTCCTCTTGTGATCAGGTCACCATGAGGCAGCCAGCAGCTGACTGGTGGAAACTCATTTTGAATGAAAGCATTAAAAGAAAAGCACACCAGTCTTGATGCACAACTCATAACAGTAGTAGAGGCTAATATCCCAACATGACTGACGTGATGACATCTCCTGACTGTATCAAATAAATCACCCAAAACACTGTAGCTGTTATTGAAGTTGTTATTTTAATTACTTTATTTATGGTGTATGAGTCCACAGTGATGTGCTGTGTCCAGCTTGTTATTATACCACATTATAAATGAAATAAATTCACTGTACAGTATGTGCAGGTCTGTCATGTATTGTTAACAAATCACCTCATACAGTGAGAGAGGCATAGAGGAGACGATTGATATCAAAGGGCCCAGAGTCAGAACAGATCCTGCAGTCAGGACTGAGCCTACATGGTAGCGTTTTACCAGAGGAGCCACCAGCACCTCCATAAGTCATCAGAGTTACTGTAAGATCTGCCTACTGCATGGCACTTGGAAAAGGTCTAGGAGAGAAGTCAACCTACTGTCTCAGCACACAGCACTTCATATGTATTTATTCTTTCCCCAGTCCAAATTTAGCCTTCATCTCCACCAAGCACCTCATGCTTATTTTTTTTAACTCGGCTTCTATTTTGTCTTTTTCTAAATGTATTTTTAAAGTAATTTTGTTTGGATGTGATACAGTGTTTTAATGTACCTGGTTAAGACATATTTCTGCCCTTTGCATGGAAATAGTGGACAGTCAAGTATATTCTATTCTATTCTATAGCGTAGAAGAGTGTGGACGGTTACAATTACCCTGATAGATTACTAAAACAGACACTGCAAACATCCCATCCTCAGTCAGGAGTCAATGACCAAGGGGCCAATCAGTAAACAGAGGTGGAGCTAAAGGTGCAGCCACAGCTGGGACTGAGTTACAAACAAGGTGAGGATGCTGGTTAAAGATAATATGGAAAGTAATTGGATCATCTATAATCCTGGATATCAGAGTTCTGTTTCTTCCACTAGTTTGGTCTTTGTCATTACTTGGATATTTGCTCAGCTTTTTGCCTTACTACAGATTTAACTAGTTGCTACTTTTCAGCAAGTGGTGACACTTTTGTCAAACAATACTAGAGTATTAATAATAATGCCAGGCATCACACTTGAGGTCCTATTGAGAGAACCTAAAGAGTTTAGTAACCCACAATTTTCTGCACTAGTTAACTGGTAAAAGCAAAAATATCTCAAAAATTATAGTGCCAGGCATTTTAAATTAATTTGTAAACTAACAAGGCACAAAGTGTTCACCAGTCACATTAATTTAAACCTCTGTTGACTTGTGAGAACTAAAATACCCACCAAATGTCTTTGCCTGTCTTCTCTGTGAGTGTAAGTTATGGATGGTGTGTGTTTATGTGTGAGCTTTGCAAACTCGCTCCTGTGTAGCTTGAAGTGTGCTAGTGCACACTATGGCACAGTGGTTTTTCCTGCAGGTAGCATGCCATTGGTTTGATATTCAGGGCCATGCCAGCATAATGAGACCTGTGAGAGGGCAGTGGGCCGACACCGACAGATGGCCACATCCACTGGACTTAGACTGTTACTCTAATGGCCCCATGGTAAGAGCTCCACACCATTTGGAGAAGACTGCACACTGATTCATTTTGCATGACCAGCACAGTTGTTGAGGAGTTTTCTGAGCAGTGGGAGGGATCTATTAGACAGAACAGCTGAGGTCAATGCCCAGCTGTCTACTGTTCTGAGAAGACTGATTGATTGTCTGCATCCTCTATTATCATGTGTATATAATAATATTTGCCAAGATAAACGACAGCTTTGAAGCTGTATGTATAGAAAATTAAGAATTTTTTGGTTAGTTGTTACAAACACAGGCAGACACAGACAGTTTTTTATACAGGCCATTTAAGTTTACTCAGTCCGAATTCCAGTGAGTTAAAGTGAACGAGACGTGTTTACCTGAACACAGGTGTTGTCTACTATTGCTCTCACGCTGGCCTTGCTTAGTTCAGGAAATAACATCTGTCTAAGCTGGTCAGCTCTAAGTTCACATGTGAACACACCCAAGCAGGGCTGGACATCGACAAAAAATCAGCCCTGACCCACACCAGACCGGCCCACTACTATCAGTCAGTCACTTTAAATATGTGTACCTCTTACAAAGCTGAGTAGGTGCCTTAAGTGTACCAGTGCAAATGGACCAGTGTACTCATTCACCATAATCAATATGTAACACTTTTAGCTATATTGTGCTCACCGCTTCTTTAGCTACTGTTCACACTGCTCACTGTGTCCCTTGGAGTTGGCCCCACTGTCCTGCTCCTGGTTACCATGGCCACCCTCTCCTCCTACCTCTTGTTGCTACACAGTGACGGCTGTAGCAGCCCCAGCAACATACAAATCAGTGATGCTAGCTGATGCCTTTTTTTTGGCCTGTAACTTCTCTGTCCACTCCTTGCAGTTTTGTTACAAGTTAGTTACAACAAGTTAGGAATCACTTCATTCACCCAGCTTTTGTAGCCCCATCTACTTGACCTATATTAAAAGTACTTGTTCCACCAGTTTGTACACCTCCAACCACCTCAGCTAAGTAAGTCCTGCTGATAAACCTTGTGTTAAGTGGTGGTTGTAACACAGTCAGAGGTGAGACCCAGTTTACTATGGAACAGAGTGTTCTGTGGAGTCCTTATGCCACATGTGATGAAGTAGCAGCCTGTGACACAGACTATTTTAAAAGGAAAAAATCCACTCAGCTCTAAAGTTACACTCTTTAAAATCATGTCATGTTTTATTTGAGCCTGTGTAGATATTTTTCATGCCAGCTCTTAGTGTCATTGTTTTAGTTGTTAAGTTAGGTTAAGCTGTAACAATTTCCCTTCTCCTACTGTGAGAAAACATAAAAAATAAAGGGGAACTGGCACAACGCCGTTCAGCAGGCGGATTCAGGCTCGCGCATTGGCTTATTAATGAAAGAAAAAAGGAAAACTCAGAGCAACCATCATTGCGGTATCAATCATTATTTTTCAAATCAAAACGCGTCCATAATTACGGAAGCGTATTGCTTTCACTTGAAAAAATAAAATAAAATCTGGTTTTTCATTGTAATTATTTCTGTTTTTCTGAGTAATTTTTTTCTTCCTGTTTTTCGTGGTAATTTTTTTTCTGTTTTTCGTGCAAATCTTTTCTCCCTGTTTTTCGTGGTAATTTTTTTTCTGAATTATTGATATACTTCGAATGGAAGCAGCATGGCTGGCTTGTTTAGATTAATCAAGTTTTACTTTGATCTGGGTTTAAGACACTGGGAGATAGTCCTGTCTTTAAGTCATATAGATGGTATTACTATTAGTTTGTCGACTTTACGCAGGCACCTGAAGACTTTGCGGTTGTTCAGAAGGAAAGCCCATTCAGATCTCTTAGACATAGCAATGTTTCTCCAGGATCAGCTGGACATATATGGCATGCTCCATGGATACAAGATGATGCATTTGAAATGCATTCAGGCTGGCTACGTGGTGACTCAAGAGACGATCAGGAGACTGCTGAAAATATTGGATCCGCACGGTGTGCAGCTGAGGCGCCGGAATCGCCTTCGGCGGCGTATGTACCAGAATCCAGGCCCAAACTTTTTATGGCATGTAGACTCCTATGATAAACTCAAACCGTATGGGATCTGCATCAATGGTGCAATAGATGGATTTTCACGAATGGTGATATGGTTACATGCCTACTCTACAAACAGTGATCCCAGGATAATCGCACAATACTTCATTGATGAGGTGTCATCAAGGAATGGAACTGCTGCCCGAATTCGTTCGGACCTCGGAACCGAGAACTGTTACATTGAACAAATGCAGATGTTCTTGAGGCACGATCATCTGGACAACTTTTCGCACAGATGTTATCTGTATGGATCGAGCAATCACAACCAAAGAATAGAGAACTGGTGGGGCTTTTTAAGGAGGCAACACGCACAGTTCTGGATGAACGTGTTCCAAGATTTAAAAGACTCAGACTCCTTTTCTGGTGACTTCCTGGACAAAAGTCTCATTCAGTTCACATGTCTTGAAATAATAGAGGTAATAACTGCAATACGTTTATGTTGTTTTTTTCCCCCATAGTGCTATATTATGTCAGAATAATACTGTGACACCTGCTCAGCTTAATGCTTAATATATAGGCCTACTGATATTAGTGAAAAAGAGCTCACTCCATGTAGGCTATTGTACTGTTCTCACTATGTGTTATACGTCCAGTATGTAAACACAGGTAAACAGCAAGCCAAACTCAATTTTCACGAGCCAGGAAGCGAGCGCATTGCTCCTTTATTTTCCAATCATGATAGGTGAAACACTCTGAGTAAAACTCTAAACCAATGAGAGAAAATATCTCTTATTAGCACACTAACACAATCAAAACAATAGGCTAAAATGCTTCTCGATTAGCATTAATGCTAACAAAGTCAAGACAGGGTGTCAAGACAGAGTTTAAGACACTAGGAAAACTTCCATCGTTTGTCAGAGTTTGTTTACAACTCGTCTGTCCCATAATACCTAGCGCATCTCTTAGACGCCTTCAAAATAAGAGCATACCATGAAATGATGTAAACAATGTAATATTATCACCCTTTTTTAGCTGTAAATAGTATTTTCTTTTTTAACATTTTTAACATAACATGAATTAATGAATGAATGAATTAAAGGGCAGATCATAACTTTCACCAGAGGGCAGAACAGCTATATTCAAAACCTTAGTAAAGGAAGCAGTAAAGTCAACAGTATATATTCAAAGTACTTAAAATATGAAAAGTATAAAATGCAATAAAATGTTCCTGTCAGTGTTTTGATGTTTTTAATTGCATAATACAGTTTATTATTGCAGATGTTTAAGTTGGAGCTGATTTGAACTACATTACTGGCGAATTTAATGATCATGTGTGAACTGAGTTTCTATTTTTATTTATCTTTAGAGAGAACTGCAGGATGTTGTTCACCTCTGGAACACTCACAGAATTCGCCCATGCAGAAATGCTGTGTCTCCAGGTGGGCGCCCAGTCATGATGTACACCCTACCCCAACTTTTTGGTGCCAGAGAGTACCTGAAAGATGTATCCCAACAAAAGATAGAAGCCTGCAGAGAGGAATGCCTTCAGAGAGGTCCGTATCCCTGTGACGATACAGTGTTTGACATTTGCTGCCTTGCCATGGCAGAAAACAGTCTTCATCCACCCACCTCTCCAGAGGAAGCCATTGAGCTTTACAAGTTTTTACGTGCTTACATACGAGCTCAAATTTAATGATCACAACCTGCTCTACTGGATCAAATGACTGGATGTAAGCCTCCATAAGGGTAGAAAATCTTATAGACCATGAATTTCTAACTGTGAACTCTTTACTAATAGACATCTCCCATGTGTGCTTTGTATATCTTTCTATTCATTATGGAAAAATTACACATCATAATAAGTGCTGGCAGTCCAATAGCTGCATATGAAACATGTTACATGTTGTGAAAAAATGGAAAATCTTGGGCGCATTGTAAAAAGAGCAGCCTACAAAAAGGAGTCATTATCTGTTATAAATCAAACAGGTTATAACATCTTGTCCTTAATGGTGTGTAATTTCAAATGTAGCTCTTACAGACACAATACCTGTTAATACTGGGCAGTGAAACTTTTTTCTCTTTTGATATTTAGTTCTTAAACATATAAACAGTTTAGATCAACTATTCTTATGTATTTGAATGAAATGTCACTCTATAGATTTATGTTGAAATGCAGTTGTCAATAAACTTTCAGCAAATGAAGCATATGATTATCTTTTATTAGGGCATGCATCTTTCCTTGAGTTTACACATTTGATAACTTTAACATTTCAAAATAGAAGCACTCCATAACAAAAGGAACATGTCCAATTTTATGATTGTGGATGGAAACATATCCTGTCTAACAGAGCAGGACTCCTGAACTACATGATTCAACAGTAAAGACACAATCTGTTTGAAGACAGTACAAAACAAGACAGCAAGCTGTGATTCTATTTGTAAAAAGCACACCTCAAAGTACCTTTTAATGTAACGAGCAGATTCACAAACACTGTCAGTATTAACATCTGACATGAGGTAGAAATTCAAATTCTATTATGATTTAACAGTGAAAATATAACAGAAGATTTTTTAATTCCCAAACATTATTATCCTAGACTGATAACAAAAGTGTCTTAAATCAAAGTAAATTGTTAACTGTTTCTTGGTATGATAGAAAGAAAATATCCAAAATAAAAAAATCAATCTGTGCCCACACAGCCCTTGAGCTAGTCACATATTCTCCTTACATGCTCTGATAACAAAAAGTGTCTTAAAGCAAAGTAAGTTATTGTTTCTTGATATAATAAAATCAAAATCTTGAAATGTAATAAAAATCATTTTGCACTAATCACACAGCACCTGAGCTACTGTAATCACATTTTCTCCTTATATGCTCTATCCCACATTCACACAGTCTAAACCTACATCGCTGGCACTGATGGGGAAGAGAAAATTGTGTGTGTTCATAAGTCACTTATGCAATGTCCATTGCATAAGTGTTGCTGGACAGTATAGCCTCCATTTCAGCTCGAAGCTCAGGGTAGCTGTTGTAAGTTGATGGCAGCTCCACAGTTGGGCCACAAGTATGGGCAATTGGCCGCCGCGCTAGCCCTTCCAAAGAGGTGAATGTGACTTGAATTTCTTTTACACAGATGACATCAGACCCAGTCAGAAATCTCATCAGCTTCCGGAGACCTATTTCATCCAATCCCCTTATGTACTGATGTAAAAATCGCAAACTTTGGTTCTCTGCTGAATTAGCTGGAGAAGCTGTTATCATCTTAATCACCTTTCGTGCTGTTGGTTTAATGTCCTCATACAGCTTCGTCATATCCTGTACACTTGGGAAAAACTTCCTGAGTATTGGTCCTGCAACCTCTGCAATATTATCCAATGCATATTTTGGGTGCTGGATCATTTGCTTGTGGGCGACCTGGACAAGCACGGCTCTCAAGTTATCAGGTGTCGGTACTGTTCTTACTCCCATGCGATCCATAAGATCAAGAAGCTCTTCCTCGTCATCGCCGACAACTGCCTCTTGCAAAGCAGTGGACAAGAGATCACGCTCAGACTGACTCAGATACAACATCAGGGAGTCAAACAGTAAATCGGGTGAAACAGAGTGTTCACCAAATATGACTGCTGCTGTAAAGGCTTGTGCCAGCCGAAATGGAAAATACCCCTGGTCCTTCAGTCCCTTGGCCAGTATCCTGCCAACAGACTTCCATTCCTCCTCTTGCCATTTTGGGGATAGTGATGGCACCCTCACATCTGCACCTTCTGCTGCACAGTCGAGGAATTCTGTCCAGAAGGCAGCATATACATCCCTTGACACACCATCAGCATCTGCCCCCATTTCATCAATGAAGCTGTATTTCACAGAGTAGGTCATCATTGCTTCATCTTTGAATTGAGCAATCAGTTCATCTAAGAGAGTCACTCTGTGAAGTTTCACAGTCACATGCAAAAGTTCACTGGCTGGAGTTGGTGGTCTAGCAGAAGCTGTCTCAGAATCAATAGGAGTTGAGGTGTAGGTGGGGGTGTTTATTTGTTCCTCTTCTATTGTTAGGATTGGCTCATGTATGAGTGTATCATCAAGATCACCTAAAAACGGCCCACCTGTCAAAGGACCAAAAATGACCTCTGATGTATTACACAAAGATGTAAGATCAATAATCTGAAGAGGTGCAGTAGAGACAACAGCTGATATTGTGGCAGTGCTTTGCTCATCATCTTCGACTGTGTGCATTTGATTTTCACTGTTATGTCTTTTCGGTGTCAGCTGCTCGATCTCTTCCATTGTGTGTTTATCTTGTCCAGATTCTGTTGTGTTTTCATGTTGCTCATCTGTCTGTATATCAGCTCCTTCCTCTTGGTCATCTCCACTGGTCAGGGTCTTTGTGAACAAATAAAATCTTAACAACCCCAATTTGTGTGTCTCATAGTAGTCTCCCACACTAACATCCTCATCGATTTGTGCTTCTTGAAAGTTAACTATATCATGACTGAACTCTTCCCACTTTCCCATCGTTGACTTTTCATTAGGGAAGAACAGTTTTTTAGCTTGTGACAGAATCTCAGTTTTAGTGGCATTCTTGTTCATATCAAGAACTCTGGTTCCTCCACCACTACGTTTTCTGACCTGTCTGTTGTCATGTATCCACCCTAGTTCTATTTTTCTGGTTGTCTTCCAGGCTCTCTTATTACTTTTTAGATTCATATTTGTTGGTTGCACTGTATTCTCCCCCTCAAAACCTTGATTGCTGTCTTTGTTGCTCATTGTGCCCATTTTTTTTTTAAGTTTTTTAAATAAGGACAGTCTTTTTGTATCATCTCCACCTCTTCTCTGTTTTTCCATACAGAAACGCCTTGTGGCAATCCTGTCACCATAGGCTGGAATGTAAGAAGCCATAGTGGCATCATCTATTTCTCCAATTACCGAGCTGTCAATCTGCAATAAAAACAAAAAGTATACATTAGACATGACAAAGCTTGAACTATATTATCTCCAAGACTAGTTACTTCTGTGCCAAATTCCAGGACAACCAATTCTAAATGCCTAATGTAGATGATAACACAATGGACAGTACGAGATAGTACATAAACAGCTTTTGAAGCTGTGACTTACATGATCCTGCTGCATTTTCTGAATACTCTCCTCAGGAACACCTCTGCTGCGAAGAAATATCCACAGACCATTATCTTGTGGGAGGCCGGGGGTTGAGGATGTAGCCATTGCTGGCACTGCAAAAATTTAGGAAAAAGGCAGAATCTATATAAAAAATTGTTGCACCAACAAATAACACATTTAAAACTGTCAAGGCCAATTGTATCATGATATTATCATGATATATATGGGAAAAAAAATGTTTTAGTTTAAAATGGATGTTTCATGTCTTGACTGTTGACCTATAAACACTCTGTCTACATGTATAATCATTTGAAAGTCGACCTGTCATTAAACATTTGAATACACTCACTTAAAATACCACCAAAACTGATTTGTGTAGTGTCCTTTGGTGATGAAAGCCTTCACTGGTTATTCATAAACAATAACATTACTCTGATAGTACAGAAGACTAAACTCAGCAGCTCAGAGTGGGCTTTTATTAGTAGTAGTATTGTTATTATTATGATTACTATTCAAATAGTCAATAAAATCCAGATTGGGGCTTTGCAACATAGGGCATGAGTAACTTGTTGTACTTTACCAGTAAGCAGGTGCAAAAACGTTTTAAATTTTAAATTGTTTTATTCAACATATGGGCCTATTCAAATAATTATGTGCATGGACGTTTCATGCAGAATCCTTCCACAGTGTGTTTCAGGTATGCATGCATGTATTAAATACATAGGAAATAGCAAAGGAGAGGGAGCCCATGAGCAAGCCACAGCAACCTCAGCAACTCAAAACACTCGTCATGGTCCGTCAATGGTCAATATAGTGACTAGTCTACTGGCAACGTTCTGTTTGTTTACATGTTTACGTGCCCCATGTTAAACAACTTCTATGTTCGTATTCTCATGTTATGTCTCTACAGTGTTAGTGTATACTAGTAGCATTTAACCTGACGTTATTACGAATGGCTCGTTCTATTCATGCCAAGCCAATATAATGAAAGAAAGGCGATTCATTTTTGATGAGCAACAATGTCCAGCACGATGGAAACAAAACTGTTAGCTTACCTGACAACTTAAATCATGCCGATAGACATGTTCGTCTATCCCTTACCTTCTACATTGAACAATAGGCTTACAATAGAAGGATAAAGTCTAAAACATAACAAGAGTATCATACCTTGTCTGTAACTGTAACTGTAATTACATGCCTTACCTTTACTGACCCAGTAGTTGTCAGTGGGGCATGTACGTGCGGATCAGGAGCCACTTGCAGGTTGCATGTTCTCGTGGGATTTCAAAGTATCTCGATAATTCAGAAAAAAATAGCACGAAAAACAGGGAGAAAAGATTTGCACGAAAAACAGAAATTGCATGTTCTCGTGGGATTTCAAAGTATCTCGATAATTCAGAAAAAAATAGCACGAAAAACAGGGAGAAAAGATTTGCACGAAAAACAGAAATTGCATGTTCTCGTGGGATTTCAAAGTATCTCGATAATTCAGAAAAAAATAGCACGAAAAACAGGGAGAAAAGATTTGCACGAAAAACAGAAAAAAAATTACCACGAAAAACAGGAAGAAAAAAATTACTCAGAAAAACAGAAATAATTACAATGAAAAACCAGATTTTATTTTATTTTTTCAAGTGAAAGCAATACGCTTCCGTACATAATGGACGGAATTACATCGAAAACAAAAAAATGTACTAACCCGTATTCCCACCCTCCCGTTGTCCCACAATCCCAGGTGTGTATATGAGAGTGTGTGTATGAGGATGCGTGAGTCTGCACACAGTTCCCACAGGAAGACGCCGCGGCTCCGTTGCTGGGTCGCGCAATCCTCCTGCCACAGCGTTCGAAAAGGGTCGGACCCGGCCGCGCGGTGTCCGAACTGTCTGTAATCCACCACAGATAATCCACAGATAATCCACCAGGGAAAAGAATATTCCACGATTCAGAAATCCCGCGCCAGCCGCCGTCACAAACGCTGTCCGTCTCTTTGTCACAGTCACTTCCCCCCTGTTCCCCACGGCACTTCCCCATATATCCCCTCGGGCTCCCCCATGTTAATACAATAAAAAAAAAATACACAGGCACACTTGTCCTGCCTTACCCGTGCCTCCGATCATAAACCAAAAATAACTGATAAATAAACCTGGCCCGGACATAATTTGGGACAAAAAACATAAGGCAAGCCCCTCCCTAACCCAGAGTCCGTCACCATGGTATGAACCAATGGATCACTACAAAGCTTATTGCTTACTGCAAAATGGCCTGGGTGAATTGTAAGAACAATGCACACACGCACACACATGTACATGCACACACACTTGCTCCATAATTTGTGGCTCACTTGTTGAGGGCAGCCCTGCAGCCTATTACAGAGCCATTTTCTGTGGAAAAGTGCAATACAAATGGTTGTTTTTCCACAGTGACATGACTTAGTAAGAAATCATCCTTTTCGAATCACAAATATCAGACATGCAGACATTTTATTGTGACAGCTTGATTTTTAACCTTCAGCAGTTGTTCAGCAGAAGTTGTTTGATTACAGGTTGAGAGAAATGCACTCAGCCAGCAGATGTGTTGTGCTGAGGGCTAATCTGTGTATGAAATATGCCAAATCAAAGCCAGCATTTATCTTTATTCACAAAATCATGTGGGGACACATGCCACGGCAGCAGCAGCTTCCAAACACACAGCAACACAGTGCTTTAAGAACACAAGATTCAACAGACTGTTGATCCAAATAGAGTCAGGGTAAAAGTCTCAGTCTGTAATCAGTGTGTGTGCTGAACATTCACAGTGCCAGAAAGAAAGGACACACAAGGCCTGAGCTTCACAGCGAGAGAAAGGGTGTGTGTGTGTGTGTGGGGGGGGGGGGGGGGGGGGGTTAAGAGGTGCTATCAGCTGGAGAGTGAGTGCTGAGGGTTGTATGTACTAGGTATGTGTGGGTATGTGTATGTGTGTGTGTGTGTGTATTGTACATAAAGTTGAATTATAATTACACAGGTGGGAGGCTCTGCACAAAAGATATCATGCATGTATGTGTTTATCTCATTCATAACACTGAGTGTGAGCTTTGTGACAATCTTCACTCTACAGCTCTTAAATCCTCTGAATACTTGACTACAGACCAGCATACATTACAGACGATTATACAGCTTCTGGAAGACACATTCTGCTTACATCAGAATGCAGACAGATCATGCATTTCACTTTAGAGAAGAGTGAGGAGCTCTGTCGCCCCAGGCGACTACATCAAGGTTAAAGAACTTCCCCCGATGTCTCCAGCCACTACTGCGAAGTAAATATTTTTTGCCACGTGTCCAGAGGACTGCATTATTGCTCCTTTGGAGCGTGGATACTGTGTGGGTTCCCCGGTGCTTGCCTGCAGCTAAGTCATCTCTGAAGTGTGAAAGCCAGTCTTTGAAAGCACAGGAATGGAATTTTCTTTGGAGTTTTCCAAAGACTGACACAGACTACAGGATTATGATTGCTACAGGGTTGTTTTGCTACACTTGGACATAATGAAACAAGCTAAGCAGCTGGAGGTGAGGCAGAACATAGCGTCAAACCCAGCCAACTCCTCATGAAAACATTCTGTGTTTTGGGTTAGTGCTACTTCTAAATCCGCACTAAACTGTCAAGTACATCCTTCATATTGCTTCATAATTCATAATAATGACAAACTCAATGCTTCAACACCAGTTTTGATGTTGCTGATACTGTATCAGCAGAGATTTAAGAGCTGTTGCATTCAATGTCACATAGTCAAGTCAGATAACATCCTGGAAACAGCTTCTATGTGGTCACACCCCACATAGAAGCTGTTTTAAGTCCTATACTTTGGCACTTCTGGCTGCTTAATTGGTCATTGGTACTAACTGTTTTGACGTGTACTCAGGTACAATTCAAAATAAGTTTAAGAGTTAAAAGTAAGTAATAAGAGTTCTGGGCATGACCCACCGGGAGGAGTCCTTGAGGACGGCCCAGGACATGCTGGAGTGACTATGCCACTTGGATTGCCTGGGAATGCCTTGGGATCCCCCCCGGTTGAGAGGAAGTGTAAGGTGTCTCTGCTTAGACTGCTGCCCCCACGACCTGGTCCTGGTTGAAGCGGAGGAAGATGGATGGATGGATGGATGGATGGATGGATGGATGTACTCAGGTATAAATAAGACCAAAGGGATTCCTCCTTTACATTTGAAATCATATGAGCGATTCATTTTCTACCAGAGTCCATACTTATCATTCCACTCACATGAAAATCAACAGAAAAAAATGCAATGTATTACTGAGCACATGACCCCTGGCCAGCATCAGCCTCAGGTGTCATAAATAAACAAAATGCAGCCCCCTAGTGGTTTGGAGGTACAAATTCAAATAAATAAAAATGAAATATGGCTCCTACAAATGTAGTTGAGATGATAAAATTGAATTGTTTAGACTTTTCCAAAAGACTTCTCTCAGGAAAAATGAGCTGCACATTTCAAAGCAATGCAACAACAGGAAACCAAAACAAATATATTTACACAAACATGCTCCTCTATCTGGACTTCTTAGAATAGATTAGAATGTCTTTATTCTCTTTGCAACAAACACAAAGAAAATGAGAACCCTCATATCAAATATGAACCATTTGAGTGAAACTACCTGGATTCACTAAGCCGCTCTGTCTTACCTGCGACCAAGTGATGTGACTGAACTGACTGTTGCATTACTAAACTGCCCATAAAGTCCATCAATGGCTTGATGATTTGCTGGAGTAGTGTTATTTTTTTCATAGAACACACTACATGTTGGCTGTTTCAGCACCAGGTGCTGTCCACCAGCTTTTAATTCAAGGCATTGAGCACCACAGCGCACACTGCTCCTGACTGTGCTTGTCATTCACTCTCAGCATGGATAAAAGTATAGTAAGCATTCTACTGGTGGGGATAGATTCTCTATTTTTGACACTATAGCTGTAAAATAGCTGTGGGGCCATGTGGGTGTGATGGTGTACAAAAAATAATAATAGTTAGAAAAAATTACATTCTCAACCACATGTCAACCACTGCTTTTATGTAACAGACTATAGGCTATGGTTAAACCTTTTAGTGGTCCAGAGCACACAAATAATTTTTCCAGGTGAAGTAAACCAGTTGAAGTGGTGTCAATAGTCAGCCTAAAGAGTAATTACACTCAGAAAGACTCTAAACCAGCCCATTATGTTTGTGAGGAAACCTGTTTCCAAGCGAGGCCAAATGAAATGTCATCTTGAAATATAGCTGGTGTGACTTCAGTTGAAGACAGAAACAGGAGAAGTGACAGCAGCATTTTTTTTTATCAGTTCATGTAGTTCCTCAAAGTTTGAGTCTTCAGTATTTTTTTTTATTACTTTTCAGCTTGGTGTTCTGGTTCCACTTCAAAACAGTGATCATTAGTCCTGTATTTGATTTTTGTTGTTCTGCTTGGAGGGGATGTCATAGGTAGCAAATAGTGCTGGTGTGGGTGAGAATCACTTTACATGCCATGCACATCTAACAGAACAGAATCAGTTATCTGAAAGACAGAGTGTCTCAGGCATTTGCCAGCTGCAAATCCTAATTTCTCTTGCCTCTTTAAGTCCAGCATTTATGTTTGTTTGACTCTGATCCAATGAATTTTGCTTTGTCCCAGTCCATGATATGGCTGTTTCTTTTGCAAAAGAAGGCCATGTCTGTGAACATCAGCTGATAAAGGACACATCACAGCTGTCAGCTGACGCTTCTGAGGAAGACTTCAGGTGACAGTCGAAACATGTCAAGGTAAAAGAACATCTACTATATTTGTCTGTTTAAAAGAAACAGTATAACTAGTGATAAGAAGACAACAAAATGAACCTTTTTAGGCTACTCTATCTTAGTGAAGCAGTTTACTTAAAAAACCTACAGTAGTTTTAATTTTCACTAAAAAATATTTTAGTCACATTCTTTTAAAAGAAGAGAGATGACAGTGCTTTTGTACTTAATATCCACAGTTCTAGGGAATGGGAATTAAAGTGACTGGAAGAGAATTGAAAGTACAAATGAATATGTGCTGTGTATATATCATGGTGCCTGTGTCTGCTGTCTGTCCTATGTTGGTGACAAACAAATAAACAAAATATTTTGTATGCCATTATATCTACATCAGCAGCCATTGTACTACACTGTTAATCAAAGATGAGGACTAAGCTTGATGATTTTGTTTGGAAATGTGACTCATGAGCTGCAGATTTGATCATCTTCCTACTCCCATCAGTCAGAAACAAAGCTGAGAGTGAATCTTTGTCTAATAGAATCACATCATTCTTTTTTTCTCATTAGGATCAATTAAATCTTGTAAAGCTGCAGGTGAAAAGAGAGAAATATAAGGACTGAGGTTTAAACATGTGAAGAACATCTCTGATGAATGTTTTCTAATTACAATGTTTCCACTGTATCTGCAGACAGCAGCAAGCAGCCTTCAGTTCCACCTTCAGTCTGAGCTGAACAGTGGAGGAATATTTACCCATTGTTAACAGCAGTGTGCCTAATGCCTGCACATGGCTGCCTGCCCAAACCATTAGTTTGCTTAAGGAGCAGGGGGTTATTTTCTCACAAAGGAAATTAGTAAAATCCTTGGCCCATAATCACTCGAGTCCAATGAAGTTATTCTGAGAGAGAAAATTGATTAGTTGTTGTTTTTCAGTAAAAAAAAACAAAAAAACAGCTAAATAGTGTGGATTTTTTTTTCTTTGCAGCACCTCTTCAAATCCATAACAACTCATTCCAACTATTACGCTCACATTATTGCTTCATTTTCTTTTTGGCTTGTGGTAACAGCACTTTTCCTGATTCATTGGACTCACTGTGCCTTTGCTTGCCTTGTGTTTGCCGGGTAATATGCACCAGAAAAAGAAGGAGAACATGACCTCATCATGCTGACTGAGTTCACCATGAAGTTGTCTGAGGCTGCTTTTCTTTCAATTTTTTTATTACAAAGGAGAGAATAATGTTGTTTTCCCCAGGGTGTTATTTTCGCCAAGTATGAATGATGAGCATGAGAACTTGACAATGAGAATGATGTGTTTTAGTCAGGTTTGCAAAGCAATCATGGGTAAATTTTAGACGACATCAAGTGTTGTGTACCCCATAAACAGGCCTGCATATCTCCAACAGATAAGGCGTGAGGCTGTGTGAAATGTAGGAATCCTGCCCTGCGCTCTAAACATTGGTGGTGGTCCTGTTGATGTGAAGAAGAGATGCTGGAGATGTGAGAAAGAGTGATAAAGAACTCTAAATGCATCAGACATTGAACACTGAGGTGAAAGGGATGGAAGATGGCAGCAGTGAAAATGCACTTAGATGACTGTTGACAGCAGAACAGCTTTCACTGTCAGCTGTATGTGGCCGCAATATAGGGTTAAGATAGTTTTTTTTTTGGTTTTTTTTATCATAGCAAACCAATCTGTAAGTGGAAAAGGGTATTTCGTCCCAAGGCGTTTCTAGCCCATTTTGGGGGTGCTGTAGCACCCCTAAATTGAACCCCAGCACCCCTAAAATTTAAGAGATTTTTTATTTTTTATTTTTTATTGTATGTGCACGTTTAGTAAGCTGAAGAAATGTCAAAACCATATACAGTAGGCTATATGGTTTAAACGCAACAAAAATACAGCAGTACCCCTGCATGCTTCGAAAATAGTTTGATCCACCCCATCCCTCCAACCTTTTGCTGTCCTGACTCTGAGCGACTCTGCAGAGAGTGTTAATGATGCACTGTGAGACTGTGAGGTATGAGTACCTGCCCTAAACCAGCATATGTGACATATTTCTTTACCTCTACCCACGCAATACCAACTCATTATTATCATCACCGGTCCTTATTTTTGCTGCACTGCATCCAAACACTTAGGAAAACACTGGAGAATAACAAAGGGGAAACACAAATCCAGAGTAAATCCAGAGGAATTCACATAATGACCACAGATGGACTGACAGAGACAAAGACAGAGACTTGAACACACAGGGGAAAACAAGTGAATGCTGAAAACAGTTCTGATCCTCCTCAGTCTCTACAGGAGCACACATCTGCAGCAATATGTTGGCGGCTGCCTGAGTGAACCTGGACACACACACAGAGCCAATAGCTTAATACACTAAAAGCCACTGACTTGCCTGCTCACGCAGGAAGGCTGACTCTGACTTAAGAGAGATTATCTTGGCTTGATAATGACAACAGCATTGCAATGAAGTCAATAGAGCTGATGATGCTACTGCAGCTTAACCAAGTAAATGTATTTAGTACTAACCAAAGCTCTTAAATCAGTGTGCACTCGCTCTCTCACTCTGTCTACCCACTGAAGGTTTGGCAACATCTTTCAATTATACAAATTTGAAAAAAGGGGAGGAAAAAAAATAGGAGTGAGAAAGAAAAACAGGACTCAGAAGATGAGTTCTTCGCTCCTCAATTCAGCTGGTCACGTCGATTAAGATGTGAACTTCTACAATTCCAGCAGTTCACATTCAGCTCCAGGGCCTTATCTGAAATTAAAAAAGTCCCCTTCTCTCCAGCTTTGAAGTTTTTCTAAGCCACTCAAATAGTTCTATTCACAGAATGTGGAAGCTAAAGGAGGCTTTGATTTTTGGAGTCTGCTTTGCCTGTCACTTTGTATTACATGCTGGCTGATCTAAAGGCTAAAATGGAGCGACATTGCAATGCTGTCAGCCTTTCCCTCCCCTACATTTCAGCATCTGATTCGCCCATTATTAACTGTTGCACAGCCCAAATGATTGGCAAACAGTGTAAGGCTAGTGTTAAAGAACAATATTGCAGAGACATGAGACATGATGGTGCTTAATGTCTCACTATATGGATTTGTGGTTTTTTTTTTTATTTATTTAAATGGGCAACTGCTGTCTCTGAATGTGGTTTTTTACTTATAGTTTTCCACGAGAGGAAGAAGCAGAACTACATTCCTCACTTTTATGTTTGCTGTTCCGAGGGGAAAATACTGCAGCACCTCTGAGGTTTATACATTTATGTTGTCTTAAAACAATGTGGATTGCTGCACACGGACGGCACATTTATTAGCAACTGCAGCTTTGGTCGTTTATCTTCATTAGGATTTGACCTGAAGTATACTCTAAAACAGACTCATAAAAACAGAGCAGACCAGGACCAACAATAAAAACTACCTATATAATCATGACTTGCTTAGAAGATTTACATCTTCAGTAGGAAGTGATGGACTCTGTACGAGGTCTCATTCTGATTCTGCATGAGAACTCAGAATAAGACCTAAACTAAAATCATGCTGGTTTCTATCTTTTCATGTGATTTATTGAGAGTTACTTACTTACTGCTGCCTGCACCCCAACTTTGGGCATAGGCTAAGAACAAAAGCTCTTCACACATTCTGGTCCTGGGCCTGACCAGACCTCTGCATCCAGGTCATGGCACCATGGAAACGATGTTTCTTTGGTCTGTCTCTTTCCCTTTTCCCCTGTGGATTCCAGAAGAGGGCATATCTAGTGATGTTCATGCAGGTTTTTGAAAGGTATGGCCAACCCAACTCGTCTTTGGAGCATCTCTACCTCGACAGGCTGCTGTCCTGTTTGCTGCCACAGATCCAAGTTGCTGATCATGTTTGCTCAGGATCACGATTTGTCTGAGGCAGGTGTTGATAAATGACTGGATTCTCTTTGTGGTGGTGACCATTGTTCTTCAGGTCTCTGCTCCGTATAGTAATACAGGCTTCGCCATACAGTTAAAAATCCTAATCATGGTGTTCGTAGGTAGCTCAGGATCCCCAGACCTTCTTCAACTGGTGAAAAGCTGTTCTTGCCCAACCAATCCGAACTTTAACATCAGCATCTTTCCCACCCAGTTTGCCCACAATACTGCCAAGATAGCTCTCCACCTCCTCTAATGCTTCACAATCTAGTGTGATGGGTGTAGCGTTGTCATTGTTTAACCACAACACTACCCTGCTAGGTTTGGATAGCATTTTTCCGGTGACAAATGAACCCATCAAAACTGCATTTCATATTTACTTGGGTTATCTTTGTCTAATATTAATTTTTTTGTGATAATATGAAACATTTAAATGTGACAAACATGCAAAAAAAAAAAAGATGGGAAGGGGACAAACTGTTTTTCACAGCACTGTACAAGGAAACATTTTAACATGCTCTGTTTCAAACTGTAAATTATATTTCAACTGATTAGCTCTCTTTGGTAAAAAAGGACATTGTAAAAAATAATACATGCTCCTCAAAGTTGAATGCTGTTTTTTTTTTTTTTTTTTTTTTTAAGTATACTTTTTGGGGCTTTTTGCCTTTATTGGATAGCACAGTGTAGAGAGACAGGAAATGGGGAGGCAGAGAGAGGGGGAATGACACACAGAAAACGGCACCCAATGCAGGATTCAAACCAGGGCTGACTGCAGTGAGGACTATAACCTCTGCATATGGGGCGCCCGCTTAACCCACTGCACCACACGGCACCCCAGTTGAGCGCTGTTTTGATTTTGGTATTGTATCAGCATTACCATTGGCAATGGACAGCATTTGCACTTTGACTTAAGCTTTGAGATGCAGCCATAATGCTGCTTTTTGGACATGGATCAAGGCAGTCACCGTTTAAAATCCACCCATGCAGTTCTGGGTGAATGAAGCCTGCACAGGAGAAACAGAAAGTACAGCCCCACTAATGGAGCTGGAAAGCCCTGAAGTTTCAATGTATTCATGAAACAAAATCAAAGACCTGTCTGATATCCAACTTAACATTCATGTTTTCTATGATAGTGCTTAGGGAAGGGGAACTCTTTTGCTAAACACAGAGAAAACCTCTCATTATGAAACAATAAATCATGACTAAAGGTAAAAAGGCATTACAGCACAGGCCACAGCATTTCATCAATAAGTGAAACAGAAGCTCCCCAATCACAGGAAGTATTTATGGTGCAGAGCCAAAAACACCACAGGAGAGCGAGGGAGCAGGAGACAGTGGGCATGAAGCAGTGGTCTGAGGTCACAGAGGTCAGAGCTGCACATTTGTCTTGTCCTTGCAGTGGGGCTGACTCACAATCAAAAGCAAACAGGCTGAACACAGAGGCTAGGTGTAGATCAGCTCCCAGCAGCCCTTATCGCACCACTGCACAGAGAACAACAGCAGCAGAGACAACAAACATCCCACACACAGGACAGACAACATGCTCTGTCCACCAGGGCAAGTCCCAACCACTGCCTCCATGGGACCACCACTGTAACCCTGAAAGCTGATACTGAATGTTATGGAAACAAGTTACTATCACTGTTTTATGGCTTAAAAATACCATTAAAAAACTGAATTCTCAACTTAACATGTGGCTCACACTACTACTTCTGCTACTACAGACTAACAAAAAGAATATAAACATGTATGCTGTGGAAAATTATCATGAATTATGATGAATTATTATAAATTATTATGAAATGCTCAATTGAAGGCAAACACCAGTGTGTTAGTGCATCCAGTGTTATGAGCCATAGCTACTATAATGACAGACTGTAGATGAAGATGGATATAGTCACTGTGACACACCCACAGGTTTCTGAACAGTGGGTGATAAGCTCAGAGCAGAGCTTTACAGTGCCTGACTCCACCCAACCAAAGATACTCTACAGAGAAGATAACATGTCACAAGCAGCATCAAATGTAACTTCCTGTCTCCTCAGTGGTTGTGATTGCACAATAATGCAACACTAGATGACGCACCTCATTTTTTTAGTAGTTGTCATGGTTTGTGTCTCACGTTCCCTGTGTAGTTCCTGTTTTATTTTGAAGTTCAGCATCCTGTCTACCTCATGTGTTTCACCTGTGTCTGACTGCACCACATCTTTGTCAGATTGTCTGTGGTCCAAGCCAGCAGTTAAATCTTTTTCTTTGCATCGTACCTGTTTGTTGAAGACTGCATTCTTGGGTCCAGTTACACTTCAAAACATGACAAGTAGCAGTTCTTTATTCAGTCATCACAAAACACAGAAACATAGACAGATTTTTTTTTTTTTTTTTTAATAATAATAGTTGATATACATTCTAGATAACACAAAATGCATATTAATATATGATGTTAATGACTGACAAGCTATCCCTTTAATCATTTTTGCAATAACTCTCAAAAAAATGTGTTTTGTTTGTTTGTTTGTTTGTTTTTTTTGTTTTGTTTTTTTTGTTAACATAGCACAGGATCATCTCAGTGTAATACTCAGATACATCTTAGATCATCCATAGATGGTGACACCAGTGAGGCTGTGGACCACCACACAGTCTTTGACACTGATTCTCCAGGTCTCTAAATCAGGGGTGTCGTTGAGCAAAATGGGAGCACAGTGGGCCAGATCAGTAAACTAATAGCATAATAACCTATAAACGACAAATCTAAATGTTTCCTGTTGTTTTAGTGCAAAGAAGTACAAGTACATTGTTAAAATGTATACAGTTAATGAACTATTCTTTTACAAAACATTATGAACAACCTGAGATTTCTTGAGAAAAATATGTGACATTTCAGCAATATTATGCCTCTTCTGTCTTCTATGTAATTTTCACACTCAGCAAATTTATCCCATGGGACTGTCTGATGGCCCGGTTTTGGCCCACAGGGTGTATGTTTGACTCCCCTGCTCTAAAGTCTACTATGATGTACTATAAAGATATTCCGTGTGTGGTGTTGTGGGGATGAAAACTTGCCATTCCTCTGTCTCCCACATGTGTTGAACTGGGTTGACACTCTTGCTCAACAAACCATTTAGTGAACCCTGTCACTGTGCCAGGTGTGTGTGTTAACATCCATGGAGGTTTTTTTTTTTTTTTTTAGTTTTCAGTTTTAGTTTTAGTTTTAGTTTTAGTTTTCAGTTTGTAAATAAATGTATATGACCTTGGTTATGAGACAGAAGAGAAACAACATAAAAGTAATGTGATGTGTGAGAGAGGGACATGCACATCGTTTGCTGCAATTGACCGTGCTGCCACACTCCATATGTGCATACAGTATATTTAGTAGAGGTGACACTGGACAGGGCTCCCCCAAAAGTCACTTTGTAATTCGAACACTGAGGGTTAGAATAAAGAAATTAAAAATCTCAGACTGAGTTTTGAGTGACAAGTTGTCAGTGGATATTTGTCAGTGCTGTGACCACATCCAACTGATTAGTCAGATTGCCATGGCTACACACACGTATACCTTAAGCATTTCTATGTCATGCAACTAACTACAGTATATAACCCATCAAACTACAGCTTGTGCTAATGTAACAAATAAAATCTTTGAATGCTAGTGTGAACAAACTGGAGGCTAGGGAAGTTGCTTGTTACTCTGCATGATTCTGATTTCAGACCTGTTGAAATGTCGTCCTACCTGTTGATTTTCTAAATAAAGTGTAGTGGGAGATTCCAAAGTGTGCAGACATCCCTCCTTTTCTCCAAGTACAGACCTGCCATCACTTGCACTGTGCGACTTTTTTTGCAGACTTTTGCAACTCCATTGCTTTGCACACAGTAATCTCCCCACTCACTGGCTGGAATATATATATATATATATATATATATATATATATATATATATATATATATATATAAACAATAAAATCTATATTTTATATTTATATCCTTTTGATTAAATACCTTTTAATAAAGAAAATATGGACATTTTGCACTTCCGTCATTTTCACAAAATGAAATACTCGTTGTCTTTTATTATGAAGAAAACCATAACGATAGAATTGGTGCTATTATTTTGCGAATCTCCCTTCGCTGTAGCGAAAGGAGATTGGCTAAAGGTCCGTTTTTTGATTCGAGTCAACGCGAGGATGATACATTGTTGCAATTTTTGAGTTGGTCCGGTTTGCGTTCGCAAATGCCAAATTCAAACGGTCCAAAAACTGTACACAAAAGCCACGTGGCCGCAATGTCCTTCTGTTATTGGTCATACAATTTAGACAGTGATTCGCCGATTGACCGCTGACGTTCGCTTGGCGGCCTGTTACAGCCAACTATACATCATGGAACGTCTTCTTGATTTGATATTGGTGATGATCTGGGGTGCTTACCAGCAAACATTAACAGACCGCGCATATGAACGCCTCGGTGCACAGCGGGCATTAAATAATGTGTTCATCCATGCGTTTCGCCGAAGACGATCTGCAATCAGACGATCATACAGAAGACGACAGGCAATAATGAGAGCCTACCACGACCTTTTTTCTGTTGCTGCACAAGCGGGACCAGTGAGGTAAGTAGACAATCACAATCATGTAAAAATCACAAAGTTGGCTCATACTAAAAGCAGCTCTTCCTTATAGAATCCATGAATCTCCTTGAATGAATGAATGCCCCTATACTGTAGGCTACATACAAAATAACAATACTTAAAAAGTTGTTACCCTTTCATCAGGAATAAATACTATTAGCCTACATATAAACATTAAATATTATGGGCTGAATAACAACATATTTAAAAATAAATTAGTGAATTATTGCATACAAGACCCTAGGTTGCATATATAAAACATTAATTTTATACAAAGTTACTAGCCTTTCTTCAAGAATAGTTATTAGGCAATACATATCATAAATAACATAGTAACCAGAAGTTAAGAGTCTTAACAATGTATTGTGTATAATATTTCATCTATTCATTTTTAATATTTCACCTAAAAATTGTGCCTTTCTCCCCTGCCACAGGAGCCTATGGGTTCGACTACAAACCTGTCAGTGGTGGCAGGTGGTGAGTAAAACCTGGACTGACAGGCAGTGGCTGCAAAACTTTCGCATGAGAAGGGGCACCTTCATGCACTTATGTGACCTGTATCCAAGTCTTACCAGGAACAACACCCACTACCGCCAGTCTGTCCCTGTTGAGCTGCGGGTTGCCATTAGTCCGTGGAGGCTGGCCACCAACCTGGAGTTCAGGTCCCTCTCCCACCTATTTGGGGTAGTAAAGTCCACAGCCTGTATGATCATCCAAGAGGTAATCACAACGATCAACAACACGATGAGGCAGAACTACATTAAACCTCCATCTGCTACTGAGCTGAGAGCCACTGGTTGATGAAGTTGATGGAACTCATATTGGGATCCAGGCTCCGATTGATACCCCTGCTGACTACTTCAACCGTAAAGGGTTCTTTTCTGTGCTGCTGCAAGGTGTGGTGGATCATCTCATGATATGAGAGGCCGTTTAGGAAATAATTCATATTTGCTCTCACGTTACATCATACTCTCTTACAAACACCACTATAGTCACACACACTTACTACTATAGTTACACACACACACACACACTTACTATCATACTCTCTCACAAACACTACTATAGTCACACACACTTACTATCATACTCTCTCACAAACACTACTACAGTCACGCACACTTACTATCATACTCTCTCACAAACACTACTATAGTCACACACACAGTCATACTCTCTCACAAGCACTACTATAGTCACACACTATCATACTCTCTCACAAACGCTACTATAGTCACACACACTTTTACTATAGTTACACACACTATCATACTCTCTCACAAACACTACTATAGTCACACACACTATCATACTCTCTCACAAACACTACTATAGTCACACACACTTACTACAATAGTTACACACACACACACTTCCTATCATACTCTCTTACAAACGCTACTATAGTCACACACACTTTTACTATAGTTACACACACTTCCTATCATACTCTCTCACAAACACTACTATAGTCACACACACTTACTATCATACTCTCTCACAAACACTACTATAGTCACACACACTATCATACTCTCTCACAAACACTACTATTGTCACACACACATACTACTATAGTCACACACACTCTCTCACAAACACTACTATAGTCACACACACTACTATAGTTACACACACTTACTATCATACTCTCTCACAAACACTACTATTGTCACACACACATACTACTATAGTCACACACACTGTCATACTCTCTCACAAACACTACTATAGTCACACACACTACTATAGTTACACACACTTACTATCATACTCTCTCACAAACACTACTATTGTCACACACACATACTACTATAGTCACACACACTTACTATCATACTCTCTCACAAACACTACTATTGTCACACACACATACTACTACAGTCACACACACTATCATACTCTCTCGCATACACTATTATACTCAAAATTACTAAAACAGGAAGTTAGTTTGTTTAAACAGGAAATAGTATAAAGCCTCATTCCTTGATTGGTGTGCCGCTCTGGGAGCTTACTGCTAGCTAAATGGAAGCTGTGTGGGAGAACTGAAATCAAGAAGGCAACTTTATAAGTACAACTTTATAATTTTGTAAGTAGCTGCAGTTGCAAATATGGTTTTTCCACTAATTTACCTTCTTTTTCAAAGTAAGTTTTTGTTAGCAGGAGAGTATTAGGATTTTTTTCACTAAGGCAATGAGGTGCCTTCAGCACATTGCAAGGGAAACTGACAGAGGTGGATATGACAGGATGATTTTGGATTGGTTATTCTTTGAGCTTAATGGATATGCACAGACAATTTTGTTCAATTTTGGGAGGGGGTCTATGGTGTATGAATGCTGATTTACTAAAGAATAATTTTTTGGGGGGAAAATTGAAAAAAAATGTGTTTATATTTTCACGATGAGTGTGCAATGGACGCGAGGGTGGTGGACAGGTGGGAAATATTTAAACATAGACTGAGAAGGGCCACAATAAATTATAGTAAAAACAAGAGGTGGAAAGAAAAGCAGGTAGAATTTGGACTAAGAAATGAATTAGATAAAATAATTCATAGATTGAATGAGGATGATAAAGAAGTCAGTGGACGGTATGAGGAACTGAAACATAAAATTGCTGACATTGAGACAAAAAGGGCCAGGGGGCGGCTCTAAGAGCCAAACCCACGGACCTGCTGCAAGGGGAAAGATATTCAGCTTACTTTTTGGGCAGGGAGAAAAGAGAGCAAAATAATCAATTAATAATGGAACTGGTAGATGAGCATGGAGTCCCTACGAGGGACCTGGATAAAACTGAGGAAACAACGATGACATTTTATAAGAATCTGTTTCTGAAGGAGGAGGTGGATGGGGAGGCCGGAGACTGCCTAGTTGAAAGTATTCAGGGAAGGCTATCCAAGGAGGACAGTGCTTTGTTAGAGGGGAGGGTCACTGAGGAAGAGGTGGCTAAAGCTGTAGCTAGCCTCAGTAGGGGGAAGAGCCCCGGAGAAGATGGGCGAGTGGCAGAAATGTATGTCGCCCTAGCTGAATACTTGAATCTGGTTCTGGTTAAATTATATAATGAAATGATAAGTGAGGGGGTTCTCCCCAGCCGGTTTTCGGTGGGGGTGGTTACACTCCTTTTTAAAAAAGGCAATAGAAATGATATTAGGAACTACTGACCAATTACATTGTTAAATACTGATTATAAAATATTTTCAAAAATATTAGTGAATTGGTGTAGGTTGGTGGCCGGGGATGTCGTAACAAGCCTACAGGCTTACGGCATCTCCGGCAGGGATATTGCAGATTTGGTTCTAACGATCCAGGGTGCGGTTAGGGGGATGGGGGAGGAGGGAGGGCTCCTTTTGAGCTTGGACCTGGAAAAAGTGTTTGATAGAGTGGCTCACAGTTTTCTTTTTAAAACATTACAGGCAATTGGCTTTGGGCCCAGGTTAATCAAAATGATTAAACTTTTGTATGTAGGAGCCAGCTCTAGGATAAAGATGAATGGCAGGTTTTGGCGCATTTCCAGATTGAAAGATCGGTTAAACAGGGCTGCCCCCGTCACCTTTTCTTTTTAGTCTGGTGATGGAAAGCCTGGTAACGACCATAAGGAATTATGGTGGCCTCAGAGGCATTAAGGTTAGTCCAGGTATTCGGAGGGTCAAAATTGTTCCTTACGCAGATGATATTACGTTTCTAGCTGGTAAAGGGGAAGAAGTTGATAATTTTTTGCAGCATATAGTTTTTTTTGAAAGAGCCTCTGGCGAAAAGTTGAATTTTTCAAAAACTAATCTGTTAGCGGTAGGTAGGGAAGGGGTGGATAGGTGGGGCTTTAATGTTGTACAGCGGAGTATTAGAATTTTAGGTACTTGTATGGGCATAGATGAGGGTCAGGCCACGAGAAGTAATTGGGAAACGGTCATAAGTAGGGTGAATGGCACAGTTAATAGGTGGCAGCCTCGTGGCCTCAGCCTTAGAGGAAAAGTAATTGTCTGGAACGCTTTAGTAACCTCCAAAATATTGTATGTTTTGGGTACCTGCGAGCTGCCGCAATGGGCACTAAAAGCGCACTCACGCACTCTACTCTTTTTTTTGGAAGGAAAAGGGCAATTCGATCGCTCGACAGGTGTTAATGGCGAACAGAAGGGAGGGGGCTTTAGGCCTGATTGATATTGGAGCAAAAAGAGATGTGCTCAGGGTTAAAATTGTTAGAAAATGTTTGGATTCGGCCAGGCATAGGGAGGGATTTTTTGATGTTGTAACCCAGGTTAAAAAAAGAATCAGTATTAAAACCAGACATAATTGAGTTTGAAACAGCAAATTAGTTCATTACATATTAATGTTGAATTAAAACAGTGAAATTCATGGTGGAGATATCAATTCATTGAATATAATGTTTTGTTGATTACTGAAAAAACAGATATTCGCTTAAACAAAAAGAGAGAGAAACGATAAGTTATAGTTCTTATTTGAAAGGGTTGGTTTGGAGACGGCCTTTCATCCAATCGGAGGGAAGCTCCCACCCCTTGACCCGATCAGAGCAAGTTCACTTCCTCTGAAGCCGCTAGGAGAGAGAGCAAGCAAGCCGCATTGAACACGAGCCGAATTACGACGCACTTTGTGACAGTGAAACAATATAAAACCTGGACAAAACTTGGAGAAAGTTGTTGGAGAATTCCCCCGGCCGACCCAGACCTGTGTGAGCACAGTTGGAGGGGCCGCTAGGGAGGAGAAACGTATCGGTGAGCAGCCGGTTTGAGATGCTAAGCGCTGAGCCGCTAATGTTAACGGTGACATGAGCTAACCCTTACCATACGAGCTAATGTCGGAGCGCTAGCTCCCGGCGCTAATTAGCGTTGGAGCAGACACACCAGATACATTAATATGAGCATTGATACGACATTTTAAAGCTGCGCGTGAGATGTTTATTCTCTTTTGTTGCTTTTTCTGTGCATACTGAGTTATATAATGTGTGTGTTTAGCACTTTATTTGTGAACTTTAAGCACGTTTAGTGACGGTTTATCGACCGTGCACAACTATATTTCTTTTAATGGCTGATGTTGTATGTGCGCAAATAACTATATTAAGAGTACAGAATATGTTAATGCTGTTGATTTTGCGAAGTTATTTCAGAAGTGTAATATGGTGAATAACATCAGTTGATTATTTGAGAGTGTTTATTTTATTTCTGAGAATTGTAACATCATATTACAACTGTAATTCAGTAAAATTGGTTATTCTCTATTGATATAGATTTTGTGAAGAATTGACATGATTATGTTGATAGTTCATTGAGAGTTAAGAAACTTAAACCGAATGCTCTGACTCTACTTATTGTAGGTCAGGTTTTTTTTTCTGTTGGACCCCATTGAGATTTGGACCTACGAGGATATTGGAGCCAGTCGAAGGTCGATGGCGAGCCAGACCCCGGAGGATACATAGAGATACGACACCGCGGACCCTGAATCCTTTTGCACCATTACACACATACACACACCACCCACACACAAGTGAGGTGTGACTGATTTTCCACCTATATGGTGTTGACTGAACTGAACATTACAATAAGAGCAGCTGCAAACTTTTGTTTTATTTTTTATTTTCTATACTTACCGGGTAAGAGTTATAATATATTGTGATATTAATGTGGTCTCCCATCCTGTAATAAATAGGGGAGCATCCTTGTTTCTTGAAGAGTTGTGTAGTTCCTGTGCATCAGTTGATAGATCCTGGGCTCAGTAGCCGATCTTAGACTCTTCTGATATCTCTGGCCATTGACCAAATTACTATTCCTCCTTCTCTAAGGTGTGGAGTGTTACAATGTACAGAGTGTATGTAATATATTAAAATGTGGGAGGGTCAGTTATAGGAAGGGGCACATCGCACAGGTGGGTGCTGAATTTGATCTTTGTATGCCAGTGTCCTGGAGGAGAGTTCTCTGTGTCATGGTTCTGGTGCGGGAGCCGCTCTTGCGGTTATTCCTGTGCCTCTCCAACATAGACAAACCTCTTTCAGATTGCAAAACAAATATCTTTTACCGTCTTTATCGCGTCCGGGCTGGTGAGGAGGCCTTCCTCTGAGGGAGCCTGGAGGGAGGTCTTCCCTGGCTCGGACGTGGGGAGGATATGGCAAAGCTTGTCCATTCCCCATATACTGCATACAGTGCATGATCTGGACTTCAAACTGAGGCATAGCAGGATATACACAGGGGTGATCCTGCACCAGATCTATGGGAAGCTCTTCTCCAGGGCCTGTGCTGTTTGTAACACTGAGGATGAGGATATTGTACATTTGTTTGCGCATTGTAAATGTTTAAAAGAGTTTCATACATTTATCTTTGATTTGTTAAAAACACACTGCCGCTTTAATCCACCGCTGAATAACACATGGACTGTTCTATTTGGATCATCACCTACACACACACTCACCAACACAGTGTTGGCATTTGCAAGAATGGCCACATGGACTTGTCGGAACATTGCATTACATGAGCACAGGCAGCACGCAGCCACTTTAGGACTTTAGCACTAACAGACATTCTGGACTCACTGGTGGAAGGGACTTCATTTTGTTTTCATAATGAGTTGGGGGAATTATTGTTTTGCTTTGATTAAGGTGGGTTGGGATTTGTTGGACCTGGGGAGTTACTGTGCCCCCAGGTTGGGATTTTTGTGATTGTAGTAGTTTCAATTGTTTTATTTATTTAATTATTTATTTTCAATCACTTATGTCACCATAGATATGGGTTGATTCACTACTGGGTTTATGTGTTTTTTTTTTTTTTTTGGGGGGGGGGGTCTAATAAAGGGGTTAATTCTGTTGGTTTGGGTGATTGTAATTTTTTGTAAATATGTGTTTATTTTTCATAATAAAAGAAAATAATAATAATAAAAAAATGACAGTATATCAGAGAGTATATAATACACCTTCCATCAAAAGTGACAGGTCTATTGTTCTGATGATCCAATGATATGTTGCTACGTCATGACTACGTCACCGCGTTCTTATCCAATGAGATATCAGGAATGTTCCGACGTCCCTCCCTCTTCTTAACCAATGAGGTTGCTCAAATGTAACGAGGTCCCTCCGGCATTACATCATCTAAAATTTTGGGGTCAGAGAAACAGGTGCCCTCTCACTCCCCGAAACTTAGGGTCAAAGTCACAGCCCCTCTCTCTCTCTCTCTCTCTCTCTCTCTCTCTCTCTCTGTCCCGTCTTATACAAAGAAGCCAGGATCTCCCACGCCTGAAAGACTGCGCATTAACTCACGGTCAACGTACGAATGAGTTACCCTTGACCATGATACTGTATTCGGTCATTGAACCATCCCCTCAGGTCTTCAAGGTCAATAAGTTAAATACCCTGAACCTAATGCCAAAGGTCACATTCCATTAGTATTATGCCGAAGAAAAAACTGAGAATATTCACACACAACCCCCTACCATGAGAAAAACTCCGAGCCAAAAACAAAAACCAGACAAAATGAAAAGGTTCTAAAAGCCTATTATTTAAGATGTGGTATAACAGAGCGTAGAAACTCGAACCAGGCCAGAGGACATCTCCAAACAACTTCTGGCAGCACCCTCAAACTCCACAGATCAACGCAATGATGACCAGTAAGTTGTATTAACTTTTTTAAAATCAGTTTTCTTTTCTTTTCTTTTTACAGTAAGAACTATGTGATTGTAAAGAGTCTCTTTTTTCAGAGAACGATGTACAGTTTTCTTTGGAGGAGTTGGAGAAAATGTTCCTTCCTTGTAAGTGTATTATTTCATTTTACCACAAATTCCGTTGCTGTTTTTCTACATTATTATATAGTTATTTATTTATGCTTCTCTTAAAGGGGACGAAGATGAATTAATTATGCAATTCCCTCACATAAATCCTCAACCAACACCGTCACCAGAAACACCTGTCCCTGCGGAAACATCAACAGAAGATACACCGCAGCCGCAAGCCCCGCCGCCTCTCCCGGTACCTGAACTTTCCGAGACAGCCGGTCCGTCCCGAAACCGTGAAGAGAGAGAGGCCCTCCAGCCCTGCTAGACATACCCGGGGGCGCAAAAACGGAAAAGCACCGAGAAAGAGAGCCAAATCACCCAGCTCGAGCAGCAGCAGCAGCAGCAGAAGTAGAAGCAGAAACAGCAGCAGCAGCAGCTCTCCCACCTGGGCGGACGCATGTAGCTGTTGCTCACACATACCAGGACGGCAAAGGAGGGAGAGAAGAGACAGAAGGAGAGGCCGTTACACGGGTGTTACGAGGGATGCTGGTTGTAGATCCTGTCAATGCTTTCATTTCTACTTTTGTAGAACCAGCGATAATTCAAGTAGACGCTGTGAAATTTGTGCTAACTTTCACTTTTATATATGTAATACCGCCAACGAGGGCAAAAGGTGGTAACCCTGGTGATATTCTCACAGGATAGAATTTTTTTTATTTTTTTATTTATTTATTTATTTATTTTTCTTAGTAATTATGGATCAAAATGTGGACAACCCTCAGGTTCCCTACGATCCTTTTATAGCTATAAACATAGTTAGAGGAGTTGAATTATGCTCAATCCATCTCCAATAGTTTAAATCATTTTCACACGGTGTTTGACTCCTTTGTCCGGGACAATGAAGGCGACTCCTCCTCCCCCATCACCAGCGCGCCACCGTCTGGCGACATCCCCCACGGTCTCTCAATTAGATCGCTTCAGAGAGTTAGATGAGGCTCTGGATCTTTTAGAGAATCATAATTACCACCAGGTTGGGGGTAATGCGGAGCAAACTCTATCCCCTGATCAGAGACCCGTCTCCTTGGAAGACGGAGACCGCCTTCACCTCCAACACCACCGCCACAGTCCCCTCAACACGTTGTAGTGAATCGCGATAGATTTAACAACGTTGAAATTAGACAAATATTACAGTTTCCCACTCCTTCAGGCGTGCCTGATGACGGTGAATTCTACGGCGGTGTCATGGGCGCTGCCCAAGAGTTGCGTCACAGAATCTTTAGCTAAGCACAAGCGCAGAATGTTGTTCAAATGGAATTGAGGGGAGACCATTTCAGTAAGTCTGTCTCCCAAGTAGTGAGAGCGGATAGGGATGAGACGGGTCTAGACACCTTTCAAAACTTGCTGGACGAACTCGTGCAGTCTAATATGTCACTCATGACCGACCAGAATCTTGAATTAGTGGTTCAACTGGTTCGTAATCCGCACGGTGCAGGTAGAAGAAAGCAGGATTCTATGTTAGACAGCGAAGTGGTGCGCAAGAAGAGAAGATTTCTTTATGTTGTGGAGAACCCTGACAACAGCCTGTGTTTTGCGGCTAATTTAGCCCACCTGTTGCATCCGTCCATCGACGGAGAGAGGCCGAGAGAATAGGTAGAGAGATTCAACGCAGAGTAGGTTTCACCAAACACTGGGACGTGTGTTTTAGCGATGTGTCACTCTTTGAAAGGCCTTTAGACTGCAAGATTGTGGTGTTTTACGGAAACAAAGAGTCCCGCACCCTCGCTAAATTCCACACGGCAACACCGGCAAAAGACAAAACAGCTTTTCTTTTTCTACATCAAAATCATTACTACGGTATTAAAAATCTCAAATCCTTCTTAGGCACTCCTTATGTGTGCCAGCAATGTTACACCGGTTACAGTAGCGTATGCAGCCATCGCTGCCTGGGCCACTGCTCTGTGTGCTTAGACCCTGCCTGTTGTCATGTAAAATTCCAGCCCATTGTTTGCGCAGACAGCCACCGCACGTGTCGCTCCGATTACTGCATGAATAAACACAAAGAGCTTGTGGCAAGGGGGAGGTCGAATTTGCATCAACCCCGCAGCTAGTGTGATGTATTGTATAAACAATGCGGAAGATGCAACAGATTATGGTACACAGCCATCGACGGCGGATCTAAGCCCAATACATGTGAAAAACTAAAATGCGCAATTTGCAGAGAAGTACTTCCCGAGGGTGATGAGGAAAAAAACAAACACTTGTGTTATATACAACCGCTAAAACCCGACACAAATTACAACCAAAACATTGTTTTTTATGACTTTAAAATGTACACAGACGAAGGTTCCACGCACATACCCTTCCTGGTGTGCACAAAAACCCTAGGTGGTGTCAGATGGAACTCGTGGGGGTCCACCTGCGCCAGAGACTTTGTTCTGCATTTTAGATCTCCCGCCTATCGGAACGCGTGTTTATTGCTCACAACTCGAAAAGATTTGACGGGTACCTCGTTCTGAACACCATGATTACTCTCCGAATAAAACCGTCCCTCATCATGCAGGGTAGTAAAGTGGTTTGTTTTACAGAGCCAGATTTCCAACAAAAATACATAGATTCTCTGTGTTTTCTGGCCATGCCTCTTTCAGCCATGCCCAGGGCTCTGGGGTTTGAAGATAAAGTGAAAGGATACTTTCCCCACCATTTTAGCTCAGAGAAAGCTTTAAAGTACGTGGGTCCTTATCCCCCGCCCCAAGCCTACGGTACAGAGTGCATGACGGTGGAAGGAAAGCTTCAGTTTGAGAGGTGGTACGAGAGGGTCCAAGGCGGTGTGTTTGACTTTGAGAAAGAGTCACGTCTGTACTGTGAGAATGACGTGGACATTCTCACGGAGGCCTGCACCGTTGTCAGAAACGGCTTCATGGAGGAGACGGGGATAGACCCCTTCAGCCGGTCCACCATAGCCTCGGCCTGCATGAAAGTCTATGTCACTCATTTTTTGACTCCAAACACTCGGCATCCCCCGCCAGACAATTACAGAAGACAAGTAAAATCATTCTCGCAAAGTAGCATACAGTGGCTAGAGTGGGTCTCTCACACCGAGGGCATCTTTATTTGACACGCTCTTAACGCGGGTGAGAAGCAGCTGGGTTCCTATTGTGTGGACAGATACGCTGAGAAAGGGGGCGAGAAGTATGTCTGGGAATTCCTCGGTTGCTTCTATCATGGATGCCCCCGTTGTTTTCAGCCGCAGGACCTCTGCCCACTCACCCGTACCACGTTCGAAGAACTTCACTCCAGCACCATGAGGAGATTAGAAACGTTACAGTCTGTTTACGGGGTAAAAGTGATTGTCATGAGCGAGCATAGATGGAACGAGATGAAAAAGAGCAGCGCCAGCGTGATTAATTTCCTCAGATGTTATGACCCCCCGCAACCTCTCCTCCCCCGCAACGCTCTGTACGGGAGGAGGACTTGCGCAGTCAGACTGAGACACAGCGCCGGGAGGGATGAGAGCATACATTACGTGGACGTGACCTCGCTCTACCCGTACGTCAGCTGCAACTATCCGTATCCTCTGGGTCATCCTGAAATAATTCACAGAAATTTTAAAGATCCACGCGCCTACTTTGGGTTAATCAGAGCCACGGTGTATCCGCCGAGGGGCTTGTATTTCCCCGTCTTACCTTACAGAACACTCACTGGTGTTCACATTGTGTCGCACCTGCGCGGAGATGAATGCAAGGCCAGAGCGTTAAAGGGGGTCTGGGTCACACCTGAATTCAACAAGGGGTTGACGGGCTACCGCCTGTCAGAAATTACAGAGGTCTGGCATTTCGAGCGCCGGGATGATTCAATCTTTTCACAGTACATGCAGACATTTTAAAAGGTAAACAAGAGGCTTTGGGATACTCTCCCGAGGCTGTAGATCAGGAGAGCAGAGAAAGATACATCAGGGAATATTGAGAGCGTCAGGGCATTTTACTGGACGCTGCTAAAATTAAGCCAAATCCGGCCAAAAGACAAGTGGCTAAGCTATGTCTCAATAGCTTCTGGGGAAAGTTTGCTCAGAGAAGCAACCTCTGTCAAATGGAGCTTGTGTCGGAACATGAGGAGTTTTTCTTGATGTTTTCTGAAAAAAAACGTATTAGATATTTTTCATTTATTTAGCTCTGGTCCAGTGGGTCTACGGTGACCGGTACATTCCCCCACCCAACAAAGTTGACAACATGTTCATAGCAGCTTTCACGACAGCGTACGGTCGTCTAAAGTTGTACAGTTACTTAGAACATCTGCAGGAGAGGGTACTTTATTTCGACACAGACAGCATCATTTACACCACAAAAACAGGGGAAACCACACTAGAGCTGGGCAATTATCTGGGGGACTTGACGGATGAGTTGGGGGGTGACACCATTCAGGAATTTGCGGCAGCCGATTCTAAAAGTTATCAAACAAAAAATAACAGAGTTGTGCTAAAAGTCAAGGGAATAACACAGACACACGCCTGTTGTGAGAGAATCAACTTTGACAGCGTCAAAAGGCTGGTGGAGAGGTATGTGAAGTGCGCCCGCAGACAACAAGGGCTCCCAGGGGGAGAGGAGGAGGAGGAGGGAGTTCTCCAAACCCCTCAACAATGTATAGTCAGGGATAAAAGAGGTTTCTTTATTAAAATCTCGTCATTTCAAAAAAGGTTTTGTGTTGTATTTGACAAGAGAAGGCTGCTGCCTAACGGTCATACTTTACCTTTTGGTTTTTGACGGAGAAACATGTCACACTTTGCTGAAGAAATAGAATTTGATCCTAGATTATGTGTACCCTTTTCATGCCAAATAGTGGGACCTAGCGGCTGTAGAAAGACGTTCTTTGTAAAAAATGTTTTAGAGAACTGTCAAGATGTGATGCAACATGTGGCTGACAACATTGTATAGATTTATACTTCTTGTCAACCGATGTATGATGAACTGCGGCAGAGTAATAAAAATATTAAATTCATCGAAGGACTGCCGGATTCTTTTGACGACCCTGATTTGTTTCCCCCTCATCATTCCCACCTTGTGGTCAGCTTAATCCTCAAATCCACAGAGTTCAAAAGAAGCCTCTCACTAAATAAAATATCTGCATGGAGAGGCCCCAGCAGATGGAGCTCTCTGGATTGTGCGGTAAAACCAGCTCTGTGGCCTAGACCTCGGTTGGGCCCGTTGACGGACACCACAGAGTCTATAGAACCGGTGGTGTCTTTGTAAAACAGCCCGGAGCTAAACTGTGTCTGTAGGCTAGCTTCCGAAAAGTTGAGCAGGGTTTCGATCATAGCCCTGTAAGGGTGAGTGGCGCTGGACTGCGATATCAGTCTGTCCCCCAGAATAACGTTGCACTGGCTAAAAATTGTATTCAGAGGATAATTGATTAACCCTACAGGGGCGTCGGCGGCCAGGTTTGTGCCATTAGCGTTGGTAATTTGCACCCTGAGGTGGAGCAAGGTGTCGTTGAGATCCAAATACTTTTCACCATCCCCGGGTATAAAAAACTCGATAGGGCCTGTATCTGTAATGGCCGACAGAGGCAAGACCTCTGTGTAGAGTTTTTCGTCGATAGACAACTGCGTCATGGGAGCTGAAAATAAATCTAGCTCAGCCATGCTACACTCTGCCGATTTGTGGTGTAGCAACGCCATCTTGTGTCTTTTGTAGAAAAAAATAAATAAAACAAAACAAAAACAAAAAAGAAAAAAAAAACTTTGTTATTCAGAGAAATATGTCTCCAGAGCCTGGGTTTCTAGCGGTGGGAGACCTCCTTCCTTTAGCGCGGCTTCTGCCTACTGATTTATTTTTCGCGCCGGTTCAGGCTTTTTTATACCTCGCTAAAACACGGTTCCCCGGCGGCCTCTTTCTGGGCCTTCTGGCCAACATCATAATACCTCCGGAGCCTTCTTGAGAGCTTCCGGGGCCCTCGTGAGCTCCGGGTATTTTGTTCATGGCTTGGGAGACGACCTGCGAGGCTATGTTTTTAGCCATGGTTTTGAGATGGGGCCTAGCGATGGCTAAACCTTTCTTCAACAGAGGCGATACAAAACGAAATAGCCTCGACAATATAGATCCTATCCCTCTCCCGTACATTACGGGGGCTCCGTAAAAACCGGGGAGGGCTCCTCCGGCCTGGTTTTCATAATGATTTACAAAACGGTGAGGGTCCAGGGTCTGATGCATCATTTTGTGTCAGTGAGAAGATGGCGCCGGTCTAAAATGTAATTTTACCACCGTCTTGCCGAAGGTAAACTTGAGGGGTTCGTTTTGATCCGTTTTAATCTCGATGCGAATATTTTCAATGTGGTTTTTGGCGACGGGTAGATAGTAGGGCGGTTTAAAATGTTTGGTAATCATGTCCCCGTAGGTACCCTGCACGTCTACGATTCTCAGGAGAGGAGCGTAAGCGTCGCCCACCACCTGATGACGTACTACGTCACTGTAACAAAAGAGGTGATAAAACCCTCCCTTTATATCCGCCGGGTAGGGAGCCAACCTTTCGTCGAAAATCCATTCCCCGGGCTTTACACCCATAATGTACGCAATGGGGGGAAAAAGCGTAGGTGAAACATCCCCCTGCCTGATATTCATACCTCTTTTGAATGGTGCTATAGACAATTTGCACGTCCGCGCTAATTTTTCTTAAAAAAGCATTTAGCTCGTTTGTGAACTGGCCCAGGTTGCTGTAATAGCCTCCTCTAATCTTTTGACGATGAACCTCGGGCGTCGAAGCGTCGCCTTCGTTGGGTTTTCTTCTCCACTCGAAAAAACCCGTGTCTATAGGTACGTTAAACCAGGTGTGAGGATAGGAGATTTCCGTCAATGCCACCTGCCATGGCCCCTCTAAATCCACGTGTTTGACAAGGGGGGGCTGGAGGCTGAACCCAAATGCACGACTCTTTCACAGTCCTTTCAAAAGGGAAAGTCTTTATTGAACAAAGTACAAAAATGAAAATCACTCTCAAGGAGGAAAAACACTACTGAACTAAACTATAGTAAAACTAACAAAAAATCACTCTTTCGAGGAAACAAAAAAATCACACTTTTGAGGAAAACCTGACTAATGATGACTGGGACAAAGTAACAAAGGAAATCTGCCAAAACAAGACCTGAAACTAAACAGACTTGAGCGAAACACAAAACCTGATATTGCATGGGCATGGAGCTGGACGCTGGTTCTCATATCATGGGACGTGACGAACTGGCACAGGACAAAGGGAGACACAGACAATATATACACACAAGGTAACAGGGCACAGGTGAAAACAATCAGGGCGTGGGAAGACAATCACACTAGCGGGAAACACACAAGGGCAGGAAGCAAAGGTGCCTGAAACAAGAGGGAAGAGGAATTTCAAAATAAAACAGGAAGTGCATAACAAGACAACACGAGTGATGACTTAACATGAAGTGCATGACATCGGACAAGACGAGACTGGGGAACATGACCCTGACTACACATACAAGTGGAACCCTGGACTTGACCCTAACTTACACAAGACAAGACTTAACATTTACGACAAGACATGACAGTACCCCCCTTCTAGGGACGGCACCAGACGGCCCAGGCTCCTGAGGATGGCGGCGGTAAAAGTCATCTATGAGGCCAGGGTCCTCAATGAAGCTGGAGGGAATCCACGAGCGCTCCTCCGGACCATAGCCCTCCCAGTCAACCAGGAACTGACGTCCTCTGCCTCTGTTCCGGACTGCCAGTGGCTGCTTAACCGTGTAAACTGGACCGCCGTCAATCATTCGGGGGGGCAGGGGGGGCTTGGCAGGAGGGACCATGGGGCTGTCCTTTACTGGTTTAAGTCTCCCCACGTGGAAAGTGGGATGGACCCTGAGGGATCTGGGGAGACGAAGACGAACAGCAGCTGGGTTAACAACTTTCAAAACAGGGAAAGGACCAATGAACCTGGGCGCCAGCTTCCTGGAATCTACATGGAGGGGCAGATCCCTGGTGGATAGCCAGACTTTCTGGCCCGGCTTGTAGGTTGGTGCCGGGCGGCGCCTCCAGTCAGCAGCCCTCTTCATCCGGGCCAAGGTCCGCAGGAGGGCCCTGCGGGCTGCTGCCCAGACCTGCAACGACGAACTAGAGCATGCGCCGACAGCACCACTACCTCTTTTTCTGTGTCAGGAAACAGTGGGGGCTGGTGTCCATAGGCGACTTGAAAAGGTGTCAGACCAGTGGCTGCGGTGGGAAGGGAGTTGTGGGCATACTCGACCCAGGTCAGGTGCTTACTCCAGGTGGATGGATTCTGGGAGATGAGGCAGCGGAGGCAAGTCTCCAGCTCCTGGTTAAGGTGTTCAGTCTGTCCATTGGACTCGGGGTGGTAACCTGACGTGAGACTAACAGTAGCCCCCATCAGCGCACAGAACTCTGACCAGAAACGTGATACGAACTGAAGGCCCCGGTCGGACACTATGTCTTTAGGGAGGCCATGGAGGCGGAAAACATGGTTCAGCATTATCTCAGCCGTCTCCTTGGCTGACGGCAACTTAGGCAAGGCAATGAAGTGCACCATCTTGGAGAAACGATCCACCACTGTCAATACAGTGGTGTTACCTTCAGACAAGGGAAGTCCCGAAACAAAGTCCAGCGAAATGTCTGACCAGGGCCGACTGGGGACTGGGGGGGGACGGAGCAATCCCATCTGAGGTCTCGAGGACGTTTTGTTCTGGGCGCAGACCCGACAGGCCTCCACATACTCCCAGACATCCTGCTCCATAGCATGCCACCAGAAGCGTTGCTTGATGACAAACATAGTACGGCTCACCCCCGGGTGGCAGGTAAGCAGCGAGGTGTGAGCCCAGTGAATCACCTGAGGTCGCAGGGCCGCTGGGACGAACAGCCGATTGGCTGGGCAACCACTAGGTGGCGGGCTCTCACCATTGGCCTGTTTCACCTCAGCTTCTATCTGCCAAGTCCCCGCCCCTACCACATGGTTCAGTGGCAGGATGGGCTCGGGGACCTTGGCAACAGACTCGGGGTCGTAAAGGCGAGAGAGAGTGTCTGGCTTGGTGTTCTTGGACCCCGGCCTGTAAGACAAGACAAAATCAAAGCGGTTAAAAAACAATGTCCATCTAGCTTGTCGTGCATTTAAACGTTTTGCTTTCCTGATATACTCCAAGTTCTTATGATCCGTCCAGACGATGAATGGTTGTTGTGCTCCCTCCAGCCAATGTCGCCACTCCTCCAGGGCCACCTTCACTGCCAGTAGCTCACGGTTCCCCACGTCATAATTGCGCTCGGCCAAGGAGAGCTTTCTGGAAAGGTAGGCGCAGGGGTGCATCTTCTGGTCCTTCTCTGACCGCTGAGATAAAACGGCGCCCACCCCTTCATTGGAGGCATCCACCTCCACCACAAACTGACGACTTGGATTAGGCATCGTGAGGATGGGCGCTGTCGTGAACATGGCAATGAGCCTCCTGAATGCCTGGTCAGCTTCTGGGGACCACTGGAAGGGTGTCAGCGGTGATGTTAATGCATGGAGTGGAGCTGCTATCGCGCTGAAGTTTCTGATGAACCGCCTATAGAAGTTAGCAAACCCCAGGAATTGCTGAACCTTCTTGCGGCTATCAGGAGTTGGCCAATGAGCCACAGCGCTAACTTTAGCCGGGTCCATCCGTATCTGTCCCGAGGCTACAATGAAGCCAAGGAAAGATACCGTATCGGCATGGAAGTCACATTTTTCTGCTTTAACATACAGCTGGTTTTCCAGCAGGCGCTGGAGAACCAGTCTGACATGACAGACATGAGTCTGCTGATCAGGGGAAAAGATCAAAATGTCATCCAAATACACAAATACAAACAAGTTCAAGAAGTCACGGAGGACATCATTAACAAAAGCCTGAAATACAGCAGGGGCATTTGCAAGTCCAAATGGCATGACTAAGTATTCATAGTGTCCTGATGGCGTATTAAAACTGGTCTTCCATTCATCCCCCTCTCTGATCCGGACCAGGTGGTAAGCATTTCTTAAGTCTAGCTTAGTAAATATCCTAGTTGACTAGAGCTGTTCAAAAGCGGAGGACATGAGGGGCAGAGGGTAGCGGTTCTTAACAGTAATGGCATTAAGGGGGCTATAGTCTATGCAGGGACAGAGGGAGCTGTCTTTCTTTCCCACAAAAAAGAAACCGGCTCCCGCGGGAGATGAAGAGGGACGAATTAGGCCAGCCTTGAGTGAGGTGTCAATATATTCCTTCATGGCCTGTTTCTCGGGACCAGAAATGGCATAAAGTCTGCCCTTGGGAATTGGAGCCCCTGGAATCAAGTCAATGGCACAGTCATATGGTCTGTGGGGAGGCAAAGACGCAGCCTTGCTTTTGCTGAATACCTCCCCCAAGTCATGGTAATCCATGGGTACGGTCGCTAGGTCAGGAGGTTCTGTTACCAAGTCTGGTTCTTCCCCAGGAGATGAGTCTGTCAATCTACCATTGACCTGACCTTTTGCCAGTCTCTGACCCACGGCTAAACAGTTTCCCACACAACTCTCTCCCCAGGCTGTGATAGTTCCGGCTTCCCAATTAACATGGGGGTTGTGCCTAGACAGCCATGGGTATCCGAGAACCATTGGATACCGAGCGGAATTAAAAAGGTGAAAAGACATCTGTTCATAGTGATCACCAACCCGAACATGGAGCAGTTCAGTCTTATGGGTTATCCTAAAGATAAAATGGCCATCAAGAGCGGTGGCTTCCAGGGGCTGGGATAACAATTCAGTTTTTACCTGCCACTTGCGGGCCAAATTCCAGTCCAACAGGCTTTCGTCGGCCCCTGAATCAATTAAAGCCCCCACAGAAATGGAGTGATTAGCGAGGATTACCTGGACAGTAGTCGGTGTGTGAGGGGGAGTTTCCGGCGTGGACGGCCGACGCACCAGAGTCCCTCCCTTCCCTGGTGAGCCCCCTCCTTTCGCTGGACATGCAGCCAGCAGATGTCCAGTCCCTCCACAGTAAAAGCATCTGCCCTCCAGTAAACGACGACGTCGCTCTTCCCTGGACAACCTTGTCTGCCCCAATTGCATTGGCTTCTCCCTGGGCTCGAGGGGTGCTGCAGCCTGTTGAGAAAACTGTGCCAGCACGGGGGGTTGAGCAGCTATCCGGTGGTGAAAAGGCGTCACGGTCTCTCTCTCCCAGTCCCTCAGCCGGTTGCCGATCCGGATGGCCAGGGCGATGAGGGAGTTCAAGTCTGCAGGTAAGTCCAGGGGAATTAGCAAGCTCCAAACGGAGGCAGAGAGCCCAGTCAAAAACATGTCCCGTAGGGCCGCGTCGTTCCACTCGCTGTCAGCGGCTATGGTGCGGAAGTGGATGGCATAATCGGCCACCGTGCGTCTGCCTTGTTTTATAGTGCTCAGCTCTCTTGCCGCCTCCCTCCCCGGCACTGTGCAATCGAAGACCTTCCTTAATGAGTCTTTAAAAGAGTCTATGGAGGAGCATACTGACGCTCCCCGAGTCCACTCTGCGGTTGCCCATGCCGCCGCTTGTCCTGTAAGGTGGGAAATCATAAAGGCCACCTTGGCAGAGTCTGTTGGGAAGGCTGAGGGCTGGAGTTCGTACTGTAGCTCACACTGAACTATAAAAGACCTACAATTATCACCCTCTCCGGAGAACTTCTCTGGTGGGGCTAGCCAGAGCGAGGCTGGAGGTGCACTAGGTGAAGCAGGATTAGCAGAAGGATTCGGGGGTGCAGAAGGTTCAGGCTGTGAACGAGGAAGGGCCTGCCTGATCTGCAGGGCTAATTCCCTCAGCTCCGTGGTCATGGCTGCCTTGAAACTTTCCTGACTGTTGGCCAACCCTTGCACCCCTCGGGCGAGGGATGTCAGGTGTTCCTCCTGCGTAGTTAGTTGCGCTTCTTGGGAGCGGACCGCCGCGGTCAACTGGTTGGAGTCGGCTGGGTCCATGTCTAGGCCAGTTGGTACTGACAAGGGGGGGCTGGAGGCTGAACCCAAATGCACGACTCTTTCACGGTCCTTTCAAAAGGGAAAGTCTTTATTGAACAAAGTACAAAAACGAAAATCACTCTCAAGGAGGAAAAACACTACTGAACTAAACTATAGTAAAACTAACAAAAAATCACTCTTTCGAGGAAACAAAAAATCACTCTTTCGAGGAAAAAACCTGACTAATGATGACTGGGACAAAGTAACAAAGGAAATCTGCCAAAACAAGACTTGAAACTAAACAGACTTGAACGGAACACAAAACCTGATATTGCATGGGCATGGAGCTGGACACTGGTTCTCATATCATGGGACGTGACGAACTGGCACAGGACAAAGACAGACACAGACAATATATACACACAAGGTAACAGGGCACAGGTGAAAACAATCAGGGTGTGGGAAGACAATCACACTAGCGGGAAACACACAAGGGCAGGAAGCAAAGGTGCCTGAAACAAGAGGGAAGAGTTATTTCTAAATAAAACAGGAAGTGCATAACAAGACAACACGAGTGATGACTTAACATGAAGTGCATGACATCAGACAAGACGAGACTGGGGAACATGACCCTGACTACACATACACGTGGAACCCTGGACTTGACCCTAACTAACACAAGACAAGACTTAACATTTACGACGAGACATGACAGTGTTGGGCTAAATCCACCTGAAAGCTGGCTGCTGTGTTATTTTTAAACACGTCGAGGCTGGCGTTAGAGGGGAGGGTGATGTAAAAACCCTCCTTAACTCGGTGATCCATATTGGAGTACTTGTAGCGGTAGAGTGAAGGTTGTGGTGAGGGCGCCGAGTGGTTTTATGCGTTTCTCAGATCCTTCACCTTGACCCAGCTGTTGAACTTTTCGGGCCAATTTTTCCACCGTACCAAAGCCTGCTTTTCGCCTTGCACTACTCTCCTGTCTAAAATTTCTTCCACTTGGTAGACCTTGTCGGGTGGTATCGTTACTTTTTGCAGCTCTGCTTCCTTTGTCGAAATCTTTAAGTTTGTAGACGGGAGGTAGACGAGGAATGCATTCGGACACGGTAAACAGCTCGTCAGAAAAGCTCTGTTCGTACTTTTTGTCGAACACGCCTCTCAGTTTAGATATCCTCACCAGGTCCCCCGTTTGTAATTAAGCTTAAATTTGTCTTTGTATCGGAGAGGAAAAGAACCGTACAAGTTTTGAAAAACTCGGGGGGTATTTTCATCCGTGACCTCCGCAGGGGTCATTTTTATACTTTTGTGGTAGCTGTTGTTGTAGCTTTTTACCAGATCCTGCAACTGTCCAAGTACCTGCATGTATTTTTGGCTGTAAAATACCTCCACATTCTCGTTTTCAGCGTGCAGTTAAATCTCTCCACCACCGAGGCTTTAAGATCGCTCCCTGTGGCAAAGTGTTTAACGCCGTGTTTCTTCATCAGGCTCTTGAAATTTCTGTTGAAAAACTCTTTACTTGAGTCTGTCTGTAGCTTTTCGGGGGTCCGACTCTCTAGCAAAACAGATTCAAAGGCCCTGACCACCTCCGGAGCTGATTTTCTCTTTAAAGCCCGTACGTAGGCCTTTTTTGAAAATACATCTATGACGGTCAAAAGATAATTGTAACCGTCGTTGTGTTTCACCAGAGCTTACATATCGCAAAGGTCCGCCTGAAACTGAACCAGAGGCCGGGGTACGAACACTCTATTCCGGGGAAAATGTACTCTGGCGGGTTTATGGAGAGTATAAGTGTCCTGCTCTGACAGGAACTCTTTGACTTTTTCAACATTTACTTTTTTACCGGTTTCATCCTGCACAGCTCTGTGTAGTCTATCTACCCCTCCAAAGCTACCCGGGTGAGAGGGGTTATAATACACTCTTTTCATTACACGTTTCTCAGACATGTTTACCCCGCGCCTCTCCAAAGTTTATGAAAAACATCAAACATGATCAGGCTTTTTATGTTTTTATTCACAACACAAATACAAACAAATAATCAAAATCTGCATATCACCTAAAAAAAATAAGAAAAAATGCACATAGCACCTAAAAAAGGCACATAGCCTAAATGTACACGTTAGCTAAAAATTTTAGCATACTAAGTCTACATAATAGGTAAAAAACAACTAATGTTCAGATTGGATGGTACTCAGCGCACTCCTCAGTACAGAAGCGTCTGAGGTTTCTCTGAGAATATTGTGTACTTTCCACAATTCTGGCAAGACGTTTGTAGGCACGTTGTTTTACACATGACGACTTACAACATCTACAAACAGAGCATAGAGCAAAAATAGACGACCCTCACAGGTGACATTCATATCTAAGATAATTTTGTGAAACGTTGACGAAAGCGTACCTTCGTCCGCCAGGGTCAAAGTTCTGTCTACAATTGTTTCCCATACAGAGTAAGATCGAGACAACTCCAACACCTTTTCCATTTGAATAACTTCAAGGTCTCTGCACTGAGATACATTTGTTTTGTTTTTAATAACACTATTCAAAACAGAGACTAATCTATCAGCAGTCACATGTTCTTTCACACTCTAACATTCTTTCAGGAAAATTCCCATGTTTTCTTTTTTTTTTGTTTTTTTTTTTTTAGCAGACTCTTTTTATCGTTTTGAGGGAGCGTTGGTTTCAAAGCTGATGATCCCAACACGACCAAGACAGACCAGTCGGTCGAGGTGAGGGTAGCCTTGAGCCCCGCAGGGTTGTAACTCTCCCCTTTTTCAACCTGGTAAAGACACGCTTCGCTCGTGCTGTAGTTGAACGTGTACCCCCATTAACCACCATCTTCCAACGGCCATTCTTTGTGGAGATCCTCTGCCGGAGGTGTCTGAATGCAACACAGATGAGATACACGCTTCTTTGGAGCTCCCCATATTTCCCTAAAACACTTCACCGGTGTTTCGTAAAGCACCACGCTCTGGTTCCGCCGTATGGTCAGGTTCTGTTTCCAACAAGCTGATGTTGTAGAGTTTTTGCTACTACCGTCACAGCCTACAGCACCCGGCGGGGTAATTTTGTCTTGTTTTACCCCTTCAGCGTTTGTTTCTAATTTCATGTATTTTTTTATCAATTGTCGTTTCCAATACGGCGCTGAAACATCTTGGTTACTACACCCTGCGGCTGGCAGAGCAGTAGTTTTGACTTGTTTTATCCCTTCATCGGCTGCTTTGGATTTCGCTTGTCTTTTTGACATTTTCCCTGACGCTAAATTACGATATTTTGATCAGACTAGCACAGGAGAAGGACTACTCTCACCCTAAAGAATGACGGGTTTGTCAGTAGAAGGTTCGGTGACGTCAGCACTTGCTATATGCACACACACGCAGAGAGAGAGAGAGAGAGAGAGAGAGAGGGGGTTGGCTTTAGGGGTTGGCTTTAGGGGGCTGAGAGCATGATTCTACTCATTCACACTCTCACCCCGCTTAACGCACACTCTACTCTCTGGCTACCTCTCTTTCTTGACTATGGCCGCCCCTAGCTGTGTTAAGGGGAACCTAAATTTGACCTAAAAAACAGCAAGCTAACAGGCTAGACCATTTTTTTTTACATCAAACCATAAATGACTAACTTTATCTTAATTAAACCAACAATGGGGGATGCGCCAGAGGGGGGGGGGGGCTTTGACCCTAAGTTTCGGGGGGGTGAGAGGGCACCTGTTTCTCTGACCCCAAGATTTTAGATGATGTAATGCAGGAGGGACCTCGTTACATTTGAGCAACCTCATTGGTTAAGAAGAGGGAGGGACATCGGAACATTCCTGATATCTCATTGGATAAGAACGCGGTGACGTAGTCATGACGTAGCAACATATCATTGGATCATCAGAACAATAGACCTGTCACTTTTGATGGAAGGTGTACTATATACTCTCTTATATCAAACGTTGCAAGTAAACATTCCCAGCATAAAAGTGGATGTAGTGGTAAAAGCAGCAAAAGTGGGCAAACAACAGCATCTGCCCGCATTCAAGCAGTGGCAGAAAAGGCCACACTTCTTGCTA